>CM025785.1:19265775-19290775 GCA_014636745.2 Centella asiatica
CAAGTGCCGCGTCGGGGACTAAGGCGTGTATCGGACGCGTCAGGGACTAAACACGTCGGGGACTAAAGTGCCTCATTTGGGACTACGGAGGATAGTTAGTCTCTGATTACGTCAGCGCTAGTCTCGCATGAACAAATTTACCCGATAGATGATGTCACTAGTCTCCGAAGCCCTTTTTCTTGTTGTTTTGTAAATCGGGTATTTGCGTCGGTTGCTTTAAAAGAACCGACGCATAAACCTAATATATGCGTCGGTTATTTAGGAGCACCGACACTAATACCCGATTAATTTTTTTTTAAAATATACGACACAAATTCTCAATTAAGGGTGATGACTTAAATTACTAAAAAACAGGGGATGACTTAAGTACTCAAAAACAGGGGACTGCTGTAAGGTGTGCCCACGCCTTATGAAATATTATAAGCTGACATGTGGTTTTATTTATATATAGACCACTTTAATTGCTGTATGATTGTTGCCAAGAACTACTTCCCATACTTAACCAGAAATATATAAAATTGACTTAAGTAAACAATCAGCTACAACTATTGGAATAAAAATAAATTAAAATTTACAATTATTGGAATAAAAAAAAATTAAATTATACAATTAACAATTATTTACAATTTACAAATAAATTTAAATTTTACAACAATTGGAATACAACAAATTTAAACCTTCAATTCCTGGACTTATTTTCCATGATCAATCCATAACCCTTCACCATGGTCATTACGTAGGTAGTTTGTTTCTCCATTATCGTCACCATATGGGGTAGGTAGACCCATAGAGAAAGGAGGATTCTCATCAAATTGGTTATACTCCTCTTCGTCAACAACATCATCAATGCCAAGAATATTTCTCTTGCCTTGAACAACAATTGAAAACTTAGGATCGGCGGGGTCTTGGATATAAAATACTTGTTTCACTTGCGTTGCGAGTATAAATGGATCGTCGACGTGACCCCACTGACTAAAATCTACCAAAGTAAATCCAAAGTCATCCTTTCGAACACCACGACGTATATCAATCCACTTACAACGAAAGAGACCAACCTTGAATTCTCTATACTCAAGCTCCCAAATATCTTCAATCACCCAATAATATGACTTTTTTACATCTTTCGATCCTGAAGATTTGCCTCTGAAAAATTCGGTTGATGAAGCTTCCACGGTAACTCCACTGTTTTGCATAGTGCTCTTTCCATCTTGACGCTTGGCGTAAAACGTATATCCATTAACGTCATAACCTTCATAAGATCAAACAAGCGTGTTGGGGCCATATGCTAACCATTTTATCGTATTAGAAACGACATTTGGTGCATCTGACAACTGGCACATTACACGGTCTTTAAACCATCCAACAAATGAGCGATTATGTTCAGTTGTAACCCAAATGCCGCTTTTTGAAGGATTCTGCCTCCTAATCAAACTGACATGACAATCTAAGTAAGGACGAACTTCAGTCATGTGTTGCAGGACAAAGAGATGCGCTTTATCGCGCAGTTCACACCCAGGAGAGATCCATTTGGATCCCAATGTACCCTGCCCATGAAGTCTTCCCTCGTGACGAGATTTGGGAATTCCAATAGGATTGACAGCTGCTAAATACTCTGTGCAAAATTCAATAGCCTCCTCAACTGAATATCCTTCAACTATACTAGCTTCGGGCCGATATCGGTTCCTCACATATCCTTTCAATATACCCATGAATCTCTCAAAAGGATACATATACCGCAAATATACTGGGCCACATAACTTAATCTCTCTAACCAAATGAATAACCAAATGTACCATAATGTCAAAAAATGAAGGTGGAAAATACATTTCAAATTGACATAGTGTGACAACAATATCAGCTTGTAATTTATCCAACGTGATGGGTTCAATCACCTTGCTGCAGATGGCATTGAAGAAAAAACAAAGCTTCATCACAACAAGTCTCACGTGATTCGGCAATATCCCTCGAATTGCAATTGGAAGTAGCTGTTGCATTAACACATGACAATCGTGTGACTTCATACCCACGAGTTTCAATTCCTTCATCGACACAAACCTTTTGATGTTTGAAGAATATCCATATGGAACTTTCACACCAAACAAACACTCACAAAATGCAATTTTCTCTTTTTTACACAAAGTATAACAAGCTGGAGGTAGATATGTACGCTTCTCCGATTCTTGCGGTGCTAACTCTAGTCGTATACCCATTTCTTTCATGTCTTTTCTGACTTTGATCCCGTCCTTTGTCTTTCCCGGTATATTCAACAATGTCCCAACAATACTGTCACAGACATTTTTCTCAATATGCATAAAATCAAGACAATGTCTAACTTGTATGTGTTCCCAATACGGCAGATCCCAAAATATGGATCTCTTCTTCCACAGATTCTTCGGCTTCGGAGGTTGATACAACTTTCCAAATACAACATCAATATCCTTAACCCGCTCAAAGACTTCTTTCCCAGTTAAAGGCAAACGGGCTTCTCGAGTCTCGATATGCCCATCAAAAGCCTTCTTCATCTTACGATAAGGGTGATCACGGGGAAGAAATGTTCGGTGACTCATAAAGACATTTTTGTTGCAATTATGTAGACGATGGTCAATAGTAGCATCTTCACAAATTGGACATGCTTTAGCTCCTTTGACAGTGTACCCTGACAAGTTTCCATAAGCCGGAAAATCATTTATGGTGCAAAATAACATTGCACGTAATGTGAAATCCATTTGAGTATTTGCATCGAACACCGTCACACCTTCATCCCACAAAAGTTTTAAATCTTCAACAAGCGGCTCAAGATAAACATCTATGTTATTCCCCGGTTGTTTAGGCCCTGAGATTAACAAGGACAACATAATATACTTGCGCTTCATACACAACCACGGAGGCAAATTATAAATCACCAAAAGAACTGGCCATGTGCTATGTTGACAACTTAGAGTGCCATAAGGATTCATCCTATCCGTACAAAGTCCAAGTCGTAGATTCCTAAATTCTCCACCAAATTCAGGAAACTTATAATCAATGGTTCTCCATTGTGGAGAGTCACTCGGGTGTCTAAGCATCCCATCTGATTTCCTCCCTTCCGCATGCCACCTTAAATGTTTTGCATCTTTTGGATTTGCAAATAGGCGTTTGAATCGTTGCACTATGGGTAAATACCAAACCGCCTTGCTAGGAGCCCTTTTTTTATCATCCTTAGACGAATCATTATCCTCCCTCTTGTACCGAGATGCTCCACACTTAGGACATGTGTGTAAATGTTCATTCTCATTTCGAAACAACACACAGTCATTTGGACATGCATGTATCTTCTTCACGTCCATACCTATAGGACACAACATCTTCTTTGCCTCGTACGTGGAAGTGGGAAGCTCGTTATTCACCGGAAGTATTTCTCGTAACAGTTTTAACAATTCTGTAAAACTCTTGTCACTCCATCCATTCTTGACTTTCAACTTGCACAACTTCAAAGTTGTTGACAACCTTGTCAAGTCGTCACTGCACCCGGGATACAAAAGTTTCTTAGAATCGCGGACCAAGCTCTCAAACATATCCGGTTGTGGCATCATATGGTCTTCGAGATCTTGTATCATATCTTCCACCCTATCAATGTCCACATCATCTTCGTCATTATCGACCGAATTATCGCACTCGGTTGCATAATTCGACCTTGAGCTACAAGTCACATCAGACTCTATTCCCTCGCCGTGCCAAATCCACTTCGTATAACCCTTCTTAAAACCCCGACGAAATAAATGCTCACGCACTGTTTCTGCGCTCGAATATTTTTTTAAATTACCACAAAGGCGGCACGGGCACACAATCATGTCTTCTTTTCCATGTTCCTTTCTGATTTTTTGGTGTCGAACCGCACATATAATAAACTCATCAACCCCTCTCACATATGCGTCATCGTTACGCAATATATTGTACATCCATGTTTGACGATCCATGTTTAACTAAATAACCACAACGATTAACTAAGTAAGCATAACGATTGTACAGTTATCATAAATAAGATGCGGACAAACAACAGTTCAAGCAAACATACTGCTATTTTAACTAATGCCTGTGATGAATGTATTATTTTAATCAACAATTACTTACACAACAAAGTTGAGCTCTCGGACGGAGACACTGAAGAAAGAAACCTGCAAAATATCAGCGAAGTTTCTCGCCAAAGATGATTTCACTCTCTCTCCTTTCTTACGAACCGGGCCAAAATAGAAAAAGTTTTAATCCTAAATACACTTTTTAATATTATTAAAGCACATGCGTCGGACAAAGAAGAAAACCGACGCAAATACCATAACCATTTGCGACGGATATTTAAATAAACCGACGCAAATGTTTGAATAATTTATTTTTAAAAATTTTAAAGCATTTGCGTCGGTTCTTTAAGCGACGTGACGCAAATTTGTTTATTTTTTTAATTATTTCTCATCTTTGGCGTCGGTTACACAAAAAAACCGACGCAAATTCTTCGAACCATTTGCGTTGGTTAGTTAAAAAAACCGACGCAAATTCTTTTTAATTTATTTATACATTTTTTGCGTCGGTTCCTTAAAAAAACCGACGCAAATAATAAACACTATTTGCGTCGGTGTTTTATACTAAGCGACGCAAATGGTGAACTAATTTATTTTTTAAATATTTTCAGAGAATTTGCGTCGGGTATGTAAAAAAACCGACGCAAATAGTTTTTATTCTTTTTACGACAATGCCACCGCACTACTATATGCGACACTTCTATTAAAAAACCGACGCAAATAAGACGACGCATATGATCAGTTTTGTACTAGTGAATTTTCCATAAAACCTGCTATAACATTTGAATTTTTTGTGTCTTGCAAAATATGAAACTATTTGCAATTCAAATTCTATACTTTGTTTTTAATCATCCGGCCAATTTTTCTTCTTTACCTACACCAACTCCTATCTTTTCTCCTTTTGTTATTTTCTCTATGTTTTTCTTGCTTTCATTTTTTCTTCTTGCCTTTTAGTTTCTTCGTGCTTGTTTCCTTACACCCACTTCAACATACGTACAACTTATATGCATATTTTTACATATATGTATCCTTATATATCTTTATGCACGTATACGTAGATACATATGTAAACATTTATATATATATATATATATATATACACACACACATCTATATAGTTTAACTATATAATATATTTATCATAACTAGATATCAACTGTGTATACATTTTTTACTTATAAAACTAATATTTCACATATCATGCGTGTGCTATATCTTATTATTATTATATTTATTTAGTATTTGTATCACTAACTTAAATAATATTTTTGTTTTGTTATTTAGATACAACTATTAAAATTTTCTTATTCTATTATTATTAATCAAACACTTTATTGATTTAGTTAGAAAATTATAGTTGTCTCAAATTTGACTATTATAATTACTGAACGATAATACTGTAATATCAAAGGTAAATTTTTTTTATTGTCGTTTTCTGTCGACATTTGACTGTTATTTTGTCGTATGTTGTCGATAATGCGTTTTGTTACCTCTAACAATTGTACGACATTGAATATTTTCTGCCGATATTTGTTTTGTCTCCCACGTTGGGAACAAATACTGTTTCTTGTTTTCGTCGTTATTCCTTTTGTCTATTCTAATTTATATTTTTAATATTGAAGGTTAAATATATTAGTAACACGATCCATGATAATTAAAGAAACAACAATAATTTATTATTGAAAATTTTGAGGTCTTACAACCTTCCCAGCTTATGAAATTTCGATGAAATTTGACGCAAATGATAAATTGAAGAGATGAGGATACTTAGCTCTCATTTCAGATTTTAACTCTCATGTCATCTTCTCTATGTCGTGGAACCTTGATTTGGGGTATAACTTTGGTGCGTAAAATGTGTTCATTCCTATCTAGGATACCAACAGGAACTTTTTCATATGTTAAGTGTTCTGTTATTTCATCCAGCTCTAATTCAATCATATGAGTTAGATTTTTCACATATTTAGGTAGCATAAATACATAAAAGATGTTATGAACACGAGACATACTTGATGGTAATGTTAATATTTTTTTCACATGAATTATTTTTCAAATTTTTTTGAAATGAAATACAAGTAAATAGTATTATAAAAATAAACTATAACTAATTTTCATTAATAAAATAAATGGTATTATAAAAATAAAATATACATATATATATATATATATATATATTTTTATAATACTATTTACTTATCAATATACATATATATATATATATATATGTATGTATATTGATGAGTAGATGCCTATGTAGAAGGTGGCTGGGGACATGGTGGTCAACAGATCAGGCATCAGCGAGGGCGAGTGGGTTCAGTCAAATTCATGCTCCCCTATATTCTGAGACTTGGGAGTTTCTCCGCCTTCTTCATCCTATTGCTACGAAAGGCTCTATGACATTATGTCGCGTAGGTTTTGGTGGCATTATTCCACTTTTCATTTGTATACTCATTCTAATTATTTACTCCATATCTTTATATTTCTTCTTTCTACTAATTTTATATACTCTCTCCCTCCCATACTTGTTCTAACGTTTTGATTTGACACAATTATAAAAAAATATATTTGATTTTGTAAAAAAATCTAATTTATCCTTATATAATTTAAAATATTTTTTGGGAGAAAAATTTTGAATGATAAAATAATGAATATAAAGTAAAATTTTTAATGATAATATGTGAGTCCGTAACATAAAAATAAGGGAGAAAAAAACTAATTTGATCTTTTTACACTTTAAACAATACTATTACAAATAATGTGTAACGCCCAAAAAGAAAAATTTTACAATTTTTATGCGACACAGGGAATATTATATTTCATACTTTTAGTTTTTCACATATAATTGCTAATTTGTTATATATAATATTCAAGGACATCTAAAAGTGCATATGCCTCCCGTATTATAATTATTTACTCCGGATATTTAGTTAGGATTATGTTCCAAGGGAAATCACTTGTAAGTATTTTACGTGTGTATTTATGTGACATTAATCATTTAATCAAGTCTTGTAACAAAAAAGTAGTCTAAAAGGGGTAAAGTTCCTTCACAAACGACTTCCGTAACGTCTAAACGCTCCCGATTTTTATCTTTGACCGTTCATTACAATATGCTAAATCATGACTGTTAGATCAAAACATACATCTTTTTAGTTATCTCTTCTGTAAACAAAATTCATCTCTCCCTTCAATTTTTTTCATAAAATTATTTTCCCAATTGTTCACTTCTCCTCAACGTGCACGTGTTCATATCTATTGGATCCTATTTGCCAGAATTTTTCTATTGTCATTTGAATTCATAATTTTACAGAAAATCTGGCCGAGCATGTGCTGTGTGCGATTCCGGTACTAATTTTGATAATGAAAAAAGAAGTTTAAACTATTGATCAGACACATCTATTACAATTTAGTTAATGTTCACATAAATAAAATCTTTGGTAATAGAATTACATCAAAAAGAAAACATTCTTCAAATGAAAATCGATCAATAAATTCATTTTTGGAGTCCAAATCTTGACGAGTCTCCTAAAAAATAATCCATGTTACTTTGTTCTCATCTGTTTTATAACTGGTTGGTTACTTTTTCTAGTTATCCTCTATAAATCTCAAAATTCAAAATCTAAAAAGAAGAGCAAAAATATGCAAGGGATTCAATAAAGATGTTCTTATTGGCAATGCTAGTGGACATTAGTTTAGTTAAACGATTACTTTTATTAAACGGTTAAGATCAGAAATTAATTTAAAAATGGATGGCTGGGATCAAAGTTCTTGATGATTCCGGAGGTTTGGGAGTCTGGAGGGATCCTATCCGTCCAAAAGGGTCCAATCTTGAAGGGTGTTTGCAGATTCCTTATCATCATCAATTCATACCATACATATTTATTGCACCTGCCTTTCCGATTTAATTAGTACAGTGCTTCCTCGGTCTTTTTCTATTGAATTTTTAATTTTGCTTTCAATTTGAATACCTTTTTATTGAGTATTTACTCTTTTGGAAGAATTACATTAATTGAAGGATAAATGTGGAATACACTCTTGAAAATTATAATATTAGTGGCGGTCTTGGTTTATGTAAAAAAACCTATGAAAAAGAAGGGAGTAATTAAAATTATTATTATATATTTTTTATTAGCAAACTCAACTCTCACCTAATACTCATCCATGATGTTGAATTATTTAAATAAATTATAAATTCATAAATACAAAACTAGTAAATGAGATTCGTAATATGAGCTATAGCTTAATAACTTTAATCACATATATATATATATATATATATATATATATATATATATATACACACACACACAGATGTATCACGTAATTTGTACTACCTACTTATTAGATAATCTGAGTTTTAAGCATAATAAAGGCAAACATGTGATCCATCTCCGAAGTAGAAGTTCAAGAGGAGGCTATATATAAAATCCCTTCCTTAATCAGTTTCTTGAGCAGAATAAACTATAAACTTTATAGAAATTAACTCCCTTTATTCCAAGATGTAATAACAACGTGCATTCATTTTGTTCTTAATTAATTAATTATGGTGGAAAATATCGTATAACGAAATTAAGAACAACATCGATCGAAATCATACAAGTGGAAATGAACAATTGGGTTTACAATAGTAATTGTGGATAAAAACATGTCGTGTCGAATACAAGACGGAAAACTATAGAAACATTCCTAAACACCCACAAATATATATTAATTCCGTCACAAAATTAGGAATATATTTTTAAAAATAATTTTTATATTCAAAATATATTTTTATTATCATGTTATTTGAGGTAATAGTAGTGATAATTTTGATATGAGTTACTAAGTGGCGAAAATAGTAAAATTAGTTAGAGTAGTAAGATAGTAGAATGTCATTTAAAGAATTTCATGACTTTTTATACTCTAAAAATATATAAATTTATCTATAATTTTAGAATACAACCAAAAAAGAAATATATATCTCTAATTTTGAAACAAAAAATATATTCATATAATTATCGCCCTTCATTCCGTCGTCTGAGTTGCCATTTTCACCCGAAGAAAATGTGAAAAGTGAATATTGATGTGGAGAATTTCAACCCCTAATCTCATTAGGTCTTGTGTTTGGTATGGTGGTTATTTATTACTAGCAATAATTAGATTAAGAAAGCATAAATCAAACACTTAAAATCAGACCATACACCCGTCGTACTTCAATCCCCCGATATAGTACTCAAGTGAGAATGTGAGGTAGTTGTCACTTTTAAAACAACCATTGTTTAATTTTCCATTTGTTTTAAAATTAAAATAAAATAAATCATTTTGCATTAGTTCCACTGGCAGTCCTCTGCTATCAGTTCACACTTATGACTTAAAGGAACTTGGGTATAAACGTACAACTAAAGCAGCTAACCTGGGCCCTAGCCCAAATTTTAGAATACTTGGATTACGTTAAAAAGTAAGACCAATCCATTCCAAACTATGGCCCTGGATCCAGCCCATCAAAACAAGCAAATAAAGAAGAAAAACAGTATAATGAGTCAATTAAAAGATCTCAAATCAGATTTCAAATTTGTTTTATTTATTTGAAATTCCCACTACTTCAATCAGGGGAGGAATCCCTTACAACTAGTCGAAGAAGATTTTCAGGAAAACCTTCCGACCAAACATAAGGAACCATCATGAATTCTAAGTTATATATTTTGGAGTTAAGTTTAAATTGTGAAAGAAAGAAAAAGATATTCTGAATTTGATTCTAAAATTGGATCTCTTGAAAATAGACTTCAATTCTACTTTAGATTCTGAGTTTTTTTTTTTGGATTATATTCAAATTAATTAAAAAAAGGTTTACTTAATTGTTTCCTTTTGATTCTGGTTGCGTTTGTGTTAGGAAAAAATGAAGTTTACTTTTTCATAAATTGTATTTATTAAATAAAAGATTTACATTTACATGAACAACTCAACTGGGTTAGTCCGGAGGAAAGCCAAATTCGGGAAACAAATTGGTGCCTTGATATATTAATATAGATAAACAAAAATCAGAAAACATTTAAGAATCGTGTTTTGAAGAGAATTTGATAGTGAGATCATCAATTTTTGGTGATTCTGCACCCCGACCCCCCATTCCACCCCACCTGACGTTACAATATTTTTTGTGTTTTAAACGTTGGAAGCCTTCATGTGATGTTGATATATGTTTTTTTTGGGTTGGGGGTTGGGTTGGGGTGGGCGGTGGGGGATGGGGTGGGTGTTAATGGATGTTGATATATATGTAAACATCGAGTAATCAACTCATTTATTTAGACTAAGCCCACCTAGACGCTACACATGTATACCCAACCTAGAAATCAATATATATACTTATAATTTTTCAAACAATGATTGACGAGTTTGTAAGTAGCCAAATACTCGTTACAATCGCACACAAACTCAAGCTACTTGTACCAAAAGGTGTATTAATTTATTTCCTTGTGTCTCAACACTGAAGTTGGTCTCGGTATGGTTTTGGCTTCCTTATGTCTTTAGCAAGTACACTGATTATTTAATACAATAATGCTAAAATACAAGTCCAACTTATTGCTACATTAACACCCCTATATACTACTATTGTTAGAAGTTGGTTATTAATATATACAAGTACATATAGGTATCTTAAGCACATGGTGACACTCCTTACTTTCATGCCTTGTTGTTTATATGCTGTTTTTCTCATTAATTACCAAAACCCAGAGAACATAGATTAGAGAGAATTCCCTTGGTGATAAATTCCAAACAGAGATTGTACTGATACACTTTATGCACACAGCTGTTATGTGTAAGATATTAGTAATTGTACGCATTAGAATTGGGGTGCTTAGTGGTAAAAAAAAGTGTGACTAGTTAAGTCTAATATATATTAGCTAGTACAAAATTAATTTAAATAAAATCTTAGCTTTGTATTGTATTAGGATTAGTAACAAAAAAAATTATAAGCAAAAAATTATAAACAAAACTAAATTAATCTCACCCTAGCATTTTTTCCGACTACTGAGATTACTTATCAAGCTAACAGTTAATTGCAATATATATATATATAGGATACATATCATTCGTGTATATATAGACCCTAATTGTTTCAGCTAGCTATTAAAATTTAACTATGATCTCCAAAATTTAAAGTGAAACAAACATGATAATATGAGAAATTGCACACGTTGTAACTTTTAAGTTAGGAGTTCATTCAAATATCATTAATAATAATAGTGAAATTTCAAAGATACCATTAAAACAAACTAACAACATTAACATCTAAACTTAAATGTTACAAAAACATATTCGTTATATATATATATATATGAATTCTTAATTAGCAGAAACCAAAGAACATAGATTAGAGAGAATTCCTTTTGTGAGAAATTCCAAAAAGAGCTTGTACTGATACACTTTATGCACACAGGTGTTATGTCCTCTAGTCTTTGTACCTCAAGTTAAGGAATCCTCCTAAAAATTATAACTCCTCTAATATTATTGAAATCCACATCTTTAACTTACTTCATTCTCCTTATATGCTTTCCTTTGATTCTTCTCTTATTCTTCCTTAGTTGTATGTGATTTGATTACTAGTTACATTATTATATTTTACCAGTATAACATATAGTTTAATTATTGATAACAGACAAAGGGGGACCAAAAAAGTGAGTCACCTTTTTTATTCAAATCTTGTTTATCTAATATTGTTTGAACAGATGAAATTTGTCTGATTGAAATAATTTACAAATGTCAGTTTGTACCTTTCTGGAACTTGATCATGCAACTTGACATAATCATGCATTAAACTATGAATTACAGAGCCTTTGTATCATATATGCATTAATTTCATTTAGATCACGGTTATGGAGGGATGATTTTGTTCAAATATTTTTGTCTATTATTGAAATAAAAAAATTTCAAATTTCTAACAAACATTTCAAAATTATTCAATTAATTGATAAGCTGAATAATTACTATTGTTGTAAGGATAAGTTTTTCTGGTGAGGGATATTTACAGAAGAGCTACAAGACTGATAGTGCTTCACCATATACGTTTAACTGTTCAACACAGGAACATAATTTTTACTCATGAACTATATTCACCTTAATGTTGTAGGCAAAAGCTAAGTTTGTTCCCGTAAAAGAAAATCTATATTGACCTCTTTAGGCGAAAATATGTTTTTGTGTGTGTTTTCATTTATTTATCTACTGTTTACTATTTCAAATTAGAGATATGTGATTTTTTTTAACTAATAACAATATATTAAATTTGAAAATTAATTAGTTGATATGTTTATTATAATATTATAATTTATAATTTTTTTTAATACAAACTTTAATAATTTAGGTTCATTTGTAAATTTAATTTTTGTTATTTGACTCAAAAAATATAAATATATCTTTAATTTCCGATAGAGTATTTATTTTTCCGGTTGATGTGGCCGATTAGTCTATTGAAGGTGGGCCGAGAGGTCTGGGGGTTTTTAGGAACGAAAGAGAGAACATATCATCACGTGTCGAATGCCTCAAGATTTATGGACCTCCCAACCAAATCGAACCGGCTTGGTTTTAAAATTAGAAAAAATATATTAAAAAAACAATGGTTCACACAAACATTTTTGAATTATAACTATATCCTCAATAGTCAATAACAATGTGCTCTATAATGAGTAAAAATATTAACATTTCGTATTGATTTTAATGTGATAATAGTTGGACCACTGGATCCTGAGAATTACATTGATTGAATTTTAAAAATATTTATTTTATTTTTATTGTCTTAAAAAAAAACCTTTATATAATCAAACTTTCACAATTTCAAGTCCCGTTCGATATAACGCAAGGTACATATTTCAAGTGGACACCAAAAACTTTGAATCGGATAAGGCCGTAAGGGATTGCATACATTTGGATATTTGTCTTCCTAGTATCGGAGAATGCTACGGAGTATTATGATAGAATTGGTTTTTGTGTTTGTTTCATTTAATTAACATTCGAGGGATTAGACATATCACCCTTTATATAGTAATAAGTGAATAAATACTAAAATAAGAGTTGCAAAAAATGCTAGGTAGACTTAGGGAGTAAGTGACCGCTTAATATAAACGACAGTGTAATCGAGATTAATTAGAGATATGCAGAATAAAGCATAGGCGATGGATGACTGCCTAACGCCTGATCGGAAAGCTTAATTGGTCTAGACAGAAAATTTTACAACAATGAATAGGAGTATACCACATCACACCTTGTATTTTTCTTCTTATACAATAGTCTTTAATTATCGACAAACAATTATTATCATCGGAAATTAGAGATATGTTCTAAATTTTGAAGTCAAACGGTAAAATATTAAACTCCAAATCTTTGATATTATAATATTATTGTTTATGACAAAATCTATTGACAATAACATAATTTATATTTAAAATTTTCATAAATTACATTAATCGTAAAGTTCAATGTGTCGTTGTTTGATTCAAAAAATTAAGAGATATTTTTAATTTTAGAATAAAGGGAGTATAAATTAGAGTTGTAATATGTTGTAATATTAATGTATTAGTAGCGAACTAGGTTTTATAATTTTATATTAAACTTCTCAGTAATTTATTATTAATTTATTTTCTGTTTTTCTCCGACTATCATTAAGAAAATGTACGAAAGTCATGGTCCCATTTTTTATCCATACGATTTTTTTTTCACTTTGGTAATACCTATTTTGGCATTTCCTCGAGCAAACTGAAAGTGGGAATTAATTTAAGAAATAAAAGTATAATAGATATTTTTCCTTTCAAAATTAAATTATATTTAAAAACCAACAATTTTCAATTATAATTTTAATTTTTTTAGTACTATATATATTTAAATGGTAATAATGGAGGTAGATATCTATCCATTTAGTTAACCATTTGTCAAGTTGAGTAAGTAGTGTTGATGATATAAATATTAGATATATTTTGTAATTTTAGCATTAAAAAATAAAAAATATATCTTTAATTTTAAAATTAAAAAAATGATAAATTTAATTTTAAACGGCAAGAATTATTGAAGGCAGATGGAATATATATATATATATATATATATATATATAGGAGAATTGGTTGCTCAACCCTCACGGTATTTTTAGCAAAAAGTTGGTTTTAGCGAGTGACTTAAAATGGTGCCTGGCGTTGCTAAGAAGGGACCCCTCTGCGCAAGGTACACACATGCACAGTCATGATCAGACAGATATATAATTTGGTCCCAACTCCCAATCCACCCCACCCCACCACCCTCATGCACCAAAACCTACAAAATCTCATCGACTAGGAGTCAACATTACATCTTCTATGATTTATTAATCATACAAAAAGCTGCAAAAATGATTTTTTAACATTTATAGTTTCGATTTCTTTTTTAGTAACAAATGATTTTTTTAATTTTTTTTACAGTTTTAACATCTATCTCGCACCCTTAATCGAAATATCGTAGACAAATTCCCCCAAATAATAAACCATTACACCGAGTATATTAATTGTATATATACTCCGTAAAATTAAAATTTTATGTAGTGTAAGTTTGTAATAAAATATTTTACTTTTTAATGTGCGTCTACATTTTAAAAATAATTTAGCCCTATCCGAAGCGAGTTAAATTAGAACATATATATCTTTTTATCTACATAATTTAGAAAATTAGAACTCAGCTCGTTATTGTTCAATTCGATGCACGTTGATTGTAGATCGAGTTTCTTATAAAGTAGCAACACATCAGTCATGAGGTGTTAATAAATTGTTAGTTTAGTGAAAATATTTTGATATCAAATCAAGACAGGGATTACATTTAAAAGGAAAAACACTGTTGAAAGAGATATTAATCTTTTTTACTCTCATACCATCATTTTTAAATTAAAAAAAAAAAAGAGGAAAAAATGCTATGGATCACTACACACTCATATTGGGGTTGATTAGTCCGTGAGTGAGCTTAAAGCTGAACTTTTACCGACTGCTTTTCAATTCTCCGTTAATCTCTTCCATCCAGTAAACGACAAAATTCCAACTCTCCTATATAGCGAGGCAAACACACTAGCCGGCCACCCCACACCAATATCCACCCCTCCTCTTTATATTCTCCCCCTACTAGCTTCTCCTAACTTCTCTCTCTCTCTCGCTCTCTCTCTACAAATACAAAATATAATCCTTATACATATATATATATGTTTAGCCATAAAAAGTCTGTTTATGATGTTTCTCTTCTGTAGCCTCTATTATGCAGCAGTATACACATCAACTGAAAAGAGCTATACATACCTGAAAGCTGCTAACTCTCTTTTGCCCCATTTTGACTTCACCCTATTTTGATCACAGGTTTTCTCACTAGTCCCTTTTCCTCGATCTGTATTTGTAAAAACCAACAAAAATAATTAAAAAAAAAAAAGAACTGAACAGTCATTTTCCTTAATTTGATGATTCATTTCCAGATCGAAATTCTTCCCCCATAACTCACAAGTAATTATATATTTGTCACCATATCATATTCCTATATATGCCCAGGTACATAAATATATCCACCCTTCTCTAGTCCCTTTCTTCCTTTCTGTCCCTGCCATATCCTTTCATTTCCCTCTTGATTCTCATATCTACGATATTCCCATTATTTTTCACCATCTCTCTCAATTCTTCTCCATCAATTCCATTGCATATTATTCCTACCCCATCTTCACAAATTTTTACCAATTCCTTCCATCTCCTCAGATATCATAACAGCGTCTAATTAATTACATGATGCACTTTACGGAAACTCCACCACCATCTTTTCACCAAATCACTACTCCCTTCACAAATTTCTACACCATGAACAAAAACCAAACGTATCAAACTACTACTCCCCGTACCAAACCATGGCCTGGAATTAACTTCACATCTTCTAAATCCTTAGGAAGTTTCAGCGACACCAACTGTATGGAGCAGTTATTAGTCCACTGCGCCAACGCAATCGAAAGCAACGACGCTACTTTAGCCCAACAGATTTTATGGGTTCTCAACAACATCGCTCCAGCTGATGGTGACTCCAATCAACGCTTGGCTTGTGGCTTCCTTCGCGCCCTTATTTCACGCGCCGCTAGAACTGGAACCTGCAAAATCCTCCCAACAATGCCTAATGTTCATCTCAACACTCATAAATTCTCGATTATAGAGCTAGCCAGTTTTGTGGACTTGACACCGTGGCACAGGTTCGGATTCACCGCGGCTAACGCCGCTATACTTGAAGCTGTTGAAGGGTACTCGGTGGTTCATATCATTGATCTCAGTTTGACGCATTGCATGCAGATTCCTACGTTGATTGACGCGCTAGCCACGCGCCTCGAGTGTCCCCCGATAGTTAAGCTTACTGTGGCCGGAGCCACGGAGGATTTCCCGCCAATGCTGGATCTTTCTTATGATGAGTTAGGCACAAAATTAGTTAATTTCGCGAGGTCTCGTAACATATTGTTGGAATTTAGAGTGATTCCGTCAAGTTCTTCAGACGGATTCGTTTCGTTAATTGAACAACTAAAGGCTCAGCATCTGATTCATGCCAATGACAGCGAAGCTCTAGTGATAAACTGTCATATGTTGCTTCATTACATACCGGAAGAGACACTAATTACACCATTTTCATTCGATAATACTTCACCATCCTCCCTCAGAACCATGTTCCTGAAGGCGATTCGGAGTTTAAATCCTACGGTGGTGGTGGTGGTAGACGAGGATGCTGATTTCACATCGAACAAATTGGTGAACAGATTGAGGGCAGCTTTTAACTACCTGTGGATACCTTATGACACGGTGGATACGTTTCTGCCGCGGGGCAGCAAACAGAGGCAGTGGTACGAAGCGGACATGTGTTGGAAGATAGAAAATGTGATAGCACAGGAAGGTGTAGGGAGAGTGGAGAGACTTGAGCCGAAGAGCCGGTGGGTGCAGCGGATGAGAAACGCCGGGTTTAGGGGAGTTTTGTTTGGCGAAGATGCGGTGTTGGAAGTGAAAAGTATGCTCGATGAACATGCGGCTGGGTGGGGTTTGAAGAGGGAAGAAGAAGACCTTGTACTTACTTGGAAAGGACATAATGTTGTGTTTGCAACTGCATGGGTACCTAATTAATTTTATTATTATTGACATTTTCTTGTTTATTTAGTTAGTAGTATTATTATTATTGGCTAGTGATAATTTGTTTGGTCTCTAAATAATCTTTTTCTTAGTCAGTTGTTAATTCTGTTAGTTCCATAATTAATGATCAAAGTAGTTACGAGCCTTAAATAACTATCAAGTGTTTGGGGGATTAATATTACGGAATATTATTACTGCATAATTATATCAGCTCCTGCTTCGGTTTTTTAATTTCTCAGTCTCCCGCGCGCTGGTGATGTTCATTGTATGGTCTTTCGAGTGTTCGCCAGGGAATTCAAAGTTTCTGCAATTGGAAAACTTAATTATTAATTATGAGCGTAGCAGTTAGATCAATAAGGGTGGAAATCCAATTGCAAGTAGCATTTGCAACAATGAATCTAAAGAAAAATAAGGTTAGAATTTTGGGGAGATTGATATTCGAAGACTCCCGAAGTGATTAGTACGAATACTGATGGAGAGAGTTTAGTGATCAGTATGAGAGTTTAGAGAGAGAAAGGGGCATGCTATGTTATATGTTAGGAAGGACCTCGTATGCCATTGACGGTGTCCGAATGGGTTGATCTGCTTCATTTGTTACTTGGATCCTCCTTTAAAATTGTCACGTACCTCTTTTAAATTATAGATTTTCAATAAAATAAATATAAAAAAAAAACACTCGTAAGTTGTAAAATAAACAAGACAATATATAAACTAGAAAATGGGATAGACTAACCCACCCCTCTAAAGTTGTCTCGATCTATGTACTAATGTACCAGGGTAGTAGTTAGATTCCGTTGATCGCAACTCGCAAGAGTGTGCTCGATCGATCACAAGTGGTGAATTGAGTAGGGGTCGATCCCTTGTGGTACGACAACTCCGGATGAAGTCGACGTCAGCAGGTTGGCTTGTGGATTGCTGATAGTTTGGATCGATTGGACTCAACGCCAAAAGTAGTACTCGAGATATCAAGTCCCATATATGAGTTAATATTCTCTTGTTAATTTCTGAACTCCTAATGCAAATATTAACTTGATATTTCATGTATTATAAGCAGTCCATATCTTCAAACGACCCAAAAAACAAAAACAAAACAAAAAAAAAATCAATTAATAATTGTCTCTTAAATTTTTGATGTTCGTACTAATGCTTATCCAAGTTCCTGGATAATGAGGTCTAGGTAGTTGATGTTTGTAAACTAATAGTTGGAGCCACTTACTTTGAAAAGCAGTAACAATCATGCAGATTTATTTTTATAAGGTGTAATTCTTTCATTGCGTTGAGAAAAGTTTCATATTATAGATTGAGACATTCAGAAAAAGAATTCTTTCGGTTATTGTTGGACTCGTGGAAATTTTAAGTATATTCCCTTGACTCGCGTACTTTAGTTTTGCAATACGCTCCTTTTTAGTTATATTTTTTTGTCTATGAGATTTCCTTTATAAAAGAGATGTATTATTCTTTAATTATACAAGACGAAGCAATTTTGATTATTTCAGTTGGGTAATTGTGTGTATTTATTTTGTGGATTAAATTCCTATTATCTGATTTAATAAAAACAGATTTTGTTTGAAAAAAGTTCAAATTAATTTTGATGTAATTGCCAACGAAAATTGATTCAGTTGATAAAATCGATGTTATAAAAAATGAGCGGTGCGGATCTTGACGGTGAGATAACCGCTTGGTGCCTATCACTTATAGATGGTGATTATACGATGTTTAGACGGATGTTGCGTGGTCACTGTCGGTGCAAATTTATTTTACAAAAACAAATTAATATGTTTAGTAACACATTTTCTTCATGCCAATTGATAATATGAAAGATTATATTTAATAAAATAATTTTGTTTTATACTACAAAAAAAAAAAGAGCCAAATCTAGTAATTGAATATCATAAAAGTAAATAATATGTATATACAAATTAAATATATACTCCATATCCATTTCAAAAGTAACCATTGAATGTTTATTAAGTCTATTATTTAGATCGAGAAAGTCTATGAATTTAGTGAAGTTAATCAAGAAAAGAATTCTCTAAGCAAGAATTCGATAATTGATGCTTGGTGTAGTAAAATTCAATTTACGAATAGGACAAATTATTCACGCAGAGGAAAAAAATTTAGAAATCTAACTGATCGAACAAATACAATTAAAAATAAAAAGAGTAGTGAAAAACAAAAGGAGTAACTCTAAGAATAAAATATAGTCCTAACAACACACTTTGTATTGTTACTTATAAGGTTACAACAAAAAATAAATAATGAAAGGTATAATTTATATTAATGATGTTAAAATAATTAATTTTTTTTAAGTTAAAAAATATTTTATTTACATTGATCCGTCTATAACCGCATAAATCCGCCTAACCTGCCTAACAATTGCCCAGTATGTCTAAACGTGTAATGGAACTTTTAACATAGATCTATGTGTTCTACCTCCCGCTTCCATCTAACCACCCGCCTAGACCGCACTTTAAAATTCTTAGTAAGACTTAACAAGTGTTTTTAATAGTTGAGAGTTCGAGTTTTGTTAATCATTTTTTTTAGTGTGTAATCTATAATTACTATTGTAAACACTTAAATATGTTTGTTATAGGCCCTGGCCATGAATTAAGCGAGTCTCCCGTCACCTAAATTTTTTTTCTGATGTAACCCTTGTTAGGTTTTGTGGTCCTAGGCATTGAGGATAAGACACATCTTTTTTTATATATAAAAAGTCAAACAAATATTTTATCAAAAATCTCATAAATATATGCCTAAATTAACTCAATCACTGTTCTAACTCGGTTTAACATTTAATAAAATCGATTCTGAACGAGTTAGGAAAAGTCAAACTAAAATCACGTATCACTTATCCAATTAAAAGTTAATTTGTAATCAACTATAATTCTTATGTAATAAACCAATTAAAATTTAATTTATAATCAATTATAATTGTTGTGTAATAAACCAACTTATGTATAGTTCTAAATTCGTTATTTTTTATTGTAATAAAATTTTATTAAAACATGTACTAAAATATATAATTATGAGAAAAAATGTAAAAAAAACTTATTAAAAATACATTTAAATAATCTAAAAAATACTTATAAAAAATTGAAAAAGATAAAACTAACTAATCGACAAGTTAAATATTATTACTATTTACAATAATTACAAATATATAAATTAGTGTAAACTTTTATAATTAATTTATACAAATATACAACTATAAAAAATAGAATACATACTTGGCACGGGTAACAAAGTTAGTGTATATTTAATCCCGACTAATTTATCCTAACAAAATTTCGTTGGGCTTAATTTAAATTGTGAATTGTTAGAACGTTAAATGCCCTTCTATTTTGTCAGGATTATTTTTTATACCAACTTTCATCCTAACTGAATTTTTGCCGAAATTAGTGTGTCAGGATAATTAATTTCGACAAAATTTTCAACGGAACTTATGTCGACGAGATTAATTTGAATGCATGACCTGGTTGAATATGTTGGAATAAGTTTAATACGAAAGAATATATTGTCGAGATTAGTCTTTTTTTAGTGATCTTTAAATAAGTTATTTATTGAGTTAAATCTGGAAATTGTTAATTTTTTTGGTGGCTTAATAATAATATATTTAATGGTTCCGCCTTCGAGATTAAAATAACTCGAGATTGAAACCTTGTTTCGTCGATCTCGACGGGAGGTGAGTTAAGCTCAACGAAAGTCATAGTTGCATTTAGCATTTTTTGTAACGAAATTAAAATGCAATACTATACCTAAAAACTGCTATAATATAAACTTATGCTGGCAAGTGGCAATTGATCATGTGTTGGAAAGTTTTTAATATTTTTCTATAAACTACAAATATGTACACCTATGTTAGTTACACACTTACACTAGCATGTTTGTCGATTAAAAGTGGAGATAACTTCTTTTTTATTATAAAATAAAACAAAAGTAAAGAGAGACTAATCTTATTTCTATATAATATCTTAATTTGATTGTGTCCATTACCATTTTATAATACCTCTATTTATAGGCAAAAAAATATATATGAAATGGAGAGGTGGAGAGGTGGAGAGGTAAAAAGTCTATATTTCATAACATTCTCCCTTAGACATTTTACCTTATATTATACATAATTAATATGTTCGGTAAGACAAATTATAAATTAGATACGTCAGGACCAAATTAACTGATACTTTTGTATCAGTTATGTTGTCTCATTAAAAGCTTACTAAGAAAATTCAGTGGGATAAAACTTAGTGAAGGAAAAAGAGTACAACGTGTATAATACTCCCCCTCATTTTAATGTATATCTTTGAAACGACGAATACCAATCTTCTGTGCAAGTTGTTCAAAAACTTTTTTCAGCAATGATTTTGTGAATAGATTTGCCAAATTATCACTTGACCTAATTTGACAAACATTTATTAAACCATCCTTCTGTAGATCATGTGTTGAGAAAAATTTTGGTGAGATGTGTTGGTTATGTCACCTTTAATATATCCTTCTTTGATTTGAGCAACACATGCTGCATTGTCTTCATATATCACAGTTGGGCTTCCTTTGATTGACTCAAGTCTACATTCCTCCTGGATATGTTGAATCACTAATTTCAACCATACACATTCTCGTCCAGCATCATACAGAGTAATTAATTCGGCATGATTTGATGATGTTGCTGTCAGTATCTATTTTGTTGATCGCTATGAAATTGTAGTATCGCCATATGTAAATACATATCAAGATTATGATCGAGCTTTATGTGGATCTGATAAATACCCTACATCTGCATACCCAATTAATTTGGATTTTTTATTCTTTTGGTAAAATAGTCTCATATCACTTGTCCCACAAAGGTAACGAAACGCATGTTTAATTCCGTTCCAATGTCGGCGTGTTGGATCAGAGCTATATCTTGCCAATACATTGACAGAAAAAACAATATCAGATCTTGTATTATTAACAAGATACATCAAATCCCCTATCGCACTTAAGTATGGTACTTCTGGATCAAGACCTTTTTCATTCTTTTCTCGGGGATGATAAAGATTTTTTTCTACGTCAAGTGATCTAACAACCATTGGTGTACTTAGAGGATGAACTTTATCCATATTAAAACGTTTTAACATCTTCTAGATGTAATTTGATTGATGGACAAAAATACCATTATTCAAATACTCGATCTGTAGGCCATGACATAATTTTGTTACACCAAGATCTTTCATTTTAAATTTTTTCTTTAATAAATTTGCAGTATTTTCGATCTCTTCAGGAGACCCAATGATATTCAAATCATCAACATATTGCAATAATTGTAAAAACCGAGATTATTCTGTTAATAAAAACACATTGACTAATTGCATTAGATTTGTATCCCACTTTTATGAGATATTCACTTAGTCGATTATACCACATTCGACCCAACTGTTTTAGTCTATATAAAGATCTCCGTAACTTTATAGAATACATTTTTCGAGATTTTGATTTAAATGCTTTAGGCATTTCTATTCCTTCAGGGACTTTCATATGGATATCATTATCACGTGATCCGTATAAATAGGCTGTGACTACATCCATGAGACGCATTTGAAGTTTTTTAGTGATTGTGAGACTAATTAAAAATCTGAGAGTTATTACATCCACTACAGGTGAATACGTTCCTTCATAATCAACTGCTGGTATTTGTGTAAAACCTTGCGCCACAAGCCTTGCTTTATATCTCATTTTTCTCATTCCTTTTTATTGCAAATACCCACTTGTAACCTACAGGGTTAACATCTTTGGGAGTTAGGACTACAGGTCCAAAAACATTGCGCTTTTCAAATGAATCTAATTCAGACTTTAGGGCATCTTTCCATTTTGGCCAATCATTTCAATGCCTACACTCTTCAGGAGTTTTTGGCACATAATCATTCTCATTTAGCACATCAGTTGCTATAGCATATGCAAAAATTTGATCAACATGTGTTTCACTGCGGTTCCATATTGTACCATTATGTATATAGTTTATTGAGATCTTGTTAGCGCAATATTAACACAAGTGTTTGTAAAGGGGGGGGGGGGGGGGGGGGATGAAAACAAACACCTGAAACTTTTCGCACTTAAAAACTTATAAGGCTTACTGAAAACAAGTTATAACAAACAGAAAAACTATATGAAATGAACACGCAGATTCAAGTTAAAATAGTTATATTATAACTCGAGATTTTTCTGAAAATCTGTATAATCACAAATGTGATTTACAGCTACAAATTCTGTGAATAAAGTTCACAGCTTCTCACACTCATTAGCTTCTAATATTCTTTGAAATATCTCTCTCAAGATCTATTACAAAGCTTCTCTCTAGTGTTTTTGTGCTTCAGTGCTTGTTTGATCTGTTGGATAGATTCAATTATTCATCATTTGTGTAATGAGAGCTCCGTTGCTTATATATCAATCAGTGGGTTGACATCACGTTCTTGAAACATGCTTCTCTTCTCAACTTAGCCGCAAGTATGTCACACCTAAACTTTATGTGTCAGACTGCTACAAGCTTTGTTGCTACTTTTCTTCCCCTGATCTGTGTGCATTTAATGCGTGAGAGTTCTCATTGGACCATAATCATTCTCATTTAGCACATCAGTGGTTATAGCATATGCAAAAATTTGATTAACACGTGTTTCATTGCGGTTCCATATTGTACCATTCTGTATATAATTTATTAAGATCTCATAATCATTAGGTACTTGAGTTTCTTCTGGAACTTCATCAACCTCTTCTGGCATTTTATCGATAACCTCTTCTGGGGTTACACCAACTGCTCTATTATGCTCTTTCCTTTTCCGTGGATTTCGATCTTTGGAATTGATTGGTCTTCCACGTTTTCTTTGTATAGAAACCTCTGTTGGGATTACATCAACTCGAGCACATGCATTTAAAGCTGGTACATGTGATTTAATAACCCTTTTTGTATCTACAAATGCATTTGGTAATTCATTTGCTATTTTTTGTAAATGCATAATCTTTTGAACTTCTAGTTCACATTGACCACTTTGGGGATCAAGATAAGATATTGATGATGTATTCCAAGTTACTTTTTGTTATTTCAGCTTTTCTTTTTCTCCCTCTAAGACTGGGAATATTGTCTCATTAAATTGACAGTTAGCAAAACGTGCTGTAAAAACATCTCCAGTTTTTTGTTCTAAATATTTAATAATTGATGGAGAGTTAAAACCAATATAAATTCCCAATCTTCTTGGTGGTCCCATTTTTGTACGTTGTGGTGGAGAAATTGGAACATACACAACTCAACCAAAAATTTTAAGATGAAACAAGTTTGGTTCTCTTCCGGAGACCAATTGTAATGGAGAAAATTTATGGTATGTAGTTGGTCTTAATCTAATAAGTGTAGCAGCATGTAAAATGACATGTCCTCATGCAGAAGATGGTAGATTACTTTTCATAAATAATGGTCTAGCAATCAGTTGCAATCTTTTAATTAATGATTCTGCTAAACCATTTTGTGTATGTACATGAGGCACCGAATGTTCTACCATAATCTCAATTGACATATAATAATCATTAAAAGATTGGGATGTAAACTCTCCTACATTATCAAGTCTAATTCTTTTAATTTGATAATTTGGAAAATTTGCTCTCAGTTGGATTATTAGTGCTAATAGCCTAGCAAATGCAACATTTCTTGTTACCAATAGACAAACATGTAACCATCGAGTAGATACATCAATTAAAATCATAAAATATCTAAATGGTCCACAAGGAGGAGAAATAGGCCCATAAATATCTCCTTGAATTCTTTCTAAAAATGAAGGAGATTCAATTTCAATTTTATTTGAAGATGACCTAGTTATCATTTTT
>CM025785.1:19295775-19317736 GCA_014636745.2 Centella asiatica
AGGAGCAAATTCGTGGCATGAAATGTAGATAATGTTTTCTCTAACATGTTTTCATCAGTAATCTTTTCTAAATATAATTTTAATTCAGAGTTATACAAAACATTGTAGAATTATATTCACTCACAGATTTAAAATCTTATAACCTTAAATAAATCCATTCATAACGAGCTTTTGGGAGGAGTACTTGTTTTTGATGGTCATACCTTTCTTTTAAATTTCTCCACAATTCTAACGGATCTTTTATCGTCAAGTATTCAGTTTTTAAATCCTCATGGAGATGATGACAGAGAAATATCATTGTTTTGGCTTTTTCCTGCGGGGTGGTCTTATTTCCATCTTTTATTGTTTCTCTAAGATTATTTGTTGTAAGGTGGATCTCGGCATCAAGAGTCCATGAGAGATAATTCTTTCCCGATATATCAAAAGTATTGAACTCAAGTTTAGAAAGGTTGGCCATAAGAAATACAACAAATAAAAATAAAAATGCTACGAAATTAAAATATGCATTTGTATTCAATAAACATAAATAAAAATGACTAAAGAAAAAGAATTTGAATAACTTCTGGTTATTAAGAGAATTAAGTATTGGAGACATATATATATATATATATTATGTTTGGCAAATAACTCCAGGTTTTATTGTATAAAAATTACAAATAAGAACTTCAGGTTCTTTTTATTTTATTATTAAGAACTTCAAGTTTTTTTTTTAAACCAAAAAAAAAAAACTAAACTATAATTTATCATACACTTAATTTATAGCTTCTGGCTTTATCATATACTAAACTATAATAAAAGTTTCTGACTTTATCATATACTTAATTTATCATTCTCTTATGGGAATGAAAATATTACTTTCATACAATGTTAAATAAAATAAGATATAAAGCAAAAGTAAAGATTAATAAGATACAATCTAGAAAGTACCTTTTTTTGAAACAAAATCTGATTATAGCAACCTTGTACTTCTTCTCAAATAAAATCCTATCGCAATTTGACTAGAATAAACTCGTGCTGATAACGTATTATAAAATAAAACAAAAGTAAAGAGAGAGACTAATCTTATTTCTAGATAATATCTCAACTTGATTGTATCCATCACCATTCTACAATTCCTCTATTTATAAGCAAGAGAATGTATATGAAATAGAGAGGTGGAGAAGTGGAGAGATAAAAAGTCTATATTTCATAACATTTTTCTTTTTTTTGAAAATTATCTTTTGCTCTTTTAGAAATAAGACGGAAGTGTTGATTTTTAGTAATATTATGGATCCTTTGGATATGGTAATGTTAGAGATAAATGATGATGATGATGATTATGTAATAAATTGTGCAACTGTAAATACTTGAGGTATTTTATAAACCTTAAGATCAGCACAAGTTTTGCATCCACTGATAATAATCTTATTAGTCAGTGGATGGTCAATCTCTTCACAAGACAAGTCAGAAAACAGAAACATTCAAAGGACTTGACAAAGTGAAGAAGAATGTCTGATGCTACTTGTAAACAGTCAAAGTATTCTGCACATCAGAAATTCTAATCAAAGTTACGTTGATTGGAACCCATCAGGGGAAACCGCTCAGGGGAACCCATTAGGGTAT
The DNA here is from genome assembly GCA_014636745.2 of Centella asiatica. NCBI lineage: Eukaryota > Viridiplantae > Streptophyta > Magnoliopsida > Apiales > Apiaceae > Centella > Centella asiatica. Next base: position 19,297,378 of record CM025785.1, read on the forward strand.
GACGAAGGCAGACTAACCCGTCAGGGAAACACTTCAAGGCATGTCAGTGTCAGGCTAACCCATCAGGGTAACCCGTCAGGGGGAATGATCAACATGACATCAGTGGAAGCCATCAGTGTATGCCGTCTGTCATAACCATCAGGATCAAGAAGCACTGAGTGAAACTCAAGTGAAGGTTGAAGCCCTGATCCAGTCAATAAGCATCAGGGGATCCGGAAGCACTGATCAAAGTCCATCAGGGCTGGCAGTCAGTGGATCGTTATGACAGCATGCACCTGTCATCAGTACTTACACGGAAATCAACGTAACGTGTTACAGAAGCAAAAAATATTAACTGGAAAGATATTTCTTGAAGTTTGTTTTTGATCCAATGAGAACTCTCTCGCATTAAATGCACACAGATCAGGGGAAGAAAAAGAAGCAACAAAGCATGCACCAGTCTGACACATAGGGCTACAATGTGACATACTTGCGGCTAAGTTGAGAAAAGCAGCACGTCTTTAGCACGTGATTTCATCAATTGATCAACATATAAGCAAATGAGTTCTCATTACAAAAACATAGATTGAATCTATCCAACAGATCAAACAAACATAGAAGCACACAACACTAGGAAGCTCTGAAATATAATTCTTGAGAGATTTATTTTTTCAGAGAAAAGTTTTCGTAGCTAGTGAGTGTGAGAAGCTGTGAATTTTATTTACAGAATTTGTAGCTGTAAATCACATTTGTGATTATACAGATTTCCAGAAAAACCCCAAGTTTTAATATAACTATTTTAACTTGAATCTGTGTGTTCATATTACATAAGTTTTTCTGATCTGTGCAGCTGTTTCTGGTAACTCCTTTTAAAAGATAAAAAGAGCGAAAAGTTTGTAGTGTTTGTATTCATCCCCCCCTTCTACAAACACTTGAGCCTATTTTGCGTCAACAAGTAAGGTGAGATAAGATCAGGTTTCCGGTATTAATCGTAGTATGCTGATCAAATCTAACAAATTAAAAATAATACTAAATGTGGATTGATATAAGAATTTAATTAGAAAATTTACATTGGCCTTCCATAATATTGAATAATTATTGAGATAGATGATTAGAAGATAAAACTTCTTGTATTGATATGGTTGGGTACAAAGAGAAATTTTAAAAGTAGATTTATATAAGAGCTTTCTAAGAGTCTGCCTACACTCAAAACGAGAGCTACCTATAAATACACAAAACTAAGGACATATTTGAAATCTAGATGTCAAAACAAAAGACAATTTGACAAATAATTGAAACCTAAAAATGAAAATAATATGTTTTTTCTATAATAATTCAAATTCCTGAATAGTGGTGGGTACCACCTTTTACATCAAACTGAAAGGGAATCTTATCCTGTCTTTGAATTATTTGGCCGGAGATTTCCCAACTGTAGCTTTTCCTGCCGATTTTTCTGAATTCATAAGAGCTATAATTTGCTTCTGGCTTACCTCTTCTTTATTGAAATCCTTGAAGGGGACTTGAGCATCATTAAAGTGTTCTTCTATTGACTTGGTAGACATGACATCTGTGAATTTTGATTTTGAAGATGCCGCTTTTGAAAACCCATCCATAATCATTATGTATGATTTTTGGAAAGAATCTTTAACTTCTTCTAAATACTGAGATGGATTCTCTTTTTGAGTAGAATCCTTTAAACATTTTAAAATTTCCATTGGAGATAACTATAATAAATCTCTGATATCTCCAATACTCTTTCCCTGAAGTTTGGGAGTTTCCATAATTTCAACATTCTGATATTCCGTGCAAATACAACAAATATCTTTCATAACTCAGCCATATTGAAATTTAGGCCACCATTTGAAGAAATAATTCATTCCTAGATAAGGAAAATCTTCATCATCATCAATAATTGTTGTATAATTCCAGTACCAAATCCATGAGATTTTAAATTGGGCAACAAATAATAATAAAACTTTTTTCCCTTTTATTGAGGCTGATAATTTGACATTTCTCAAAATTGGATGCACCTGAGAATATGCAACTAATAAAGAAAATAATTCATGAGGCAGAAATTTCTTGGAAGGACCAATTCTTTTCCAATAATTCAAAAACCAGTTAGAAATGTCTTCCTAGTGGAAATAAAAAACCATGAATGTTTTCTATGTTGGTTTTGATATAGGAAAACATATTGTCATGCTTCCATATAATTTCAATAATTATAGTAAAATAATTTTTCAAGAGTATCTGGATCCAAATATTTTCTTAGGTGACCAGGGCTGGAACCCCATTCACTCAAGGAGATAATATTCATAATTTTCGCTTTTGAAAAATCAATTGTATTATAAACATTTCTCTTATGCTGAAAATAAACTGAGCTTGTTTCACTCAAAATTATTTCATAATGAGTTATTGATTTTTGAGCAGAGTTTGGAACATAGATTCCTTACTCAAAATATTTATTTGCTATTTTGCAGGGTTCATTAATCCACAATAATCATGAGATAATCACTGTTGATTTTTTGTAATAAATTCATTGTTTTCTCTCTTTCATCATTGTGTGCTTCAATAACAATATCCTTCATTGTTTTATAATTTGAAGGAGTGGATGGATAATTTTACTCATAAGTAAGAGGAGCATGACCATACTTTTCTCCTCCTTCAAAGGAGATATTATTAGATGCTCTGTATCCAAAAATATATAAAATAAAGTTCATAAATTTCCTTCCATAAATAATGAGAAAATTAAATAATAATTTAGTAATTGGATTATTTTACCTATAAGAAAAAACACAAAGTAATAATGTATAATTTACTTTCCAAAATTGAATGGAACTCATTTTTTGAATAATATTAATTATTAATGTATAATGAATACATTCTTCAAAATATATTTATCTTAAAAGATGTGTAAATTATACTTCACTCATTTTTTAGAATATGTGGAGCATAAACTTTAATGTTATACTATATTTGTAAATTGTTTTTGAAAGAAGTTCTACTTGATAAGACTTGCTAATTAATATATTTATTGACTTTCTTGTTTATCAAAATAAAATAAACACAAATAAACTTTGATTGTTAAAATTTTGTAAATATATAGCGTTTATAATCATAATCCCTTTTTTGTCATTCTAAATAAAGGGTACCATGGATGCTTGGATTGAAAAGGGATTAAGTTTAAGGTTAAAGAAATGATTTCACTTTTAATCTTCATTGCCTATTATTTTTTTTTCGTATTTCATGAGTAGAATCGTGAAAATTTACATTTGTATTTACATTTGTTTAAGACATGTGTGAATTGAGACCCGTGTTTAAAAAACGTTATACGGATTCCTATGATAAAAAAAAGAGTTTAGCATTTATATGAATATTATACGAAATTAGTTCGAGTTATGCGAGACTTAAGCGAACTTATTCGCTAAGCTGCGCTAAGTGATACAAAATCACTTAGCATCTAGATAAGGGACTAATTAAACTAGACACTAACTTTTAAAATGGTGGTCGAAATTACCACACGTTCACTCTATTTCAAAAAAATATTTTCCTTAAAGAAAAATTCAGCAATAAAAGAACGAAAAAGAATGGGTAGAAAGACATAAGAGAGCACAAATTAATTTTGAAGTTAAAATTGCAGAAAGTTGACAAAATTGCATCAATTGAACAACACTAACTTTTGTAGTGACGATCACAATTTTTATATGCAAGTGTATTGATCACGAGTTGGTTTCATACTCTCTTCACGGCAAACTCACACAAATATATAATTATTTTTTAGTGTAATTCTGAATTTTGATAATATAATTTACATTTTGAAAATTTATAATTTTTAAAATTTAAATTAAAATAATCAAGTCTACACACTCACACACACACATTTTTATGGTAATAATCTATTTGTATCATATTAGATGGGTCTTGATTTAATTAAAATTAGTTTTCATATACTAATATTGACTGAGCAACCACTCATATGGATATTGATAAGTTAATATTTCAAATTTACATTTTTATTGTGAATTTTTAATATCAAATTTGAGAATCTGGTTGACTTATTAATAATATATCATAAACAATTCTTAAAATTGAAATCATATAATTCAAAACTTGTAACTTTTAAAATGATATCACATTAAATTATTTACTTACGATGAGGTTTACAATTTTAAATTTATAAAATTACACTTAATTGGTTGTAATTGGTTGTGATGGAGGTTTGTTCACAAATCTATCTCTTTTTGTGCCTTCTGATAATTTTAATCATTTCAATGTGGTATCCGAACGTAAAGAAAGAGAGAATTTAGTTTATATTTTCAATCTTGTATGCTGGCGTCACAATTCGAACTCTTTTTAAACTTTTATACTAATAGAAGTGAGTCGATACCGGCGGAAGTATAAACCATGGATAACATAGGAAAAGAAAGCGAGAAAAGTCAAAAGGGACGTTGACCGTGGACTTTGTATCCAGGTCACAAAACACATAGAGCCGAGGAGCGAGGAGGTGTAAGAGATTAGACCGAAGTGAAGAAGAAAGGGGGGTTAGCTAGTTTTGGTGTGCGGCTCCAAATAAACCTATAACACTCATAATTGGGGAACGCCAAACAGTCCCCAATACACATAAAAGAGGAAGCCTCACGTGTCTTTGACCCTCACCCTCCTCCCCCAAAGAACCTTCCATTGCCCAATACCAAGCCCTAATCTCACTTTCTCTCTCCTCGCTTTCTACGCACTCAGCTCGATCCATCCATCGATCATTCTCTGTTTCATTCCTTCCCCCCAATTTAGCTGGTTCAGAATGCAATTCAATTTCTTCCGTCTCCAATTATTTCAGGTTTGTCTTACTCCGTTTTTGCTTCATTCCCGTCTGTTTCTGTTCGCGATTCGTCTTCGTTAATTTGCTAACTCCATACCGAATTTCGATTACCAAGTAGTTGAAGTTTACTTCTTACTTCTTTCTTTGATTTTTCTTTTTATTTTTTAATTGGTGGAATTGTTTTTTCCGAGTTTATTAAGCTTTCGTATGTGCGAGTGTACTTAGTTGTTGTTCTGCTTCGAGTTGAGTGTGATTCGAAGTGTTAATTGTGGTAATGAGAACTTGTTCTGAGCTGTATTATTTATGATTTTTGTTCTGTTTTCGTACAGAATTCGGTTATTCAGTTTGTGTCAGCAAGTACTGTTGGCTCTGCTCACCGACATTGACTTGTCAAATAAACAAGTACAGTCGGGCTGGGGCATTGTGTTTTGGGATTAAGAAGTGGGATATATGATTCTCTTGGAGTGTATTGTGGTGTTTGTTGCTTTTGATTGTATTGTGGTTTTGATTTAATGGTAGTAAAAAATTCAGTGATCAAAATGCCAGCCAGTCGGCATTGCTCCCGCATAGATACTATGGACTTGAAACTTCGGATTGAAAACAAGCTTGGTCAACAAAAAGCAGAGAACTACTATAATCTTTTGAGCAGATTTTTTAGTCTTAAGGTTAGTAAATCAGAGTTTGATAAACTCTGTCTCAACTTGATAGGCAAAGAGAACATTTGCCTTCATAATGAACTTATTCAAGCAATCGTGAAAAATGCCACACTTTCCAAGACACCCCCACCAAAACCAATCAAACAAAAAGGTCCCTTGAGTGTGAAATTGCCAAACGGGTCTCAGAAAAGTAGTCTTCAGTCGCTTTGCAGAGATGTGTTTCCTCAGTCTCCTAGGAAGGGAAGGACTCCTAATCTTCGTGAGCGCAAGTTTAAGGATCGACCAAGTCCTCTTGGTCCTCATGGGAAATCACATGGTGTTACATTTGAAGATTTGACTACAAAAGGTCAAGAACATCAAAGTGCTACAGAAATAGTTACTCCAAGTAGCAGACCACCTGCTGAAGTTAATTCTGTTGAAGAGGGAGAAGAGGTTGAGCAGGATTCTAGAAGCATGAGAGTTTATAGTAGAAGCCCTGTTAGAGCTCCTCTTGGCATTTCCATACATGGAAAAGAAACAAGGAAAGTACTACATCATGCAAGTGCATCAGCTTTATACTCCAATACTTGCTGTAATAGTTGTGAGCTGCCTGGAACCGATTCTTTGAAAGGCAGATTGGAGCTGAAGTTAGAGAGTGAGGGATTGAATATTTCAATGGATTGTGTTAACTTGCTAAATAATGGTTTGGATGTTTTCCTCAAAGGACTAATTAAACCCTGTTTACAATTAGCTGGTTCTAGGACGGAGCTCAAGCACCTGAACCAAGTTAATTATCAGGCTGCATCTGGTTTGAATGGCATGAGGCCTGTAAGATATGTACAAAAGGCAAGCACATCATATTCTGCATCTATGCTGGATTTTCGAGTTGCAATGGAGTCAAATCCTAGGATACTTGGAGGTGATTGGCCACTGTTACTTGAGAAGATTTCCTCATGTGCATCAGAGGACTGCAGCTAATTTTCACTCAATTTGGATGGGATCAGTTGCCAGATTTTTTTTGAAGACGATAATGTGTTATACAATGATACAGAAACCATGATTTAGACTCATGTTAAGTAAGCAATGCTGAAGTTTCCAAGTGGTCAAAAGCTACAAGAATTTTGGATCAAGGTGATTAGGCTGTATATAAATGTCAGTGCTGATTGTTTCTGTAATGGAACTTCTTTATCTGGTAAAGTATAAAGATATGAGTTCTTGTAAGAATTTAGCCATACAGATAATTTAGTGCCTGCTTTCACCTAATATCTGTAATTCGCTAATCTTGTTGATTTTATTCTCATAAATGTTATATCCTGAGTTGCCAAACCTATTATTGGTGATTAACTAAAAGTTTTCTTCTCTTTGTCGCAGTGGTCTGAAAACTGTATTATTTGGATACTTAGAGTTAAGTGTTGATCACCTTGAGTTTAATAGACTAATGTTCAAAAATAAAAATAAACATAACAGTAGCAATTATCAACTAGCTTTCACATGATATTTGTATGCAATATTCTCTGGGCATTCAATCATCTTGACCGATATTTTCAAATTTCATGCAAAATAATGAATATTTTTGGACTTTGGAGCTCTAAAATAAAAGGATTAGTTACAATTTTTTTCTTTTCGCAAAACGCTTAGTTCATATGCTATATCATTCTTCGTGAGAAATTATGAAGTTCTGCTTTTCTTTTGTCTTTCGTATGTTATTGGTGTCAGTGACGGCGATCGATATATATAGAGGAATCCTTTAAGCACATATATAATTATGAGACAATATTTGGTTCAACTATATAAAGAGGAATTCAGACTCATTGCCCACAATTCTTACAATTTAAGGTACGCTTATGGATCTATTATGGGAATATTTGAGCTAGGCTAACTGGAATCTGATCAAGCCAAAACAATAAAGGCAATTGATTTGGATTTCGATCTTGATAAATTGATAATGTTACTCCGATAATCGCTGAGCCTACTTTCCCATATTTGTTGGTGGAATATTCTTACTAGGCTGAATCACTGTCTCTATCGAGAGGTAATATGTCCTGTCTGAGATATGAATAAGTTCTGTTCACCAACCATATCAACTTTGACCTTTATTAAAATTTTCTTTTATGTTTAAATAGGAAATGCTCAAGGTAAAAGTTAATGTATCTGGTTAATAACAAGAAGTAACTGATTGCTCTGTGTTTAAGTATCAATCATATGCAAAAGGGAACTGGTTACGGAGTAAAAGTCGACATGGATTTTACAATATTTTATTTTCAGAAAAGAACAACTGTTTGAGTTCTTGGAATTATAATAGTTTTATCGGCTCTGTCAATTAAGCGAACTATTGAACAGGATCAGTTGAGATAAAGATTTGTATATCTGTCAATATTGTTTTTGGATTTGTTTTTTGTTACAGAATACAGAGGGTGTAGCCTACTTATCACACTTGGCAGAAGGCATAAACTTCTCACCCTGATTATGCAAGGAGATTCATATATTATTGAGCCTGTCTTCTGATTGGGAAAATTTAATGCAGAAATAGGGGTGTGAAATTTGTTTATTTCCATATTCCAACGCCAAGTCTGCAAATACATGCCTTCAATATTCAGATGTTCGCCAGGCAAGTTTTACTTGGAATTTTAATTTTCAGGGATTCCCAGTTTGTTGCATGTGGTCCTTTTATGGGATTCTACAATTTTCTTTCTGTCGTCGTAAGATTCTACTGTACCGTCCAAGTACCATTGTTGATGGCTGTGCCAGAAAGTTCATATTTTTGAAGAAAAGTTTTTACTTGACTGAACATCATCTGCTGATCTTTTGTCCTTGTATATCTAAGTCGCTTCTTTTTTTTTCCCCCACTTGTATAAAGGAATCTAATTCTGTTTTTTTTTAAAGTTATTTTTAGTTTGAAGTTCATGGAATACCAGATGCTTCTATTAGTGAATACTGACCAATATATCATGTCCCCAGAAAGAAAAGGATGAGGTTCTCCCTGAAACTAGACCGAAGGCAGTGTTCTTTTTTACAAAATTTTATTGATTTTGATTGTTTATGTAGTCCTAAATTTCATTCTTCTGAGATTTGTATTCCCTGATAAGTCCAGGTTATTGTAAGGTAAACCGAAGCAAACCTGCAAACTAATTACCATTGCACTCCTTCCTTGAACGTAATTTTTTGATGGAGCTTGAAACCGGCTCTTTGTAATTTCCATCAGTGTCATTCATTTTGTGAAGATTTTTAGGATCATCCCTTTATAAGTTTAATGGACTTCAATTTCTGAACTCGCATCCTCTGGGGCAACTAGCTGCAGAGTGTGTTAAGCATGAACTTTACATGTATTATTTGCTGTGGGTTGTTGCCTTCAAGGTTTACTTTGTTTCATGGAGTGTACTAAATAGATGGAAATTCTTTACAAATGCATGTCAAAGATTTTTGCTTGTTGGGATTTACCTCTGTGCCGGCCTTTGAGAACTTGTTTCCAGTTTGAGGCGGATGTCAACTACTGAATTATATCAAGGTAAGAGTATGCAACTGTTTCAATTTCAAAAAATTTCTTAAGCAAAAATCAGAAACCCTATCCTCTGCGGAAAGATTCGAACTCGAACAACACACACACAACACAACAGCTCTCTGAACAGAGTCTCTCTAATTGAAACTCTTATTCCACGTCATAGTAAGTTTTAAGGCAATACAAAAGTTGGATAATAACCAAGTCAAATGAAACACTGGGGAACTGAGTAGTTACTTTATTTGTGGGTACCGTTGATTGACAAGGTCTGAGATTTCCTTACTTTGCAAAGTTTGCAACACATGTTTAACTAATTATGCTTAGTCTTGACCATGTGAAGAGATTTTTTGACTTAATGGGCAAAATTATTGTTAGTGCAATATAAACACAAGTATTTGTAGAAGGGGATAAATACAAACACTTGAAACTTTTCGCTCTTTTAAACTTAAAAGTACTTACTGAAAAACAGTTGTAACAAACAGAAAAATTATAAGAAATGAACACACAGATTCAAGTTAAAATAGTTATATTAAAACTTGGGATTTTTCTGGAAATTTATATAATCACAAATGTGATTTACAGCTACAAATTCTGTAAATAAAATTCACAGTTTCTCACACTCACTAGCTACAAAAACTTTTTTCTGAAAAATAAATCTCTCAAGAAATATATTACAGAGCTTCCTAGTGTTGTGTGTTTCTTTGTTTGTTTGATCTGTTGGATAGATTCAATCTCTGTCTTTTTTTTTGCAATGAGAATTCCTTTGCTTATATGTTGAATTAGTGGTTGAAATCACGTGCTAGAGACGTGCTGCTTTTCTCAACTTAGCCGCAAGTATGTTACATCGTAGCCCTATGTGTTAGACTACTGTATGCTTTGTTGCTACTTTTTCTTCCCCTGATCTGTGTGCATTTAATGCGAGAGAGTTCTCATTGGATCAAAAACAAACTTCAAGAAATATCTTTTTAGTTGATATTTCTTGCTTTGTTTCCTCATGTTCCTTTGCCATTTCCTTCTCTTCATCTTCTTGAAGTTGCCATTGGAGAAGTGTATGTCTCTATAGAGGAAGTATATACAATTGGGGGTACATAAAGAGTTATAGCTGTAGTATGTACAGTGGAGTCTATGTCCCCTGTTTGATCATCAGTGTTTGTATCAAGTAAAAATGAATCAACCATTTGAGAGTTTTGACTACCAAACACTGTGTCAAAGAATGTTGGCTCCTCCACGAATTGAGAATGTGGAGAATCTGATTGTATGACACTTGATGTTTGTGTCATTATATTTGAAGAAATTTGAGGAACATAGAAAGAAGGAAGTGGTGTAGATGGGAGTGTTGGCTGAATCACTGAACGAGGAGGTGATTCATCAAAAGATGTTGTAGAAGAATGCTTATGACTCATGTTGATCTTATTGAGAAGCTTCTAAGCTACACCATCTTGAGTGGTGTGTGCACTCACTGTGTCAGATATCTGCAAGTGGCTCTCAGAGACCCTGATGATAGGTTCATCAGTGTCTATGGTCAGTGTATGTGCCTCACTCAATTGTGTCCTTGGTTGGGGACTATTTTCAATAACTAATTCCTTTTGAGAGGAACTAGTTAGAAATATGTTTAATTCCTTATCAAAAGCAGCATCCTTTTGAGAGGATACTACCAGGTCAGGCTGTTGGGTAACACTCGTGGCTCCCTTCTTCTTCTTACGCCTGTAGTCAATCACTCTCTCTCCTTGCTCCCCCTCAGTTAATGTGGTAACTTCACTGGGTTTTCTTTTAATTCTAATAGTCTTTTGAGAGATTGTGGATTGGGCTTGTGAGAGTGGTTGAGTGGAAATTGGTTGTTCTACTTGGGTAGGCAGAGATGTGGTTGTTTTCTCTGCCATAGTAGATGAAGGTGAAGAATGTACAGTTTGAGAAGTAGAAGATGTAGAATTTACTACTTGTACCATATGCGATGGAAGAGCAAATGATTCAGCCGTATACGATTTCTTTATTATTTCTGCAAACAGTTTCTTTATTTGCTTGTATGTTTGTACAGGTATATCATTCTCAAAAGAAAAATTATTAATTTGGTCTTTAATAATTATAAACAAAAATCTTGCATAATATACTTCAGTTTTCCTATTATTAAAATTGCCTAATTTATTTACAAGGTCATCAAAAATTATTTTACCTATATTTATATTTACATTTTTAATTATTGCGTATGCTGTTTTCAAAGTTAAAGAGGTAATAACCTCAAAGTTAGAACACTTACCTGAGAATGCCTTGGTGATTGTATCAAACAGGTAAGAGATCTCCCGCTTAACATTCACCCTCTTGAGGTCTTTGAACTTTAACACTGCGTTGGGAGCAGCGTTATAGCCCAATTCCCTCAAGAAATCCAGTAGGTCTGCATCACTAGGTGCATCCACCAGATCTTGAGTAGGTAGCCCCAAAGCAGAGTTCAGTCTGAAAGGGGTTATTTTCCCTTTCTCAGAGGAAACTTTGAATGAGATTCCCTTGACCGCATCAGGCCTAGTGGTGGAGTACATAAATTTGGCACTCGTCCAAAGTTGAGACAGTGCTTCCCCCGACATTTCTTCATCGGTAAAGATGGCTTTTCTATACTCTGAGTTGAGTAGATAGTTCATTATTGGTTTAAAGCATTCACTTACCTCATCAATGTCAGAGAAACCCACATAGTTCGTGGGTGGGACTGTCAAGTTCCTAGGAATCTGTTGACGTGCCATGAATGCTTTGAAGATTTGAAGTTCTAGGGTTTCTGTAAAAGCGAGAGAGAAGAAGAAGAAAACTCGAGCAAATATCAGAAAAAGATTAAAAGATTTGAGGAGTTTTAAAAAATAGGAGAGATAGAGTATTAATACCTGTCTATTGACGTTTGAAAACTTCTCCTGAAAACACGCCATCAGGGAGTCAGTTCAGTTTCTGTGATGACACGTCATCAGTGAGAGAAGAACTTAATGATGAGTTGTCATCACTTAACTGACCGTGAATCCCGACGCAGTAAAAAAAATTTAAACTTACCCTGATGATTTACTGTATGTACATACCCTGATCCTAATGCATAAGACGGACACCCTGATCCTGACGCACAGGTCGGATACCTTAACCATGACGAATGAGTCGAACACCTTGAACTTGACGAGCGAGCTGGACACCCTGACCCTGATGCGTCCTTAAGGAAGCCCTGACCCTGATGCATCAGTTAAAACAAAAACAAAACAACAAAATGCAGAATATACAAGTATATACATATTTACAATTTGAACATATATAACTACATATCAATTGATTTTATCAAGAACTTTATGAAAAGAGTTAGAAATACCAAATCTTAGGAGTGTGACTCTGACCCTGACGCATAATTCACCATTCCCAGCTTTCCCACAAGATTTGAAAATGTGGCTTCATCAAGAGATTTGGTGAATATGTCTGCCAAGTGCTGATTTGAAGGTACAAACTGTAGTTCAATATTCTCATTCATAACATGTTCCCTGATAAAATGATATTTGATTTCTATATGCTAAGTTCTGGAATGTTATACTGGATTTTCAGCAATGACAATGGCACTAGTGTTATCACACCTTATTGGAATCTTGGAATAGTTCAGACCATAATCCATTAGCTGATTTTTCATCCATAGAATTTGTGCACAACAACTTCCAGCTGCAATATATTCAGTTTCAGCAGTAGATGTAGAGATTGAGTGCTGCTTTTTGCTGAACCAAGATACAAGCCTTCCTCCTAGAAATTGACAGCTTCCTGTTGTACTCTTTCTGTCAATCCTGCATCCTCCAAAGTCAGCATCAGAATATCCTAGTAATTCAAATCTAGACTCTTTTGGATACCAAAGTCCCAACTCTGTAGTGCCCTTGATAAATCTCAAGATCCATTTCACTGCAATGAGATGAGATTCTTTTGGGTCAGCTTGGTATCTTGCACAAAGACATGTTGCAAACATTATGTCTGGCTTGCTTGCTGTCAGATATAGCAATGATCCAATCATTCCCCTGTAACTCTTCAAATCAACTTTCTTTCCATTCTTATCAGGGTCAATCTTGGTTGCAGTGGCCATAGGTGTCTTTGCTACTTTTGAGTCCTGCATATCAAATTTCTTGAGAAGTTCTTTGGCATATTTTGTCTGATGAATGTAGATTCCATCAGAGACTTGTTTAACTTGCAATCCCAAGAAGTAAGATAACTCACCCATCAAGCTCATTTCATATTTGCTTTGCATGAGTTTGGAGAACTTTTCACACAGTCCTGTGTCAGTGGATCCAAAAATAATATCATCAACATAAATTTGAACCAAAATCAAATGACCTTGGTGTTGTCTGAAGAACAATGTTTTGTCAATAATACCTCTTGAAAATTTGTTTTCCACCAGAAACTTTGACAGTGTATCATACCAAGCTCTAGGTGCTTGCTTCAGTCCATAAAGTGCATTTTCCAGTTTGTAGACATGATTTGGAAATTTTGAGCATTCAAATCTTGGAGGTTGTTGGACATACATCTCCTGTTCCAATTTCCCATTTAGAAAAACACTTTTCACATCCATTTGATATACTTTAAAATTTGAATGTGCTGCATAGGCTAAGAAAATTCTTATAGCCTCAAGTCTGGCTATTGGTGCAAAGGTCTCATCAAAGTCAATCCCTTCTTCTTGAAGATATCCTTTTGCAACCAGTCTTGTTTTGTTTCTTACAACAATGCCAGCTTCATCCATCTTATTTCTGAATACCCACTTAGTACCTATTATGATTCTTTCTTTGGGTTTAGATACAAGCTTCCATACTTGATTTCTTTCAAATTGATTTAGCTCTTCCTGCATAGCCAAGATCCAGTCTGCATCTTAAACAGCTTCTTCAAACTTCTTTGGCTCAATTTGAGAAAGAAAACAAGCATATAGGCATTCATTAGATGTTGCTTTCCTGGTATACACTCTTTTGTTTGGGTCACCAACAATCAGATCTGTTGTGTGACTTCTAGCCCATTTAGGATTAGAGATGTGTCTTGATGAGCTTGCTTGACTATCATCTCCTCCCCCTAAGCCTGTGCTCCCAGCTTCTGAAAACTCTCCCCCTGAATTAGTGGATAATTCAAGGTTCAAGATATCCCCTAATGGTGCATGTCCTGATGAATGATCCCCTGATGGAGTATCCCCTGATTTGTTGTCCAGGAAATTGACTTTATCTGCTGAAGGAAGTTTTACATTGTTTGGATTGACATCAGGAATGGATAAATTCTCCATTTGTCTGCACTCATCGGCTTCATTCTCTTGATAATCAATATCATCTTCATTTTCAAACCTGAATTCTTCATGAAAACCAGGGTCTTCAAGCCCAGAAATCTCTTGATCATCAAAAGTTACATTTATAGACTCCATCACCACCTGAAGTCTTTTGTTGTAAACCCTGTAGGCCTTGGATGACAGAGAATAACCTAAGAAAATTGCTTCATCAGCTTTTGAATCAAATTTTCCTAAGTTTTCACCAAAATTCCTCAAAATAAAACATTTGCACCCAAAGACATGGAGGAACTTGATGCTTGGCTTTCTCCCTGTCATTAGCTCATATGGTGTCTTGTTGTGAGCCTTGTTGATTAGAGATCTATTATGAGTAAAGCAAGCAGTGGAAATTGCTTCAGCCCCAAAATAGGTGGGAATCTTTGCCTCTGCTAGCATTGACCTAGCAGCTTCTATCAGGGTTCTATTTTTCCTTTTCACTACACCATTCTGTTGAGGAGTCCTTGGAGCAGAAAATGTATGATTTATGCCTTTCTCCACACAAAATCCCTCAACAGCTACATTCTTGAATTTAGTTCCATTATCTGTTCTCAACATTCTAACCACTGACCCTGATTCTGTTTCCACCTTCTTGATATGATCAATAATTTGTTGAGATACTTCTGATTTAGCATGCTGAAACTTTACCCAAGAGTATCTGGTGTAGTCATCCACAATGACCATTGCAAATCTTTTCTTTGACACTGACATAATGTTGACAGGGCCAAAAAGATCCATATGTAACAATTGAATTAGATCTTTGATTATGGTCGCTTCCTTGTTGACAAATGATGATTTCCTTTGCTTCCCTTGTTGACATGCTAAACATAATCCTTCTTGGATAAACTCCATTTGGGGTAGTCCAGTTACCAACTCTCTCTTCACTAGATCATTAATTGACTTGAAGTTCAGGTGAGAGAGCTTCTTGTGCCATAGCTTGCTTTCATCAGGAGTTGCCTTGCTGTAGAAACATGAATCTCCACTTACTGAATTAAAATCAGCAACATAGAGATCTCCTTTTCTTATCCCTGACAAAACTAGCTTCCCATCACTTTCATTTGAGATTAGGCACTGATCTCCTTTGAAGGAAGTGATGAATCCTTTGTCACTTAGTTGACTTATGCTTAACAAATTATGCTTGAGCCTATCAACCAGTGCTACATTTTCAAATAAGACATTCACATTTGCTACTTTGCCATAACCAAGAGTTAGTCCTTTGCTGTTATCACCAAATGAAATTACTGGACCAGCCTTTTCTTGAAATTCTGTGAGCAGGGCTTTGTTTCCTGTCATGTGTCTTGAGCAGCCACTGTCTAGAAACCAGATTTGACTGCTTTTGACCTTTCCCTACACACAAGAAAACATTTAAATTATTTTTGGTACCCAATTGACTTTGGGTCCCCTTGGTTTAGTCACATTAATAGGTAAAACAACTTTATCTTTATTGGTGACTTTTGGTTTTGACAAATTTAAAACTTTCTCCTTTTTAGGAGCTTCATTATATGCTTTTGATTTCTCAACAGTTATCTTGCCTTTATCCATGGAGGAGCAGGCTTTATCAGTTGATAAATCATCAACATATAAAATTGTGTCAGTCAAAATTTGTGGTTTTACTTTGCATTGAAAAGATAAATGATTACAGTTACCACAATTCCAGCACACTTTTCTAGGGGCTTCATGAATAAAAGAATAATTGCTAGGTTTATTAACACCTAGCTTACCATTTCTATTCTTCTTGCTTTCTCCTAACAGGCCTTTTTCCCTTGACGGGCTACAACGACCTGATGCACTCTTTCCCCCTGACCACTGTGTATCCATTGATGCACAGTCTAGTTCTTTCATAACTGGAGGGTTGAGTGCTTTGGCAAGAATAAGTTTCTTGCCTCTCTCACCACTAGTGGAAGCTTTACTTACTGGGAAAACATTCCCTGATTCTAGCTTTGTGTCTGCCTTAACAAACTTGATAAGTTGTATTGGCCTTTTTCCAAAGCTAGCTGCCATCTCAACCTCAATGGGAGGTTGTTGCACTTGAGTCTTTTCATAGCCTAAACCACATTTTGGATCAGATTTCTGACTTTTTAAACGATCCTCCAGTTTCCTGCTAGACTCACTCCATCTCTTAATGACTTCCCTTTCTTGACTAAGAAGATTCGAGGTTCATTCCTCTCTTTTGATTGCACAGTCAAGAAGATTTTTAGTCCTTGAGAGTTCTTTTTCAAGACTCTCAAGTCTGGAGTTTTCTGATTCTAAAAGAGTGTTCCTAGCAGATGACTGTTCATTTATTTTCTGCACTCTCACAGTTTCAGCTACAACACTCCTCAGGGTGTCATAGAGATCCTTTATCTCACAAGTCATTTCTTTAACAGTTTTAACACAATCAGTTTTAGACATGTTAGAGGAAATTTCGAGGCTTACCTGTGAGCTGCTACTGTCAGTGGATGAGGCCATCAGGGCTAGGTTGACATACTCTTCATTTTCTTCCTCATCAGAGTCAGCCCAGTCCTTTCCCTCTGCTATATATGCTTTTCCCTTTTTGTTTGCATTAAGAATGTCAAAGTATTTCTTCTTGTAGTCCACAACAGCTTCTTTGTTTCTGGATTCACCATCTTTTGTGGCCTTGCGGCACTCGTTTGCAAAGTGACCCAGCTCATTACATTTGTAGCACTTTATTCTTGATTTGTCAATAAAGTTTTTCGTGCTACTGGGTTTCCTTGCTGAAAATCTTTTAGATCCCGAAGGCTTTTGGAATTTCAGCTTGGAAAACCTTTTTGTAAGAAAGGCCATGGTTTCATCCAGCTCTTCTAACTCTTTTGGAGTATATTCTTCCTCCTTGAAGTCAGCTTCTTTGTCCCCTTCTATGTCAGCATCTCCTAGTTGCTGCTTCATCAAGACACTTGGTCTTGTTTCTTGTTTGTCCTTCGTGGCAGCCATCAGGGCTACAGATTTAAGCTTTCTGGTATCCCCTGACATTTCAGATCTTTGTTGAACCTCTAGTTCATATGTCTTGAGAGTACCATACAGCCTATCCAAGTCTAGAAGATTCATGTCCTTGGATTCCCTGATAGCTGTTGTCTTAGGATCTCATGATATGAGAAGGGCTCTTATGAACTTTCTGTTCACATCCTTGTTAGCATATGCCTTCCCATATAATCTCAGGTCATTTACCAACCTGTTAAATCTGTTGAACATTTCAGTGAGTGTTTCACCATTCTTCATTGTGAACCACTCATACTGTTGTGTCAACAGCTGCAATTTATTTTCCCTCACTTCCTCAGTACCATCACAAAGGATTTGTATGGTATCCCATATAGATTTAGACGTGGTAAGATTCATGATACAATTCAGCATATCATCGTCTAAACCATTATACAGGATCTCATTGACTTTAAGATCATTTTTCACCTTTTCTCTTTCCTCTATCGTTAGTTGTCTTTGGGACAAGCTTTTCAGGAATACTGACTCCATTAACGACTTCTATACGAATGAGCTTCTTGGAAACGTGAGGTCCTTCTTCTAGAATCTGCAAATATTCATTATCAATAGTTCTAAGATGAACTATCATTCTTTGTCTCCAGAAGAAGTATTTGCCCTTTTCCAACATGGGGACTTTACTATTTCCAGATTTGTTGGCCATAGATAATGATCGTTTTTAGCAAGTGAAATCTGCTAAGAGGCTCTGATACCAATTGTTAGTGCAATATAAGCACAAGTGTTTGTAGAAGGGGGAGGGGGGGGATGAATACAAACACCTGAAACTTTTTGCTCTTTTAAACTTAAAAGTGCTTACTGGAAAACAGTTGTAACAAACAAAAAAACTATAAGAAATGAACACACAGATTCAAGTTAAAATAGTTATATTAAAACTTGGGATTTTTCTAGAAATCTGTATAATCACAAATGTGATTTACAGCTACAAATTCTGTGTTTAAATACACAGCTTCTCACACTCATTAGCTTCTAACTTTCTTTGAAATATTTCTCGCAAGATCTATTACAAAGCTTCTCTCTAATGTTTGTGTGCTTCGGTATTTGTTTGATCTGTTGGAAAGATTCAATTTCTACTTTTTTTTGTAATGAGAACTCCATTGCTTATATGTTGATCAGTGGAAGAAATCACGTGCTTGAGACGTGCTGCTTTTCTCAACTTAGTCGCAAGTGTGTCACATCGTAGCCCTATGTGTTAGACTGCTGCGAGCTTTGTTGCTACTTTTTCTTCCCCTGATCTATGTGCATTTAATGCTTGAGAGTTCTTATTGGATCAAGACAAACTTCAAAAAATATCTTTCCAGATGATATTTCTTGCTTCTTTAACACATTACGTTGATTTCCGTGTAAGTACTGATGACGGGTGCATGCTGTCATAACGATCCACTGACAATCAGTCCTTATGGACTTTGATCAGTGCTTCTGGATCCCCTGATGCTTATTGACTGGATCAGGGCTTCAACCTTCACTTGAGTTACACTCAGTGCTTCTTAATCCTGATGGTTATGACTGACGGCATACACTTATGGCTTCCACTGATGTCATGTTGGTCATTCCCCCTGATGGGTTGCCTTAACACTGACATGTCCTGAAGTGTTTCCCTGACGGGTTGGTCTGTCCTCGTCATACCCTGACAGGTTTTCCTGATGAGTTCCCCCTGATGGGTTCCCCTAATAGGTTTCCCCTGATGGGTTTCCTTGATGAGTTCCCCCTGATGGGTTCCCTTGATAGGTTTCCCCTGATGGGTTCCCCTGATGAGTCCCCCTGATGGGTTCCCCTGATAGGTTCTCCTGATGGGACTTAATCAACGTAACTTTGTTTAGAATTTCTGATGTGCGGAATACTTTGACTGTTTACAAGTAGCATCAGACATTCTTCTTCACTTTGTCAAGTCCTTTGATTGTTTCTGTTTTCTGACTTGTCTTATGAAGAGATCGACCATCCATTGATTAATAAGTTTATTATTAGTGGATGCAAAACTTGTGTTGATCTTAAGGTTTACAAAATACCTCAAGTATTTACAGTTGCACAATTTATTACATAATCATCATCATCATCATTTATCTCTAAGAATTATATTTGCACAACTCTGTAACAACATCATCAAAATCTTAGCTGGATATGATTAATTAATGATAGTGTTACATTTGAAGGCTTCCTGCAGATTGATTGAGCTGGTATTTTGTCTTTATGAGGACCAGAAGTTTCGTGCCTAACCCTCGTGCTTTTGAAAGGTGATTGTGAAACTTTGATTTATATATTGGTTCATTATTTATCTGGATAGAGTCCATTAGTCCAGGACAAAGCAAAGCCATAAAGTTTATTTGAGGGCGTTGAATACTCAAATTTTAAAATGACTCATAATTTGGAACATTGACAATATTCTATTGTTTTTACCCAAAAAGGGTCTTATATGTACATCATTTTTCATAAATTCCGGGGCCTCAAGTAAAAAGCCTCCCTTTTATAAGACTAACAACCACCGAGTAATTGTTAAAATTCATAGTAGTCCAAGCCCCCTAGGCTTGACTGCTCCACAGAACCTCAATCCTGATAAATTAGATGACGGCTATAGTTTGAATACAGACTTTGGGTCAACCATCCTGATTGAAAGTGACTTGTAGTTTTATAACTGGTAGTATAACTGCAATTGTAGTTTATACACCCTTCGTTCCAATAATCTTACATTGTAAATGGAGGAAGTAAATCTTTTATTTCCCTCTTTTGTTATGTACAAAATATGTAGTAGTACTAATTGTTAGAAATATAATCTAAACTTTATATTATTCTAGAATATTCAAGAAGTGTCTTTTGGGTATTATGCATGAATAGACAAATACATGAATGTGTCTCTTAATCTAGTTACATAAATGTGTCTCTTAATCTAGTTACATAAATGTGTCTCTTAATCTAGTTCATACATATATGACTCATGGAGTACATGTACTAGAGAATCTAGAAAGTTATTTAGTTGTAATCATGTATTCAACAAGTTCAAGTTATATACAAAGTGTGTGAGTTCTACAAAGCAAGTTTCCTTTGTGTGAGTGTGTAGATTATAGAGAACAAGTTTCTTCTCTTAATCTCCAACTATACACACACACACACACACACACACACACACACACACACACACACACACACACACACACACACACACACACACA
>CM025785.1:19317746-19330097 GCA_014636745.2 Centella asiatica
ACACACACACACACACACACACACACACACACACACACACACACACATATATATATATATATATATATATATATATATATATATATATATATATTCCTACAAAGTGGTATCAAGAGCAAGGTTTAAAGATGGCTTCCAACAACATGTTTCAACCTCAACTTCCTCGTTTGACGGGAAAGAACTACAACCAATGGAGCATCCAAATGAAGGTGTTATATGGCTCTCAAGATCTTTGGGAGATTGTTGAAAATGGATATGAAGAACCGGAGAATCAAGCAACCCTCTCAACACAACAATTGAATGCTTTGAAGGAGAATCGAAAAAAGGATAAGAAGGCTCTTTACTTTATCTATCAAGCGGTGGATGAAGCAATCTTTGAGAGGATCTCTACGGCATCAACATCAAAGGAGGCATGGGACACCCTTAACAAAGCATATAAAGGTGAAGAAAAAGTAAAAATGGTGAGACTCCAAGCTTTAAGAGGTGAGTTTGATTTACTCAAAATGAAAGAAAGTGAATCGGTGGAGGAATTTTATAATCGAACAATTTCAATTGTTAATCAACTTCGAGTTAATGGTGAAACAATTGAAGATAAAAAAGTCATAGAAAAAATTCTTCGTAGCATGACCCGAAAGTATGAACATATTGTGGTAGCTATTAAAGAATCAAAAGACTTGAATAATTTCTCTCTTGAAGAATTGTTGGGCTCACTCCAATCTCATGAGCTTCGAATCAAACAATTTGATTCCTCACCTTCCGAGCAAGTTTTTCAAATTCATGACAACAATCGTGGCGGTTTTAGAGGAAGAGGAGGAAGAGGATCTTCTCGCGGAAGAGGACAAGGAAGAGGAAAATTTCAAACTAAAAATTCAAGTACATCACAAAGAGGAAGAGGAAGAAGCCATGGAGGATATAATGGAAGAAGCCATGAAGGATATAATGGAAAAGGAAGAGGTAATTCTTTCAATTTTCAATGTCACTATTGTCATAAATTTGGACATATGAAGAAGGATTGCAATAAGAGAATCAATGATGAAAAAGGTGATTCTAATTTTTTACATGAGGATTCGGAGACAAAAGATGAAAGTTTGCTTCTTGCTTGCAATATTCAAGATACTTCTCTTGATAATGTTTGGTATATTGATAGTGGTTGTAGTAATCACATGACCGGAAATAGAAATATCCTTGTGAATTTTAATGAAAATGTTCAAAAAGAAGTCAAGATGGGAGACAATAAAAGGCTGAACATCAAAGGCTGTGGTGATGTTCTAATTCTCACAAAGCAAGGTACAAAGCATATTTCTAATGTTTATTATGTTCCGGATCTTAAGCATAATCTTTTAAGTGTTGGACAACTCTTGAAGAAGGGACATAATGTTAATTTCAAGAATGATTTATGTGAAATTAAGGACAAGAATGGTGTTCTTATTGCAAGAGTCAAGATGACTCCAACTAAAGTGTTTCCGTTGCAACTCAAAAATGAAGCTCTTCCTTGTTTTGCTAATATTGTGAATGACAAGTCTTGGCTTTGGCATTTCCGATATAATCACTTGAGTTTCACTACATTATCCAAGATTTGCAAAGATCACATGGTGAGAGGAATTCCAAACATTAATCGCCAAGATCAAGTTTGTGAAAATTGTGTCTTTGGCAAGCACCATCGAGATCCATTTCCAAAAGAAAAGGCATGGAGAGCACGGAATCCTTTGGAGTTGGTGCATTCTGATTTGTGTGGAGCTATGCGCACAAACTCTCTTGGAGGTAGTCGTTATTTTCTCACTTTCATTGATGATTATAGTCGCAAGATGTGGATCTATTTTCTCAAAGAAAAATCACAAGTATTTGGAGTATTCAAAGATTTTAAAGCACTTGTGGAGAAACAAAGTGGCTTTCATTTAAAGACACTATGATCCGATCGTGGTGGAGAGTATATGGAGAAAGAATTTGGAGGTTATTTGAAAGAGCATGGCATTCGTCACCAACTAACGGTTCGTTCAACTCCTCAACAGAATGGGGTGGCAGAAAGAAAGAACCGAATTATCATGGAGCTTGTTCGAAGTATGTTGAAGATGAAAAGATTGCCTAAGATGTTTTGGGCCGAAGCAGTAGCTTGTGTATGCTATGTTCTCAACCGGGCGGCAACAAAAAGCGTTCAAGGAATGACTCCACAAGAAGCATGGAGTGGTCACAAGCCATGTGTTTCTCACTTTCGAATTTTTGGAAGTATTTGTTACTCTCATGTGCCAGATGAAAAAAGAATGTGCCAGATGAAAAAAGAGGTAAACTTGATGATAAATCTGAAAAATACATCTTTATTGGCTATAGTGAAACTTCCAAGGCATACAAGTTGTACAATCCCATCACAAAGAAGACTATTATTAGTCGTGATGTAATTTTCAATGAAGAGGAAGCATGGGAATGGAAAAATGAGAAGGAAAGTCCAAGTATTATTCTTGATGATGATGCATTTAAGCCAATTGAAGAAGAAAACTTCGCTCCTCCTTCACCATCCAATTCTTCTCCAAGCTCGTCTTCTATACCATCGTCATCCTCTTCAAGTTCGGAAACTCCACCAAAAAGAACAAGAAGTCTTGGTGAGATATATAATGATATTAGAAGTAATTTGGAAGATGATTTTGTTGATTTTGCTCTATATAGAAATGTTGATCCAGTCACTTTTGAAGAAGCCATAAAAGAAGACAAATGGAGGCAAGCTATGGATCAAGAGATTGATGCAATTGAAAAGAATCAAACATGGGAATTAGTGGAAGTACCTAAGGGAAAGAAACCCATTGGAGTTAAATGGGTTTACAAGACAAAGATGAATGCAAATGGTGAAGTTGAAAAGCACAAGGCTCGTTTAGTCGTGAAAGGCTACAAGCAAAAATATGGTGTTGACTATAAAGAAGTTTTTGCTCCTGTAGCACGTCTTGAAACAATTCGTTTGGTGCTTTCTTTGGCCGTTCAAAATAGGTGGCAAGTTTACCAAATGGATGTAAATTCAGCATTCTTGAATGGAGTGTTGCAAGAAGAGGTGTATATTGATCAACCCCCAGACTATGTGAAGGAAAATGAAGAGAATAAAGTATATCGATTGAAGAAGGTGTTATATGGACTAAAACAAGCACCACGTGCTTGGTATAGTCGTATAGATGGTTATTTCATGAAGATGAAATTCAAAAGGTGTCTATTTGAGCATACTCTTTACATCAAGGAAAACAAAGGTAATATTCTCATTATTGGCTTATATGTGGATGACTTGATATTTACCAGAAATAATCTTGATGATATTACGGAGTTCAAGAGGAATATGATGCAAGAATTTGAGATGACGGATTTAGGACTATTTCATTATTTTCTTGGCATTGAAGTAACACAAAATGATGATGGCATATTCATCTCTCAACAAAAGTATGCAACAGATTTGTTGAAGAAATTTAGAATGGAAGAGGCCAAGCCAATTAGCACTCCAGTTGAAGTTGGTCTAAAGCTAAGTAAAGATGATAATTGCAAAGATGTTGATCAAACATTGTATCGAAGCCTTGTTGGAAGTTTGATGTATTTGACGGCTACTCGACCCGACATCACATATGGTGTAAGCTTGATCAGTAGATTCATGGACAAACCGAAGAAGAGTCATTGGGAAGCCGGAAAAAGAATTTTAAGATATGTTCGTGGTACTCTTGAAGATGGCATTCATTATCACAAGGTAAATGATCCTAAACTACTTGGATATTGTGATAGTGATTGGGGTGGAAATTTTGATGATAGTAAAAGTACTTCCGGAAATGTTTTCTTTCTTGGTTCGGGTGCAATTACATGGATGTCAAAGAAGCAACAAGTTGTGGCCCTTTCAACGGCGGAATCCGAATACAACTCACTAGCAATGGCAAGTTGTCAAGCTCTATGGATCTCATGGGTGTTGGAAGAACTTAAGCACTCATTCAATGAAGCTCCACTTATATATTGTGATAGTAGTTCCGCAATTGAACTTTCTGAGAATCCGGTATCTCATGGTAAAAGTAAGCACATAAGGATAAAGTATCATTTCATTCGAGACTTGGTCAAGAAAGATGAAATTGTGATCAAGCATTGCAAGACTCAAGATCAAATAGCTGACATATTCACGAAACCTTTGAAGGTGGAAGTTTTCAAGCAATTGAAGAAGAAACTTGGTATGCGTAAAAGTTTAGCTTAAGGGGGGCTGTTAGAAATATAATTTAAACTTTATATTATTCTAGAATATTCAAGAAGTGCCTTTTGGGTATTATGCATGAATAGACAAATACATGAATGTGTCTCTTAATCTAGTTACATAAATGTGTCTCTTAATCTAGTTACATGAATGTGTCTCTTAATCTAGTTCATACATATTTGACTCATGGAGTACATGTACTAGAGAATCTAGAAAGTTATTTTGAGTCCTATAAATAGGACAAGTCATTTGTAGTTGTAATCATGTATTCAACAAGTTCAAGTTATATACAAAGTGTGTGAATTCTATAAAGCAAGTTTCCTTTGTGTGAGTATGTAGATTATTGAGAACAAGTTTCTTCTCTTAATCTCCAACTATATATATATATATATTTTCCTACACTAATAAGCATAGATGTTATTATCGAGTTGTAGGGTGGATCTGGAAATTCATAAGCAGATCCAAAACTTTTTATATGTACAGGCAGATTATCTTAATAATATTCTGAATACATACAGTTTAGATTTAAAATATAGAGAAGTTAACTATCTATAAAGGGTTATAATTGCACTTCTTGTGCGACATGTTTTTTCACATTCGAGTCCGACGAGCACAAGGTTACAGGTCAATACAGACTCCAATCGGCAATCACATGGTATTCTATTTGTCAATTTATTATACTCCATAGAAAATCATTCGGAAGCTATGCAGCTGGACCTTATTTGGCCATTTATTATACAAAAGTCTCCTTGAAGTTCTAATCTTATTACTCTAATTAAATGCAGCACAATCTCGACGGATGTTTCCGTTCGGATTATTTCCTGCCTTGACTCCGACCCGACCCAGTTTTATCATGGCGGTACTGAAAGCTTGTTGGAAGGATGTAGAGTTGGTGGCCCATAAGTTAACCACGGGCTTGGATCTTGAGTCTGTAAAGAGGATCTGATCCGAAGTGAAGAGGCCGAGACCTTGCTGGAGATTCTTGTAGTAAACATTATCTAATGTTCTGGGGGTGTTTGGGTCCATGTTTATGGCTATTCTCGGGTCAACACCTTTGGGACACATCGACTGCAATTGAGCTGCATAGGTCTTGTTTAGGGTAGGGTCCACTGGATTCTTAGGGCTGAAATTGTAAATTCGGTTTGCGAATTGATTACAGTGAGAGAATCCCAGGCTATGGGCCGCTAGAAAATGACACGAAGCATTTTGTCAATAAAGACGTGATGTTTTGATATTTTTATTCAAGTAAATAATTTTTAACTGTAAATTAGTCAGTAGAAAATAGAATGGACAAAACTGTCAAGCTGCAAAACCGTTTAACAATGTTATCAAGATGCATACAAGAATGATTATGAAGAATATCCAGATGGATTGAACGAAAGGCAAATGATCAGTAATTATATATTCTGTGTTCGTATGTAATCGTATCAAATAAATCCTACATGTATACTACTAAATGGTCGATTATTTTTCATAAAGATAAGAAAGAAAAAGGTTACATAGAATATATACTCTTAGAAAAGATTGATTATTTGAAAATGTTACATTCACTTTTAGAAACAATAATATAATATATAATACGGAGTATTTATAATATTTTCCGGTCAATGATTTTTGCCTGCCATCACATTAAATTGAGACCTGAATAGCTGTATTACGTTCATTACATAATGTCGTTTGCGCTGAAAATACGAGTATATATCATTACACAAAATTTTAAAAACAAAATAAAAGAATCAGTAGGATCCTTTTTAAGTGGTTGGCGAAGTGCAAGTTGTCCAGGTCCAACCGGAACGAGACAACAAACAAGAGTGTGTTCCATGGACCCATTACGTAAAGTAAACTCTATGGAATGAATTTATTCGGCTAATAATGACAATATTATAAAATAAGTTAGACATATTTAAGTGGTAAAAAGAGTGTGTAGTGTCTAAACGAGTACTATACAAAATTAATTGGAAATAAACGAAAATAAACAGACTTAAACTTTACAAGGTATTAGGCGATAGAAAATCACGTAATGCTTGGATAAAGGACTAATGAAATTCGACCAAAAATTTTAAAACAATGAATAATAGTAGAGGTGCATGCAGACATATACTAAAGGTGTGAGATTCGTGAATAATAGGAGCATAATTGAGAGTTGAGACACAAACACATGCACTGAGATACATGGGCACGTTTATACTTTATATATACCTGAAAGGGCAATCATGTCATTCTGGTTCAATCCATTCGCAGCAAACATGGCATTGAGTTGATTCAAATTGAACCCGGCCTTAGGCAGCTTCCCATTCACATCCGAAGATCTTGATATCAATCCATCTAATCTCCCCAGCTCAACTCTATACGATGGCCCACCTGACTAAAGGGGTTTAAATTTACCCCACAAATGAAATTACTCATCATTCCATCGTATCATTCTCCCACGTTACATAAATCCAAAAATTAATTTTAAAAAATAATCTTATTAAAAATGTATCACTAAATTTAAAAAGTGCGATTGAACAAAGAAATTACCATTGCAATGACGTCTCGGGTGGCAATGGCAAGAATATCAGCGCAGGAGACCTTGTTTTTGCAACTGGGGACTGCATCAACTGCGGCTTTAGCTTTGATCACCGTGTCGAATCCGTCTCCCGCCAACGACAAATTATCTGGGTTATCCTTCTCTGCTGTGTTACTACCCGCTGAGGCAATCATAATTGAAGCATCACAACCCTGTACGTACGTAATTAACAAACCAACTTCCTCAATTTCCAAATGTCATATGTATGTGTATATTGATTCGAAACTCAGATCTTCTCATTTTTTTTAGGAGATAGTAGATGATTAATGAAATTATCGGTCAGGTAATTAGTATTCTTAATTCATGAATATATATATATATATATATATATATATATATATATTTTTTTTTTTTTTAAATGTGTATTAGAAAAATTTACCTGCACAAAGCAATCGTGAAAGAAGAGACGGAGAGTAGCAGGTATAGTAACAAAAGTTTGTTGAATTTTGGTAGCAACAACATTCCTGACAATGCTTTCGACATTCGGACATACATTCGCGTAATAGTTTGGTACTTGTGCCGATCCAAATATCAAGCTAACACTAAACCAGATGCCTATAACAAGATTCAATCTGCCCATCTGAAGACAAATATATATTTTGATCTGAATTAATTTTTTTCTACTAAAACGAAACAATGTGTAGACTATGAAAGAAAAACATATAGCGAAATGGAGAGAAGAAAAGTAAGATAGACTGAGCTCGCTCCAAGGATTATACAGTCAGCATTTTATATAGTGGAAGATTAGTAATCACTACTAGCTAGCTCGCCCTGCCAGTTGGCTTTTACATGTTTTCTTCCTTCTATTTTTTATTTTTTTATTTTTTTATTTTTTTTTTTGTCTACAACTTGCGACTTTCAATTAGTGTGTTACTACTGGCCAAATGGCAACTGACCCTCAAAAGAAAAATTCTAATTTTCTTGATATTTTTTTAATAGTGTGAGAATGATTTTAATTAAATACATTGAGATGAATAAGTTACCATGTGTTTAAATATTTATTGTTAAAAAGACTTTTTTTTAAATACTCCTAGTCTAGTATAAGGCATTCGTCCCGGGGGGAAGGAGTCTAGCGGAGAGGTAATAATTTACCTTTACTTTTTTAATGGATAGACTTGAATCAGTAACTTCAGAATTACAATGACAAGTTACCAATAGATTATCGTCCTTGATCTGACTTATAATCTTAAATGAGATGAAAATTCACAACATGTTAATTTTTAATTAAAATAAACAACTGTTATGTTTTTTGTAATTATTATCAACATCATCTAATGTCAATGGAAGATAAATATTTGTGTATGTGTATGTATGTAAAAGAAGGTGATAGGCAGTTATTTACCTTATTCCCATACACGCTAATATCTTTTTATTTTTCTCCAAACTCTCATCACTGGTTTTTTAGTTTTTTTTATCACAAATAAATACCCAAAAATTAAACATCATTTTCCGTATATTCAAAGATAGATATATCTTTTTGACTTGGAACGAGCTTATAACTATCGTAATATAAATAAGCCTCGGATACAAATGGTGACCATTAATTTGTCGCTTTCTCAACTGCTCTGTTTTGCTTCTCTCTCAAAAGAATGAAAAAATAAAAAAAATCAATACCATTACTTGATAGATCGATCACTCATAAGTGGTACCAAATTAAGATTTCAAGTACTACAAAATAGAGAATAACTAAAGTTAAAGACGGGGAGGTCCCATTTTCATCACTAAAAAATAATATTCCCTCAGTTATACAAAAAAGTTACATTTGAATTTTTGACGTTTTATAAATTTGTATATTTGACTAAAAATTACATATAACAATGATAAATTTTTCTCATTAAATTTATTATAAATATTCAATTAAAAATTATAGAAGAAGATTGTAATGATAAATTTTAAAAAATATGATATTATAGTGAAAAAATTATATAAATATTATTTTTTTTAAAAAAATAAATTTTATTATCAAATGTTAGTTATGTTTTTCAAAAAGTAAAGAGAAAAGAAAGATAAAAGGGAAAAGGAGAAGGAGATCTACAGGTTCACGGGCGGCCACAAGTAGGACGTAGCATGCACGTTAAGACAGCTTTCCTTGGGCAGAGCTGAGCTTCTAAAAATCTTTTTAGTTTTCAGTTCAAACGCCTAACATTTGTATCATATCCTTACTAATTGCTCATAAATTCTCAAATACTACTTGTCAAAATATATTTTCCGGAGTACTAAAAAAAAGAATATACTTAATTAAGGTATTACTATTAAATTAGTTATAATTAAATTAATTACTAATCAAATCTACTTAATTAAAATAATTATAATAAAATCAATCATCACAAAAAAGAATACAATTTACTATAATTAATTGATGTCAATCAAATTAATTATATTATCAATAATTTGATACTTAATTAAAATAATTATAATTAAATTAATGATAAAATAGTAGTCAATAATATTCACAACTCAGCCGGATTAAGTTTATATGGATAGAGAGCTTGAGTTGTGTTTGGATTGAGATAATGAAATGAGAGAGAATAAATTTGATTTATGTGTAATTATTATAGGAAATTATAAAATTTTATGGTCCATATGGGAGATGATGGTGAAATAAATCATTACTCCCATATATAATTTTATTCCATGAGTAAGGAGGAGAAATGATCAATTTTTTTTTCTTTATTGTATTTTTCTATCTTATTTCTTCTTATCACTCATTTTACCTCTACTTTTCACTAAATTTTTTTTTAATTTTTTTTATCTATTTTCACTCTCTAATTTTATTCTCTTAATCCAAATTTAACCTTGAAGTTACCAACAAACTTAAAGACGTCGTAATCTTTTTGTTCTTCTATAATGTAGAATATCCGAAAAACAATTAATGTAATACTCAATGCCACGGCCACCTACGTACTATCAATTTTAAAATTTAAAAAATAAATAAAGTAAAATCAACATAAAGTTATTGGTTATTGTATATTTAACTTTTAAAAAACGACGTTGTATAATTGGAACACCATGTCTTCTCTGTCATGTACATAAAAATCAAGTATAATAAACTAATTAATGTTTATTGTTTGATTCCAAACATATGCTGTTAACAATTTTATCCGAAAAAATCAAGAAATGCATGTTAGGTAGAATAGTAGAGCACTTTCTTCCACCACGTGACAATGGTTTCGTTAAAAAGAATGTACTCGTCTTCAGAACACGATAAGTCGGAGGCGGTTTGTTTTATTTATTTATTATAAGAGTACTCCGGTTTATAATAATAATAGTTGTTTCAGAGAAATTTATGAATATTAATAAATATATTAATTAATTAAATTAATAATTAAATATAACTCTAATTACAATATTATTTTTATAATAATTAGTTAAATAGTTAAAATTTTTAATTTATCCGTATATTCTACATAAATAATAAATAAAAGTAATATAATAAATTTTTTCATTCATTTATTTAGATTATCACAATATATCGATTAAAATAAAATTTCAACAAATTTTTAAAATGACTATTATTATAAACCGAAAAGAGTACTGTTTATTGAACAAAAAAAATGCAAAAAGATTGAAAAAGTAATAAGTATGAGGTAATATCATCCACTATCACTTCTTGCTTCTAAAACATAAAGAGGTACGATGTTTCCAAATAAACTTTGTTAACTAACAAAAAAAATCCCTACAAAGTAATAGTAGGTATGAATGTGTGCATATATGCATAAATATTTAGGTTGTGATAATAAATAATATATATAGAGAGAGAGAATAAGATTAATCTGTGTACAAGAATTGGACAAGTTACAAAAGATATACAGTATATTCCCAAAGCAACACCTCATGTAACACTCACCAATATAAAACACAAAGATGGATTGATGCATGTGACCACAAAAATCACACCGGAACATCTAAATTAACCGGAAAAGGAAAACACCAAGAGAAAGCTAGCTAGTTATTTATTTGTTGAGTTTGGTTTATACTTGAACGTTATTTATTTTTAATTAAAAATATATTTTTTATTTTTTATTGGGATGAATTTTATTTTTTTATTTCTAATTAGAATATGTTTCCGTATAAAACTTGGATTTGGTTTTATTTCCAATTCTTTTTGGATTTCTAACATTATGTTGGGATTTATAAATAAAATAGTTTATTGTGTTTACGGAAAAAATCATAATATTTAGTTTTTTATAAGAATCTCTTACAAAGAGATGAGAGTATTATGTAAATATTGAGAGTTTGCAAAGTACATTAGCGGAGTGTGAGATATTTCATCATAATTGTATCTTGTGAAAAACTTGGATCAATAGTAATAATATTCAGACAGGTTGGATATAGCCCAATTTTGGATGAACCAGGATAAAATATTGTGTTCTTGATTTGTATGTTCTCGTCTTAACTCCATCATCTTATTTTATTGCTTGAGTTTATGGAGGGCATGCATGATACATTGGATTCCAAATTTCAACATTTGGCATCAAAGATTTGGTGCGCGATACAGTTCCTGGGATTTATAGGTGAATTTTGGAAGATGTCATATGTCTACAACTTATGGTTTGAGGTTAAGAAGTTAAATGATAAGAACTTTAAATCATAAAAATTCAAATTTATTGATCTTCTTAATGAACGAGATTTACAGGATGTGATTGAGAATGTTAAAGCCAGTAATTGCTGCAAATAAGGAGGATGATTGTTCTTTTGATGTAGTAGAGGCAGTGACAAAGGAGAAAAACACAGAGTGATAGCGTTTATATCGGAAAGCGAAAAGCTTGATCCGCTTATGCCTTACAACTATTGTTTTGATGGAAGTTGTCACAGAAAAAACTACAAAAGACCTTTTGATGAAACTGAAAAATCGTTATCAAGTTAAGGATCATTTGGTGGTGAATAGAGGCAGAAATCAAAACAAGAATGTAAGGCTTGATGTTTGTAGATCTTGATCATGTGGGAGAGCAATGATCATTGATCGGTCAAAGATTCGATGTTGGAAGTGTCAAGAGTTTCACCATGGAAATAAAAATTGTTCCGACAACGCTACTAAGGACAAAGGTGATTCTAAGAGCAAGGATGATGATACCAGAAATTTGTATTTAGTTGCGGCATGTGATGATGCACACTTCGATTTTGATGTGTGGTATTTTGACACGAGTGCCTCTTTTCATATGACTTCCCATCATGAATGATTTAGTTATTACGGAAATTATGATGGAATGATTTTCTGTTTGGAGAACAAAAAGATGCTGAAAATAATGGATCATTGGAATGTGAAAGAAAATATGGTAAGTTTGGTGAAAAATGATTCTTAGATAGATTGTGTTTCCTATGTTGAAATCTTCTCACTGGTGGTCAAGTTGACATTGGAGAAAATTCATGTGTTGCAATCGAAAAGTTTTGTTGTCATTAAGGAGAAAATTTTGGTATTCAAGTTATTATTACTTTTACATTGACTGGATCAATATTTTTGGATGTATTATCAAAGTGTTGACTAATTTGTTTAACATGTTGGATTTATACAATTTCAAGATGATTCTTATATTTATGTCAAGTGACATATTTAGAAAAATTAATTACAAAGACAACTCTTGCTAGG
>CM025785.1:19330107-19362443 GCA_014636745.2 Centella asiatica
AAGTGACATATTTAGAAAAATTAATTACAAAGACAACTCTTGCTAGGAAAAGAGAAGTATGTTTAAGGAATTTTAAAGATGTCAAATATGATTGTTTGCAAGTCAGTTGATACTCCTGAGCGAGTGGGAGTAAGTTTGTTCACTTTGTGATGATTGACACGAAAACAAGTTATGCATACTTCGTTATTATGGTTGATAGTATGAAGGAGTTCGTATATATGATGCTCAGGGTCTTGAAAAGTAGGTCACGATTATTGTTATGTTGTGTGTGAAGTATTCATCAAATAGGAGAATTTTGAGGTTGACTTATACTTCAACATTATTTATTTTTAATTAGAAATAGGTTTTATATTTTCTATTGGGATGAGTTTTATTTTTTATTTCTAATTAGAATAGATTTTCGTATAGGACTTTGATTTGGTGTTATTTTCAATTATTTTTGAGTTTCTAATATTATATTGGAATCTATATATACAATGATTTATTGTTTTTATGAATTAATCATAAATTTATTTTTTTTGTGAAGGTCTGTTACAAGAGGGGTGAAAATATTTTGTAACTATTGAAAATTTGCAAGGTAAATTAACGGAGTGTGAGATATTTCATGATTGTATCTTGCGAAAAACTTGGAATAGTAATAATATTGAGACAGATTGGATGTAGTCTACTTTGGGTGAAACAAGGTAAAATATTGTATTTTTAATTTGTATGTTTTCGTCTTAATTTGATTATTTTATTTTATTGTTTGAGTTTATGTAGGACATACTTAATATATTTGATTCCAAATTTCAACACGCTTTGCAAGAAATTTTACTAAAAAACATATAATTAAATCTTGTTAAACTCATCACACCACAATTTTAAGATTAAGATTCCACAAAGTTATATAAACGGATTAAAATATAATTATTTTTCTGGATAGAGTATCGATATTTGACGGTTGAGAGTAAGGAGAAATCAAATTGGAGGACAAATATGTGGTTTGGCGACAGAAAACTATATATGTAGTAGACAAAGAAATAGATAATGAAGTAGTGAGAAATTGTGATAATCGAGACACACGGACACAGAAGTTATTTTAAGATTTAAATCTTTCATATAAAGAAGTGATGAAATGATAAATAATACAAGAGTTAGCGAGGAAAAAGATATCATGTTATTCGTATCAACTACTCGCATATATATATATATATATATAAACTCCTAAGAACTATATATGTGAGCTGTATTTTATTCCTCTCTCTTCCATCTATGGTCAAAACTGCTTTCTCACTTTACCCATATATTCCCGAGTTTAGGTTGAAAAGAAAATATTAGAAAACCTTATAATAAAGATATAAGTTTTTCATTGGGTTGTTATTGAGTTTATTAATAAAAATTGAAAGAAAACTTAAAATAAAATATTAAATATTTATTTTGTCCATAATATTATGTCTTATTGTATTTATAATATAAGGACATTATAGACTTTATAACATGATATATTGTGTTAAACGAGTTAACTTTTCTTTTTTAACCAAATCTTATCATTTTTTATAAGTTAGGCAAGAAAACTATCAATATTTTATAACTAATTCTTATATTTTCTATCCGAATAAAACTTAGTAACACAAGATTTCTTTTCTTTTCTAGCCAAAAAAAATTGAGAAACATGGTGTACGTACATGATTGGTGCAATTGAAATGTTTTGTTCACGTTAATCTGTAATGGGAGCTATGGGCCTATGTGACAAGAAGATGGGCTGAAATTTTAATGGGTCAATTCTTAGTCGGTATATATTGAAAAAAATTAACAGAAAATTATTGACCGGTGTGGTCAGAAAGGTACAAGGGCGGTCTTACTTGGGGCGAAGGCTGCTGGTTCGGGGGTAGAGTACAGTACTAAAGGTCCTCGAACTTCCAGGCGGTTTTTCTTTTGGGCAGCTGTTCACCGTTGAATCTCGTCAATACAGCCTCCTATAGTTTTCGTTACCAAGATATTTTTTTTTTCATTGTTCCCAGGTATTTTTTGGGTAATCTGCTTTCATGCTGCAAATAGTCAAATTTGAACTTCACTTTGTCGCTTTTCTTTCTTTCCTCGCGAGCAGGAAGCACACCAGTAGCGTGCGTTGCGTTGAAAAATATTATCATACAGTTCGAGTATGTTTGAATTTTTTTCGTATAGTTTATATTACCATGTTACTATATTACTATCTGATATTTTATGTTAATATTTATGTTGTAATTTGTTAAATAGATAGTAACATTGCACATAGTAATATGATAATATAAACTTAATGACAATGGTTGAAAATTAGTTGTATTGCACTGAAATCACCAAATCACACCGGCTGAAAAGAAGTCCAAAAATTAATTCTCGTGTAATTATTGTATGTTTCAATTATTCTCATTAAATTTATGTTACTATATTTTTTAATGTTATTACCTGTAGAAAAAAATTATACGGTATATAATAACATAATGTATCAGATAATAATATTGTCTCAGATAATAATATTAATATAATAATATAAACTACATGAAAAATAAAAAACAATGAAAAATTAAACAAAAATTATTTTTCGTTTAGTATACCTGCCAAGAATTTTCAGAATCTTAATTGCCTTCTATTTGTATACTCTGTATTTCGTAACCAGTAAAGATTATTTACCTTTGAGTCCATATGTTTATTCATGGATTTATTAGTCCAACGCTATTGCTTTCGAACCGTAGTCATCACCTGGCCTGCAGAAAGGATATTGCATACAGAATTATAGTAGAGTACGTAATATGGTTCGAATATAGTTTCCAACTTTAATGTTGTATGTGACATATGTAAATGGGTCAGATGGATTCCGATGATTATATAAGATTATTGCCGACTACTTTCTAACTAGGTAAAATTCAGTAAATATTCTCATTAAATTAAAATTTTAAATTTTATTAATCCTTCTTAATATGTAATCTATAAATATGTACACGATAAATTTTTAAATTTTTTTTTAACATATCCCGACTTTGTACTAAAAAATATGTTCTTAACCTAATTTTTTATGAACCCAAGAGTATTTAATTTTTAATAGAAGTACATAGATACTATATCAATTCCGTTATAAAATAAGTGCAAAAGTAATAAATAAGAACACTAGAAAATTCAAAAGAGAAAAATCACGGGAAGAAATTTCAAAACTTCGCTAATAATATGAGATTACATGATTTTATTTATCAGAGAATTTAATTTTCTCTTCTGTTTTGCTCTCTCGGTGCATCTCGTTCTTCTTCATCTGCGTGGTTTATATAGGAAACTAGCTGCTGTGTCTTTCAACCATTTCTGCCTATATTACTATTACAATATCCCACCATTCACACATCTATTTCAATGCCTATACAAGTTAGCATAGGCAATCACATTCATTATTACAACAGGCAATCACATGGAGGTGATACAAATTTTGAAACATATAGGGAGGTGATAAATTTTGAAACATATAAGCAGGTGATAATTTTGAAACATATTTTGAAACATATGAGCCTACAAATTTTGAAACATATATTCCATTTGCGTTTCATACAAGGGAGGTGATAATTTCACATGGTCTTTTTAATCTTCAAGAGTAAAATGCAGGGACCATGTGCTAAAAAAAATTAAAAGAAAGTGGGTCTTCCTGTTAAAATATCAAAAATTCATGTGGAATTATCAGCTCGCTTCATACAAACACAGAAACAAGATAATAGCTTGAAACATGTGGCCAATATAACAACTATATTTGGTATTTTTATTTGTTATATTTGAACTTTTTTATCTTAATATAATTGTCAAAAAGAAATAAGAGTTGTGTTTTTTAAAACTTCATATCTAATGCACTTTTTTAACTTTTAATTTCTATAGAATTTTATAAATAATAATTTTACAATAACATTAATTGCAAAATGAGAGGATGGAGGGGGGTATGACCTCTGCAACCTTTTGAATTAATACTTCCTTAAGGAGATGCATTTTATAGTAAAAGGATGGTATACAAGATTTTATATCGATGGCCAATGTGATTTAAATTAGATAATCAAAACTGAAATCATGAAATTAAAATAAAATCTTGGATTCAATAAAATCACAACCCCTTTTTCTTGTAGTGAACGATAAGGATACATTTTTTCTTCTTAAAGAGTATTTAACCTCTTTTAATGTGCAGTTCAGTTAACATTTTAGTTATTTGAAGACTTAAATTTTGTAGGGTTTCTTTTGATCGGTCTGACTTGATGAAAAATAATTTTGTGCAGTACAATTATTTTTTAACAATTTTCATTAAGTTTATATTACTATGTGCAATATTACTATCTATTTAACTTTCAATCATTTCCATTAAGTTTATGTTACTATGTTATCATGTGCAATGTTACTATCTATTTAACAAAATTACAACGTAGATAGTAACATAAGTTATTACATAGTAACATCGTAATATGGTAACAGAAACTGCTCAAGAAGAATTCAAACATACTCAAACTGCATGGTAAAACTTTTCAAAATATCACACCAGCTGGTATTTTTCTGAATTTTTTATATACTCTGTATAATTCAATTTTCACTTGTTCTTTCCAAAGTAATAATGCCTTTAAAAGAGAAAAGACTGATTAATCAAACTTATTTAACTTTATTAAACAGTAATTAATACAATTGTTTATCCCCTTCTTGAAATAAGTTAAAACTAGTTTGTCAACCCGTGCATAACATGAGTTTTTTCTTCTTTTTTTAAATGATTAAAATTATTAAATTTATAATATGTATTATTTTTAAATTTTTAATAACTTTTGCCATATTAAATATGAGATCATTAATTCATATTGTTGTGTATAATATCATTAGTTTTACATGTATATATTTAAAAATTCATGGGTATATTTTATTTTTTTAGATATAACTTATTTAATAAGTTATTATTTCATTTGATTATATTTTTGAAGTTTTTAAAATATTTTCAAGTTTTTTAGTTATTTTAATTACTTAAAAATAATTTATATGGCCTAATACTAAATATATTTTACTTTATATTAATCAAAATAATTTAATAAATCTAAATTTATGTTAGGAATATTGCATTTGTTGATGATACTT
This sequence comes from Centella asiatica, assembly GCA_014636745.2. Taxonomy (NCBI): domain Eukaryota; kingdom Viridiplantae; phylum Streptophyta; class Magnoliopsida; order Apiales; family Apiaceae; genus Centella; species Centella asiatica. Next base: position 19,335,199 of record CM025785.1, read on the forward strand.
ATAATTAGAATTGATAAGTTTGTAAATTGTACAACAACTTTTAATGTGTTTTATAAACATTAGCATATAAGTTTTTAAAATTGGATTTTTCTAATTATTATCCTCCGATGTGTTATTTGTTTATCAGTAGATAATAGTTAAATTCAGTGGATATTTATCCTCCGATGATGTAATCTGTTATCAGCGGATAAATAATTCAAGTAACTAGTCAGAAGATAAATCTATGCCTCATTAGATATTTTGTTCATCGGAGGATAATCTACATCAGATAATAAATGGTTATAAGAAGATAAAGTCTTTATTAGAGGATAAATAATCATTAGTGGATAAAATTATTCATCGATGGATAAGCTCATCAGCAGATAAATACATCAACAGATAAATATATATCAGACGATATTGAAGAACACATTCGACTGGAAGATGAAATCTAAATCAGAGTAAGATTTAAAGTTGCAAACAAGAAACCGATCAGAAGATCCAATACAAAGTGGATTAGGATTGACAAGGTTGAAAAATTGATTTGAATTTAGTTAGAATTGTCAGAACTTGTATATAAACTTAAATTCATATTAGATAGAGAAAAAAAAAATTATAATACAATACATTATTATTGTTATTACGATTACAAGAGAGAGAGAGAGATTTATTATAATAAAGTAGCAAGTTATTAGAACTTGAGTAGTTACAAAAATTATCATTGAATATCAAGTTGATATTACCAGGTTGTAACTCAGGTTCATATTCAATAAAATAAGTTTTATTGTTTTAAAGATAATTCAACTTGTTTTTAATTCCGTAAATTGTTCTTGAATTATCTCTTGATCTTTACATTAAATGAAGAAAATTTGATATTTGTATTCAATCCCCACCCCCCTCTCCCCTCCCCTACAAATATTCATCTGGGAACAACAATTTCTTAATTTTTTAAATTCTTTTTTAGTAATTTTATCATAGTACTCTATTTTTTTTGTCATATATGTTGTTGTTGATTTTATTTATTTTATTTTGTAATTCTTGATTATTTGTTAATTTTTTATTCTTTTTTTGTTGTGATACTTTGATTTTGAGAGATGTATATGATTTTTTTTAAGTTTTATAAATATGATAATGATTATTGGTTGAACTTTCATTTTGATAATTAGATTTGTGATAGGATTTCATTAATTTTGACAATTATAAATAAAATATTAATTTAAAGAATAAAATTATTTTCAAGCGAAACGACCTTATTGAAATACTCTATAAAATAATAGATAATTCTCCCTCTGTTCTTTTATACATGTCTTTTTAGAGGAGATGAAATATTCATATTTACATGTCATTTGCATTTTCAATGTAAGCATTATTAGTTAGTTTTGTATATTATCCATGTATTAAATGTGTAGTTTTTTTTTCTTTTCGTCTTTATCAATAAATTTAGAGGGTAATATTGAAATTTTATACTTATTTTAACTTATTGAACATAAAACTAATGTATTTCTTAATAATCGTGTTTTTTTTTTCTCTAAAATACGTGTAGAAATGAGTGGAGAGAATAGATAATAGATAATAGATGAAATGTAAAGTTCAACTTTTTTAATAGATTAGAAAATTTTTCCAAACAATCGCTACTGTTATGAGTTTTTTTTTTTTTTTTTTTTGAGGTGGTGGGTGGGAATGGATGAGGGTGGTAATATTAAAACATATTAGTTCAATATTTAGTGCTACAATTTTTATAAGGGAAAAAGGAGTTGTCTTAGTGAGTACAGAACATTATGTGCACATTATTTGTTTCTTACTTTTTATTTTTATTTTAATAAATTTAATTGTACAGATCGAAAGAGTATGTAAAAATAAGAAAATTTAAATTTTTTTCTAAACTTTTTAGTGAAGTTTAATATTATTATTATAAGCATGCAATATTGAAATATTTAAATTATTTCATATATATATATATATATATATATATATATATATATATATATAAGACATCATTAAAAAAACCTTAACAAACTATGACCAAATATTTTTAAATGAACTTTTAATCTGTATGGTTGAAATTTTTTAAAACAAAAATATAACATAGTGTGCATCAAAAATTATATACCCACTTGGACACCTCCTTTTTTTTCGTTTTTATAATATGTATAAAGATTTTCACAAATATAGAATTCATATCTGAAGAGTATGTTTTCTTTTTTCACAATTTGACCAAGCAACAATTTTTTTAATTTCTTTTGGATTTTGACGGATAATCAAGACTTGACTCCTCTCAATTACCCATTTCTCCCAATTTTTTTCAATGAACCTAATAACTTTTAATAGAATTATTTTTACATAATTTTTATCTTACGGACGGATATAGCATGTAAAAATATGACAATGTACCAAGTTTCATGGGTGAGATAAGCATGTAATCGAGTCGAGTTTAGTCAAGTATCATTTGTTCAAGCTCGGCTTGTTAACAAATTTATTGAGAGTCAAGTCGAGTATTTATCAATTATGAAGTATTATGCTCGAACTCGACTCGTTTAATTATTGAACTGATCACAAACAGTTCGTGAGTACTCGAAAATATTCTAACATAATTGAGTTTTGAGTTTTTATCAAATATTTATGGGGTATCGAATATTTAACGAGTTTTTATATCAAAATCAAGTCGAGTACGTAATGAATTTTAATAAACAAAATTATCAAATGTTAAAAATTATATCGTGTATCGAGTTTATTGAGTCTATTACCATTTTTATTGAGTATGGAGTCGAGTCGAGTAGTCTTAATATTCGGCTTGACTCAATAACTTAATGAGAAATAAAAAATGTTCAAACTCTACTTAATTAGCAATCTAGTCGAGCCGAGTCGAGTAATTATCGAGTCGAGCCTAATCGAGTATCAAGCTGCTTGATTCATTAAACAACTCTAGGCGGTGGAGGAGAGTTGTAATGCATATAGAATGGTTGTAATGACTATCACAATCACTACAAAGAAAGAACATAGTGATCGTTTATTCGACAGTCATTTTTTTTTTCTCCCTCTATATTGATGTAATTAAATAATTTTGATAAGATGATATTAAAATTTTGTGTTCATTATATAAAATTAGTGGTTTATGTTTTATGACATATGTTTTGACAAGTTTAATTGTATGAGTCGGGCATAGAGTGTTAATACATTTATCTATTACTATTTCCGTCTCTCTCATAAGTTGTAGCATTTGGTTTTGCCAAAATATTAAGAGAAAATATGATTTTAATTAAATAGTTTATAATATCTTTAAAAATAAGTGATGAAAAATAAACGAGTTTAAAATAAACAAAAAAAATTAATGATTGAAGAAAATAAATTAACGTGACATAAAATAGATGCAAAAAGTAACCAAGAGAAATTTAAATGATTAAATTTGTTATAAAGAAAAAGATTGAAAATAAATGGAATATAAGTTCTCACTTCACATGCACGGAGGACATATATTATGCTTGATTATCCCAACAACTAGTATTACTTGTACATGTAGTGCAATATAAAACCTGAATACTTGTGAAGACTCGCCTAGATTCGAGATTCCACCGTTTGTCATCATCATTAAGATAATTATCCAAGATTAGTTAAATTAATCATGAGTAGTTAGTTAGTCACTATTAGTTGTTTCAAAATGTTACCCGTGATCTATTATCCCTAGAAAAACACATAATAATTAGTTGCAGAAACAAATGGCACTGGACCCTATAGAATAAAGAAGCATTATTAACATAATTATGTTTATGCAGGATTCAATATAAATACAGAATTAATGTTTCAGTTCCAAATTTATTGTCATCGCTATTTTTCGGTCAATTACTTTAAAAATAAGAGTATATATTCGTACTTCGACAACTACAAGAAGTTATATCTTATATATTGAAATTCATCTGATTATAATATTATTGCCTACATATATTTAAAATAGTAAGAATAAATTTAAAAAATGATATATTTGAACCAAAAGACATTAAACCAGGAGTCCAGTTGAACTGGAAGAGGAAGAAATTGAACTCCTGATCCCACGAGGACTGAAACGACGGAAGAACTTAATAAAAATCAGTACAAATGAATAGATGGACATCTAATATGCGTTTGAGATTTTATTGACTAGATTCCTCTTAAACGAGAATATCACAAGTTGATATCTGAATATTTGAATAGATGGACATTTATTCATCCCTAATTTACAAACAATTTTAAATACTTCATTACTTTCAAAATTATATATATATAGATAGATAGATATATATAGATGTATGTATGTATGTATAATAGTAATATTTGTAAATCTTATAATTTTACGTATAATGTGAATTTGTAAATATATAAAAGTATAAAAATTTATAATAATCTTTATTTTTCGAATGTTTCACTTCGAAGTTGTTTAATGGTAAAATTTTTATATCACTCGCTCGTATTTCTTCGAAGTTAGTTACGTAACTAGTTTAGAAATATATATGATGCTAATTTGTCATATGTACTAAGATTTTGTTTTTCTATTGCAAAAGGGTTTACGTCAATCAAGGGTTCATCCTAGCTAGAGGCGGTGCATGTGACATGACACTCTGAGCTCTATCAACTAAATTAAATACAAACTACTTATTTTATTCTAAAATTATATATATATTTTAATTTTTTAATTAAATGACATGTTAAATTTTAAAATTAATGTAATTTATAAATTTTTTAATGCAAATTATATTGTGATAAAATATTTTTATTATAAACCTTAAAAATATAATTGTTTTATTAATTATAATCAACTAAATTGCTATTAATTTAAAATTTAATTTATCATCGTTTAACTTAAAAAATTAAGATATATCTCTAATTTTAAAATAGATAATAACATTAACTATCTCCTATATTTTTATTTATCTGTTTAGATAATAATTTGACATTGTCATCGCTAGTTATGGATTTGTCCATTGTTATTTTGTTTGTGGGAGCAAGAATATTTTTTGGCCCTCATATTTACATATACCAGATATGATATATACTCTCTATATATATCAGATGTTTATGTTGGAGTCAATTGACTCGACTCCACTTATATAAAATTATCTGTCAATCTGTGTCCGATAATTTAGAAATAATTCTAATAATAATATATTAAAACAATTTAGAGAGTCGAAAACATATATACAAAATTCTTCAAATAAGGAGCAGTACTAAGTAACATTTTCTGATCTTTAAATTATGATGATCAAAATTGATGGTCAATTTTATTGGTTATCGACTATTTTAGATTAAAAAAAATCTTAATTAGTAATTAATGGATGTGCGAGTGTGTAGGTTAGTTTTTTGATGCTGACCTAGACAATAAAAAATTATTGATCAATATTTTTATTTAAAAAGTATTACCATGCAATACAAATATGTTTGAACTCTTCTCATTTAATATATGTTATCATGTTACTATGTTATTATCTGATATCTTATATCACAATTCACGTTCGTAATAATATAATAACATAAATTTTATAAGAAAAATTGAAAAGTTATTGTACGGCCAAAATATTTTTAACCAGGAAATATAGCCAAAAGACAATTATGCAGAGTGCAGGAGAGGATGCAGTACGTGGATGGGTGATGAGTAGGTCCAAATACCCAGCAGTGCGAGCCCATGGTTCAGGCTTTGGGGCGAGTCCCAATGGACCCACCCACCCATACTAATTGTGCACCGGCAAAGCGTGCTTAATGCTTTCATGTCTGTTTCTCTCCGTTTTTCTAATTCCACTCTACACTCTAGGGTGCTCTGTTCAATATACACACGCATTATTATTCTTGTACTATTTTACGTACGTGGGAATCATTATTATGGATATTAATCTTTATAATTCTATCACCATCTCATTTTATTCAAATAAGCTCAGATATCTTTTCCCTGAATAAGTTTTGCAAAAATTCATTCGATTTAATTTTTTGTTTTCTCTATTCGAGAAAATGTCCATTGGCATGTGATCGAGGTGGATGGATGTTACTTAGCGTAATTTACTTTATACTCCCTATCTTTTTTTTAATACACGTTGTTTAAAGTTTTTTCATACAAGTTAAGTAAATAATTAAAATATTAAAAAATTATTAATTTATTATTAATTTTCTAAAATTACTCATAATTCATTACCCTAAGCGTAGTATTTATTAAGGGTAATATTGATAAAAAAAGATTTTAAATTTATCTTAAAATGTGAGAACATTTAAAAAAGAAATTTACCCAAAAATTAAAATATGTACTGAGTATTTTTTATAGCCTAATTAAGGAGGCTCATTGTTAGGATTTTATTTTTAGTTTTTTCTTCTTTACCGCTCTATTAAATTTGAATTATATAAAATATTTAATATATACTAAATTTTATCTAAAATTAAATAAAAAAATTAAATTAAATTGTTGGTATATTTTGAAATTGAGGTAGTAGTAGCCGGTATTTAATTTGGATCTCTCATTTCCTACCTGTCTACAAAACTACAAACAGGAGTACAGAACAAGGACAAATTCAACACTTGAGGTTTCTCCATTCATATTTCATATGGCTTCTATTATTGTGATACTAGTTATTTGTCTGTCTTATGCGGAGTACTCAAGAATCTCATCTTATATCATTAATTCTTGACCCTTTTTGTTTTGTCAAGAATTCTTGACCTGTTTTATTAAATTTCCGAATAGCATGTTAGCGACAGGTACTTGAGATAATTAATCTTCAAAGAGTTGGTGCGTTTTATTTAATATTAGTCTTACATGATTTATAGAAACTATAAAATTATACCCAAAAAAAAAAATCTAGATAGCTCAATATTATTCTATAATTACAATATATTGGAAGATGTATATGTAAAATTGAACTGTATCTGATTATCTAAATCTTTTTCATTTATTAAACATTTATTCTTCATTTAAACTGGACCATCCTATCAGACAAAAGGACTGCTATTTAAAGACTAAAATAGTACTCTTACCCAAAAAAAACAGAAACACTTAACAATACAACCCACATGGTCCATGTAATGGTTATGACACTTAATTAATTGCTACATTAAATGGTCAGCGTAATACTCCAGTGATGAATGACAATTGATCAAACGCACTCAGTTAAGTGAACGAGGGTCGGTTATAAGACTCGGTAAACATTTTTATTAACTTAAAAATTTGAGTTTTACGATTTGTATTTTTAATGAATAATATATAAGTAACATTAATCTTATTAGTTATTTTTTTACATTTTCATTAACTTTAAAATTTGAGTTTTACGATTTATATTTTTAATGAATAATATATAAGTAACATTAGTCTTATTAGTTATTTTTTTAATAGGTAATATTGTACGTCTTAACAAATTCGGTGATATACCTAGCAATAAGGGAGTCACCCTCACCTAAACATTTTATAGCGAAAAAAGTAAAAAACAAAAAAAAAACACAGTTAGTTAGCCTCATTTTAGTTCTTATAGTTTGATACATAAAAAGAAGAGTAAATATATGAATCCCTACAACTTCTCAAAATTGACCATAAGTGAAATGATATATTTAAAATAAGAGAGTATAACCACATAATATAATTATAACATTGGGAAGGGAAATTTATGACATGCCTTTACATAAACTTACTTAAGACTATTTAATAAAATGACGTAATTTTAATTTTGTATTATATTTTCTTTTAATTATAATATTTTTTAAAATAAGAAATAAAACCCTATGAAGAGCTATTGAATCTTAAATTACGTCGTTTTAATTAGTGGCGTTAGGCAAATTTGTCTAAGGCATATCTTATATTATTTTTTTCCTTATAACATTCTCCTTATAATAGTTTTTTAGAAGTTATAAGGATATTATGACATTCCACTTATAGTAATTTTCAATAAGTTATAGGGATGTATATATTTAAACATATATATATATATATATATATATATATTAAATCTTTGGCCTTAGAATAACCGCGGTTATGTTGTTTTTGTGTAATCATTAAATAAAAATAAAAAGAGATTGTAGTGGGAAGAAAAAGGAAAACTGTTGTACTCTCCACTATCATTAACCTCCACACCTTCATGTGTTTATTAGATAAACTCAAATAATATGTTTTTATCTCAAATTCAAGATAATTATTTGCTTTATTTTCACCATTAAATTTTATATTTTTTAGATTAAAAAAATTGTACATGCACAATGTGTGTGCCCTTTAAAAACACACACACACACACACACACATATATATATATATTTATATATTTATGTGTGTGTGTGAAAGAGACCCCTAGAATATGTATACATCACACGCCATGTACACACCCACAAATATATGAGATTTAGAAAAATGAATTACAATTTATTTTTTAAATCGAATTCAATATGTAATGAACTCACAGTCTATTTAAAAAAATTCAATTATAAAAGTCAAAAACATATTTAAATATAGATAGATATGTAAAATTTATTATACTTTTGTAGTGTATAATATGTTTTTATAAAAATCATATAAATAAAATAATTTCTTAAAGAATATATATATATTATTTTTACATGCTTATACAATTTGTAAGTTAATTTTTTTATATATTTTAAAAATAAAAAATTAATACAAATAAATATCATCACACAAATAAACTATGACTTATTTTCCTTTTCCGAAATCTATATCGGTGAGTCTAACAACCAAATATATGGCTGCCATTTTAAGATCTAGTCCGGAATATAGTATTGAATTTAGGACAAATCCAAGCAAGACATATGGTCCAGATCTACTTGTCAGCTGATGCCACCTCATTAATTTTATTACTTGCAGTATCCCGCCCTTTATCCTAATATATAGGAATTTATATATAAATAAATTTGTATATGTAGTATAAGTAGAAGTATGTAGTATTATTAAGACAACTGTTCCACTTACTACAGAATTTCTTTTTAACACAAAAATAAAAAGGGAATCTTATTATATATATAATTCTTGGGTGCATGTGATCGATCACCTTGGTCCTTAATTAGCAGGCTAAGCTTTTTCTTTATACTTGCCTTAAATTAAATTACCATTAATTAATTGTCTAGAAGCTTGATCTATCGACATATTTCTGCATATGTGTCCGTGATGATAGAATTATAGTTAATACAGATGACTATGAATTTGTAGAATTTAGACCTAATTATTGGCTAATTGCATTAAGTCATGGAATAATATATATAATTTAATTATAGATGAAACTCGTGGAAGTAATACGTATAAGTTGTGTTCGGTTCGATAAAATAAAATGATATATGAATAAAATGATTTTTACTTTTTTTGTTAATTTATTTGTGTATAAAACTTATTATTTGCTTAATTTATTTTCACAAATTCATGTGTATTTATAAACTTACCCTCTAAGATAGAACTTGTTCATTTCATTGCAACTAAAATTTTACATACAATTTATCATTTTTTTATTCTCATACTCTCGTCATGATTTTTGTTATCATTTTCTTTCACCACCATTTTTTTCTTGTCCACCAATTGTATTCACATGTCATTTATTCCATCCAACCGAACGCAACTATACAGTCTTATTATTATATGTATTACAGTTCCTTTTGTGTTATGTTTAAAATTTAAAGATTTCAAATTATTGTATCATAATATACATATCATATTTTACAATCTTTAAAATTTAAATTAAAATAAGTGAAAGTAAGAATATCAATTTCCTCTAGTAGTGATGTATTAATTGGTTATTAAACATCTAGCATTAATTTAAGTAAAGAATAACTGAAATAAAATAAAATAAATCAAAATTAGACAAAGATTGAGATAATCACAAGAGATTAATCAAAACAGTAGATGACTCAATTGATTGTTATTGTTTGTTTGCAGTAGTACAGCAGTTGGAACTCTTTGATGCAGTGGGATTTGTCCAAAAAATGCGACATGTGCTTTGATTTCTGTGCCAAAAAAAAGGCAATCATATACCGAAGAGTATAATTCTTGTTAAAGTAGAAAATATATTTTATTTTATGTTGCTGCAGAACTGCTACTACTACTTCTAGTGTAATAAAACCAAGAAGGGGATGTGAGTAGAGCAGGCCAGGCAAGGCAGCCAGCAACTGTTCCTCTTATCAATATAAAGCTGATCCAAGCTGCAGTTTTGGCTTCTTCATTTTAACCCCCCCCCCCCCCCCCCCCCCCCCCCCCTCTCTCTCTCTCTCTCTCTCGCTCTCTCTCTACCTCTTCTATTCCACACAAGGTACTTTAAACTTTGTGATTAATAGAATAGAACAATACATATATATATGGTGATTATAGTGACTGATCATCATCGGTGCATGAAACTCTTTGATCAGGTCAGAAATTCATTCTCATATATTAGATCAAATCGATCAGATTTTTTATATATACAGTAAACTAATTAACGAAACTGTGTTGCATTTTTGTTTGTTAGAATTATAACTCTGCTTGGCTTAATGGATTCTGAACAAAATATATATCTAAGCCAATTGAGTTTTGCGTTTATGATATTTATAAAGAGTTGCGTAGAATAATGAATGTTTGTTTTAATTTAAATTTTGGTACCATAATTTATATCGTCGGAATTTAGAATTTTCAAAATTAAAATAGAAACAAACTGTGATAAGATATTGTGAATTCATTAGGAGCAAAAGTTTAAATGACCATCTTTATCATTCCCAAAGTACGTGTATTCTTGTTATAAATAAAGCCAAATAATGAAAAAAAATGTTGGCCACAACCATGAGAAATATCTATGCACGTACATAGATTGTTATTAAATGTCCATGAACAAATGATAATTAACGATGGGAGTCAAAAATTTTAAGGTTCTGAGTTTATCAGATATACATGTCACTAACATTATTGTACAGATGAAAGTGATGCCATGTATATGTATATGTATATATCGTTTAGATATTTGACATGAAGGAAGACAATTCTTGTGGCCCAAACGCTATGACTTACTGACAGAATAAATATGATGAAAAGAATACTAACTAACAAACAACCAATTGACAAACAAACAAGATAAACTTGAATCACTAGTTTCGTTTTGTTTGTTACTTTTTCTATTTTATAATCATTTTCTTGAATCTTATATATCCATATATCCTACATTCTGCAGTTTTGGGTGATAAATTAATACAGTATATGCAAACCATGGACATTTGCAGCTTTCCATAGGCCAGTCTTGCTATAAAATTTCTTAATTTTCGGGAATTTGTTTCTTGAAGAGCACTGCACAGTTCGAGCTAGTGAATAGATGGAGAATTTTCCAAATTCATGTGATAAAGAATACATGAAGATGGCAATGTTAAAGCACGAGAAAATGTTCCGAGAACAGGTAATTAACACGTGTTACTCATGATTTATTCCAAAATATATGCCCCAATTACTTTTCTTGTTCAAAAGTTTTGGTATCTAAATTAGGATATGGTTCAAATAAATTTTATGTTAAATTGTAGTTTCAACTTACATGAAAGTTCATATTGTTGATCGCTTGGATCTTATCGCTAAATACAAACTCTTTAGTTTGAAGTTCTGCTTATGTTATGGAACAAATTGAATTTCAGGATTTCATAAACACGAAATTATAATGTATCTCTAATATATAGGAATAGACAGAGTGAGAAATATATGGGAAAATACTAAACATTGCAAAGATGAATTGTAATGACAGGTGAAAGAACTACACCGCTTATATAGGATTCAGAAAATGCTGATGAAGAACATCTCAAACAACAGAGAAAATAGTCTTAATTACACCAAAAGGTCACATGATCTTCATGAAATAGGGGAACAGCCAGTTGAAGAAAACAATGATGTGCTGGGGATGGAAGACGAGGACGAAATTGAGCTGACATTAGGCCCATCATGTTACCACCAGAGAAAGAAGGCAGAAACACCCCTCACCTCGGAATCTGGACCAAGCTTTTCTTCTTCATCCTCCTGCTCTAGCCGTATCAAGAATAGAGATTCCGGTTTGCATAGAGTCAGAGAAGAAGAAGTGATCGCCGCCGCGGAGAAATGGGGACATGTTGAGGTACCTAATTCAAACTCCAATATTATGAGCGGAAGAAGAAACAGTCCTGGTATGAAACAAGATAGATTACAACAGCCCCCTTGGCTATTTCAAGTGCTTAGTTTGAATATTACTTCGACCTAAGGTTTTAGTAGAGATGACAAGATTTTTGATTTCTAGACACTCTTTAAGGATTAACTCATGTTGTGATCAATGTTGTTTTGTGAAATTTTTATATGATGATGTGGTTTTTATTTCAGAGTCTTGTGTGAAAAATATTTGCTCCATTCCTTTCAAAATTAGAGATAAATATTCTTGTTTTGGTTGTTTCAAAATTAGAGCTATATTTCTATTTTTAGATTATAAAAAATAATGGAGTTCTTTAAATATAATTTTACAATTCCACTATTTCAATTATTTCCACTACGTTCACTACTTGGTGGTCTTTACTATAACTCTTATTATTATTAAACAACATGATAATAGGAATATATTTGAAACATAAAAGTTATTTTTTAAAATCGTTATTTTAGAATCGTATCTCTAATTTTGAAACGGAAGGAGTACATGTTTCCCAGCCAATTAAATTTCATTCTATAGCTATGGTTTCCCATTTTTAATATAAGGTTATCTTCAAATTCTACAAAATTACTACTTTCAAGTCATCTGTTTGCTGAACACTCTTCCAATTGAAAGTTAACTCAATTTAATGTATGTTTAGTATTCTTTTGTTTAAATCAGTGCCTCATTATTAATGAGAGCAAGTGGGAGGAATCTGATCTAGAAAGGTTTATTTAAAATATAAGATTGTAGTAATATAGCAGGTGATATAAAGTTTCCTAATATCATTAATATTCTTAATTATTTTATCTAACAACCAATTCTGATAATTTAGAAACAGAACAGAGAAAGCTTATATACATGCATGTGTCGGCCACCAAACGGACATTAGATTCCAAATCCAATTAAACAAGGGCATCCTCCAGTTAAAAAGTAGTAGTATGCGAATAATTTGTGCCCTCTTCATACTATTTTGTCTTTGTAGTTGAAATGCTCATGAAACCTCCATTATTCGACAACAAACGTCATTTATTGGGTTCTTGAATGATAAGAGCCCCAGACATGAATATTTTTATATCAATGCTAGCCTGTCGTTTTATTGTTTTCTTCCTTGTTTTTCAAAAGCTAATTCGCAAGAGAAGGATTCAATCATTCAAGGTCAAACCCGACTGTGTTCTGCGCCCGGGAAGACATCCTTTTTGCTTGAGATGATAGTAGTAGAAAAATCAAGTAAAGGAATATTTATTTTATTAGTTTTTAATTTATTCGGCTTTATTTTTTTGATTTATTGGATTCAAATAAAATTTAATTTATTAAGTGATAAGTGACAACATCCGAATATATTCAGATTCTTATTCTATTAAGATCTACTAAAAACTAAACAAACACAATTATAAAAAATAATAATAATAATAATTATTCTTTTTAGCTGTCCCCTTCCTTTTCTTAAAATAATTTATAATTTTTTTTTTAAAATTGCAACTATACAAATGGAATGCAGAGCGTATGATCTGGTGGCAGCAACCATTGGCGACTGTCCATCAATCCATCCTTTTCGATATAAATAGTTAGTACCGTAAATAAGAGTAATACAGCATCTTTTTTTTGTGCCTTTCTATGTTTCAGATTCGATTGCCGTTAGATTGTAATACTGACCGACTATACAATAAGAATCACTCTAGTTCAACTAATTCGTTGCCTTCTACCAAAAAAAAAAAAAAAAAAAAATTTGTCGCCTGAAATCAGAAAGAAAATTTATGAATCTTACAGTCCATATTGCTTCATTCTTCATCAGGTTTTTAGTACACCAACCTCTCTTAGCATAAATTCTCAAAAAATGTTAGATTTAGTTTGGTGACTAATTTTCTGTTGGAAATGAATGGAGGAGGTTGTATATTTATACCGGTAAGTATCAAATATTAGCCATTAGATTAGTTTTCAAAATACTTAGATTGGAAACACAGCAGAATACAATTTACAGGGACAGTGCATACAAACATAAAAAGCTGATCAAGATGGAGGGAAGGAGAGAGAGAGAGACAATAGGTGGTAAATTCTCTTCTCAAACCTTCAAACAATGCCTTAATTAACTGCCTTCGCATGCAGCTCAAAGACACATCAATACCTTATGATATGGAATGCCTCCTATCTTTACTGGGTTTGTTTCGGCCTTTTGTAGCAGGCGTAGTTCCATCAGATTTCACAAATAGATTAAGCCGTCCAAGCTTTTTGGACACAGAATGAATGAATGACTTTCGAAGCAAAGGAGGTTTATCAGCAGATGGATAAGTTATTACCGGTGGAGTGTTTGGCAATATCCTGTCGGCAGTCGGTTTCTTGATTTCTATCAATTGCATTTTCATTTTCGCCAGTTGTAGTTTCAAGTCCTGATTTTGTCTTTGTAAGCTAGAAAACTCATCGGATGGTATTTTAGGGGGGAGAGAGAGGGACTCTCTGCTTGTACTACTACCATCCATGACCTCTCGAAGGCGTTGTTGCTCGTAGTAAAGAACTTGAACAACAGTTTGGACAGGAAGCCTATCATTCTGAGCAGCATGAGCACAAGCCTCGCGAGACAGCTTTTGACAGTCCATCACACTGCACACTTTCTTCCTCTCCATGTCACTTAAACCAGGGTGAGCCTGTTGACATTCAGAGAAGTTGGGTTATTGATATTAATGAAGCACGAGTCAAGATATCGAAAAAAGCATCATGATATTGAGCAAAGCATGATCTGCAAATATTAGCATGTAAGAGGTCATCAAATTTGTAAGAATTACTATAGAGGCTGCTGCAAGAGATATCAGAGTGGTTTTTCTTGGTCAGAAGCATATTATAGAAATTTTGCAGGAAATAGTTGGAAAATATAAAAATTCAAATTACTAATCAAGAGTATCTAACTAATACAATTGACGTTTTCTATTTGATTGAACTTAGAATATTTTTTTTTTTTTCTTTTCTGAATTATGCATGTGGAATCACGTATGTGTGTATCGTCTAGGTTACCATAACTAAAGAGTGTACTAGTAACTGCAAGTGATTTCACCTTCAAGTAGATATCAATTGCTCGGTACATTCCATCCTCTGTTGCCCTTGATTGTTCTGGCATACATTCGGCCAGATTAATGAACCTCAAAACAGTTAAATTACGATCAGAAGCTATTTCAGCAAGATAACTTTCCATTAGCTTCCCAACTTGCTCCATGTCATGTTGGGGAGCCAAAAAAAACTCTTCATTTGCGTAGTGGCCTCCAGAATGATTTCCCTCCTCTTTGAATTCAAGGTAATTCATCAAGATTCGCTGCACAGCGTCAACATCAAACAATGTATCTCCAGAAAAGAAAAACGAAGGAATCAACAAGTCATCTAAAACTGCTTGTCCAAGTTGGAGGCTCATTCTCTTCTCCAAGTCGAGCCTGCAGGCAACCGTTGTTTCAAGATATATAGCAGCTCGAAGGAGCATGGAAAGGAAGCTGACTGATATTGCATTCCTCTCCCTTGGCAGAAGACTAACTATTGTTTCTAGAACAACTCTTTTCTCATGTTCTTGTTTCGGCTCTAATTTTTTCCTTCCCTTTCCAGACATTTCCTGCAGTGATAAGAAAATTCAGTTTTATATTCGTATGTATTTGTCAGAGAAAATCATCATGGCCTCGCTTACATTTTGGAGCTTCTAGATTCCGACAGTATAAACTACACTGCCAAAATCTATAATCTCTAAAATTTAAATCGAAATAAATGGGGTTTACGTGGATGAGAACTCACCAAACCTCGAAGTGATTTTTGGGCATAAAGCATTAGTATTGGTCCTAGAGCAAATTGTTTAAACCCCCTTGCCATCATTGCATTTAAAACCCTCTGGAAAATGTCGATTCTTAGGACAGTTAAATCTTCAGCCCACCACTCGTCTATGGCTCTCAAGCCAGATGAATAAGAAGAATATACGCAATCACTAGCACTCTCTGCCCTACCTGACATACTAAACTGGCTTTCTTTGGAGGCTAAAAATGCTATTGCGTCTATACAGCGGTTCACCAATTTCACTTTCTCCGCCATGGGAAGGAGGCCTTCTGTTGAATGTAAAATGGACACTGCTCCTCTTAGACTTTTTAATGCAACTTCATTTAAATATGTTTCAGTTCTTCCAACAAGGTTTCCAGTTGCATACTCCTCTGTCATGACAAGATACTCAGCGACACACCTGAGAGCGGCAATATTATCTATCCCTATTTCAAAATTGATTCCATAACAAAATTTTGCTGCGAGTTCAAATGCTTCAGCTCCTCCAGGGACATCAGGGATTTGAATATCAGAAATATCAACGTCACGCGACTCTGAGACCAACTTCCTTATTAAACCACACTTTGAGACTAATGGGAACTGCATAAGATATAAGAAAATCAATAAAAATCTATAAATGGGTAGTTTTTGAGCTCATGACTTGTACAAGATTTAATATTAGCTCAGTATTGATTCTTTATGCTGTACAGTGTTAAAACTTTATGTGCAAACAACAAAAGTAAGATTCGACTTAGTATAAACAGAGTTTTGAGATACTTTGCTTTAAATATTCTAATGGACCAAGTAATAATACAAGCAAAAATGTTACTCTACCTTATGCAATGAAAAGGGAGCTCCCCCTGCATGAACTGTGATATCACTTGGGATCTCTTGGGAGAAAATCCTGTCAAGATTCAACGCAGTGACTTTATCCATTATCTTTTCTATTCAGTAACACCTGGCTTTCACAAAAGACTACGAAATCCAATTGAAGTTATCCAAGAAATGGAAATTAAACAAAGAAAGAAGCATAACATTCACTGGTTCTCTTCATGGCATCAGAAAGATGTTCCTTCTTCTTATTGAACATGTCGACGTTTGCGGTTGGTGCAGTTGCCTCCTGGTTAAGGTCCACCATGGTAGTGATTGGAGAATCTTTACCATGTTCATGTGTCCATCATGTAAACAATGACAGGCAAAAGCTACGCAGCTTCACATGCGTCGGCGCTGCAAATTTTATTCCCTATCAAAAGTTAAGCACTTCATTTCCCACTTTTTTATCTTCTCCTTGTATTAAAGACCCACAGACTGCTCAGTGATCTCTGAATGAATGAACAAACTCGGGGCCTGACCGCGTTCTTATAGTTCACTAATCCTTTGCGTTTACAAACAATTATGGGAAAATACTTTAGGCAACTTATAGTTGAATTGGTACAGAATAGGAGGAGAGCTTTTGGAATGTAATACAGCATGGCAAATGGCATTATAGACATTACTGACATAAGCAGGGGTAAGTAGAAGGAAAAAGATGAAAGTGTGTGGTGGTGGTGGGCATAGGGAGTTCAGTTGAAAGGATGAGATGATAGGGCCAAGTGAAAGGATTTTCCAACTGACAATTATTTTCATCCACAAAGATAGCTCATCAGTTGCTAATTTGGATCAATATTCCACCATTTCCTACAAAATCTAGCATGATGTTGAAAGAGGAGAAAACTGAAAAGGTTTTACTTTTAACCAAAAGGGCAGTTAGTTTACTCTTATGTTAAGTTACATATCGTCGTATCCCTTATATCCAAGGTTGTACGCTGTCTCAAGTGGCAAAAAACTTTCCTGCTCAATCTTGAGGCCAGGGTTCATATATCCAAGGTTGTAGGCTATCTCAAGTGGCAAAAGCTTTCACCCTCAATCTTTATAGGTCAGGGTTCAAATTTCATAACGTACATGAATCTTGGGGTATATTAAGATCTGATTGTATTTGTCGATTTTAAAAAAGCAAAACATATAGCCGTGATCAATGTCTTTCTGCATGGTCATCCATGTCAACTTGATAGTCAATTGCAGGCTCAACCTCTGTGGGATATTCCAGAGGAAAAATATGAGCTGGCCGGGTCCCTGAACCATGCATATAACATTAAAACAATCGCAGCTGTCCCTTTCAGATATGGACTTCGATTGATGCTGCACAAGTATTTAACATTATTGCAACAATCACTAAAACTCTCACCATCTAGCTCCCACACACTTGACATTATTTGAAGATATCTTGGCGTTTTGCCAATAACATCATCACGAAACCGTTAACAAAAACCGGATTGTCAAATATAAAAAATTCTGATAATATTGTGTGCTATTACTTCCCATAAGGGCACCCAATAGGGATTTTTTTTTTTTTTTGGTAGAGGACGGGGAAACAGCCCAAGAGAAAACAAAATAAATACAAAGACACAAGTCTACTAGTAGAGACTCCAAAAGCAGCTCCTACCAAAAGCTCCAACATTAGGAAAGAGACATGCAACTTCTCAAAAATTCAAAATTAAATGTAACTAATCTACCTCGCAAATTTGTAGGGCTTCTTTAGGTATGTTCACATCATGTAATTAGACCGTGATCCTTAATTAATGTATTTGTTGGCGAGTGTTCCGTTTCCAATGTTGACTAATCAACGGAAAATAAATTATCTGAAATTTTTTTTATTTGGTTTGAGAGAACGGAATGAGAGAAATAATAAATTTGATATATATGTGTAACTAATATATGTGATTACAAAATTTTAAGGTTCCTATGGGAGGTAATAGTGAAATGAATCATTTATTTTAGAATGTACTTTCATTCCGTGAGTAAAGAGAAAGAATAGGAATAATTTATTCTGTTTTTTTTCATTATCATTTTCCCTTTTATTCCACCTCACTACTCCTTCCACCACTACTTTTCACTCAATTCCTTTTAATTTTTGAACTATTTCCCCTCTCATTTCATTTTTTTGGATCTAAATGCAGCTTAGTATATGCCCATGCACATCACATTTATAATTTGAAGATATTTTATGATTTATTAGTTGAGAATTAATAAACGCGGTAGAAACTAGTTTTCCGTTGATCAATAATAATAAGACTTGGAGGGCCCACGTGGGAGTACTATGCTGCTCTCACAGAACTTGAGTGTTCATACATCAAAAACGCCAGAGAAATCAATGATGCCTTCGACCTTCTCATCATTATTGCATATCAGGGAAGAGTTAGTTGAGGCTCTTGAACGCGTGATAAGCTAAGCTATACCGACTCAGAGTGTTCCATCGGATACAGCTACTTTTAAAAATTCAACTCCAATATATCTTAATTTTGACACGTTTTTATAATAAAAATCTAAGATTGAGTGACCCATGCACTTACCTAAACTCTTATCCAAATATCGATTATCATGTACGAATAGATCGAAATAAAACGAACAATCCATGTAATCGTAGGTGTCACAAACGTGAAAACATGTGATTTCCATGTGCTCATGTGTATGAGAAAGTGGCAATGCAATTACAAACATCATGTCATTACACTAAATTCAATGAACAATAATGTCGCGAGTGTTCTTTTGTATGTGGATTAGTACTGATGAGTGAAAGGAAAAGCCAACCAGATTTTTTCCATGTCACAGAGCATATATGTAGAATGATTGCAGAGGATGATCCGTACTTGGCTTGTAGGTAATTACCGACACTGAACTATCATTTGCTTTTTCTATTTTTCATTTTTATTACTGCAAACAAAAAAAAAAAAAAAAAAGAAGACATTCAGTTGGCTGTGCATTTTTTTCTGTAGCACCACCAGCAGCTACTTTTCAGTTAAGGTTAGGATTTACTTATTACATTTAGAGCTCAAAATAATAAATTGTTGTAATAAAACTCCATAAATCATATGTTAGGAGTTATAACATTTGATAATAATGTATAATAGTTAGAATTGTTAGAATTTGCAGTAATGTACTATCAGAGACTATCATCAAAAAATGTAGGTGATCATCAGATACTACCAAGAATGCATTGGAGAGTTCAACAAAGTTGAAGTTAGTTAAGTCTATCGGATATTAGGAATTAATGTATCAGACACTAATATTTAGCCTATCGGAGACTAGAAATTAGTCTATCGGATACTAATATTTAGCCTATCGAGGACTAAGAATTTAGTCTATCGGAGACTAAACACTAGCCTATCGGAGACTAAGGATTACACTATTGGAAACTATTGTTAAAACTATCAGAGACTAAGGTAAAGACTCTCTATTGCATTGAGGGTACACGAAGTTCATCAAGGGACGAAGCTGATCAGAAGACAAATCATCAGGGGATAAATCTCCACTTATGAACAAGTCATCAAAGGATAAATATCCACTGATGAATAAAGTCATATCATGGGATACATATCCACTGATAAACAAGTCATCAAAGGATAAATGGATTGACACAACAGATTTCTACCAGAGTTCTTTAACAAAGGAGAAGCCGATCAAGATCCATAACAAAGTTACAATTGAGATTTACAAGGTTGAGAAGTTGATCTGTGAAAGTTAAGAAATTTAGTAACAAAATTGTTACACTATTGATAAAGAGAAACTGTTTTAATTATACAGAGTAGTTGTTGAAAAGCAAAAAAGATCAGAGATAAGAAGTTGTGTAAAAAGTATACAAGATACACAACATACACAACACAAGTTATAGAAGAGAATAACAAAAACAGAGAGAGAGAGATTATTCACTCTATAATATGCAAAATCTGAGAGATTTTGAGATGTAAGTTTTTCATAAGTTGAGAAAGTATAAATTAATTTGTAGATCACAGTTGTTCATACTTGAATAGATTTCAGAAGCTGCTATCAATTTTGATAACCAAATTGTAATTTCAGATTCCAAAATCAATAATATCTATTCTTTTTTGATTAATATAATATGTTGTGTTGTGTTTTTACTTCTGCAATTATTTTTAGATTGTATTGTGATCTTTACATCGAGGAACAAATTTGTAAATTGTATTCAACCTCCCTCCCCCCCCCCCCCCCCCCCCCCCCCCCTCACACACACACACCAATTACTCATCTGGAAACAAAAATTGGTATGAAAGCCCTCTAGTTGACATACCAACTAGAAGATCAAGATGAGTAATAAAAGTTGAAATGTGAAGATCTCACTATTGGTGAGGGAGGAGTATTTCTTATGGAAGAGAAGGATGTACATGCATCTGACATCTATAGATCCTTCCTTTATAACAATCTTGGAAAAAGGACCTCTTAAACCAATGAAACTTGTTATGTTTGTCCCGTGGAGTAATTGTAGAAAGGGGGGTTGAATACAATTACTAACTTTTATTTGAATTAAATTGTTTAATACAGTTTAAAACTTAAGAACGATTAAAACAACTTTACTGAAAAGATATAACATATGAAACAGTAAAACAAATTGCAAAATATGATTATTAATTTACAATATGTATATTTATTGTAAATCAATTTGAATCTTTACAATTTTTTTTGGTAGTGATTACCAGCTGCAGACAATCTTTGTTTAAAATAACAGTTGCACTCTAGAAAAATGATTTCTAGTTTATCTCAAGTTTATGAAAACTTGTTACACTTTCTGTAATATAATTACAGCTGCTATTAATCTGAGATATATTTGATTTACTAAGATATGTTCTTGTAGTTTACAGAAATATTGTGTATTTCAGTAATCGTATGATGTCTGTTATCTTAGTGTCTCAGTGTGTTATCTTGTCTCCTTCTTATCTCAGTTGCTCCATTTCTCTATTTATAGACATAGCTTCCTTGTCCTCCAAGCTTCCACAATGAGTTGCCTCCAAAAATATCTATGATATTCTTTGGTCATTTCTGCTCTTTCACATAACTTCTCCTTTTTGCATGACCTTTTTTGTACGCCAACCTATTATGTAACATCTCTGGTGTTCAGCACGCCAACTTCCTTAATTTCCTCTTGGAGTTCCATGATAAGTTATTTCTGCAGTGAATAACTTATTTATATGAGCCTCCTGGTTTTTTATTAGATCAACTTTCATATTTTACTCTTCAAGTTTCTATAAGCTACAACTGCAGTTTTCATACTTGCAGTTTTATACGCATGCCTATGTATAAGTATGATTTATCTCCATATCAGTGTTCAAACCTACAGTGTATAGCTTATTTGGTAGTCAATCTCTCTTTATTGGACCACCATTTATATTTTAATTTCACCGTTTTTAACATGAGTTAGTGGATTTGTGAACTCAGTCATGTGTCATCCCATATGTCATTTTTAGTCTCTGAAAATTTTATCCCCTGACAGACAGTCTCTGGTGTCGAGAAATTTATCCCTTAATGCCAAGAAACCTATCCCTTGATGCCGAGAAATTTTATCCTCTGATGCCTAAACTCTGGTGATAGGTAAATGACTTTGGCTTTAGTAAAATCATCTCAATGCTACTTTAATTCATTGGAGTGTCTTCACCTTAGTCTCTAGTAGCTTTAACATTAGTCTACGATGAACAAACACTTAGTCTCTGATGAACAAACACTTAGTCTCTGATGAACAAAAACTTAGTCTCCGATGAACAAAAACAAAAACTTAGTCTCCAATAGGTTAATTTTGTTTGACCAACTTTGTCTTTTGTTGAACTCTCTAAATGCATTCCTTGTAGTCTCTGATGTTTACCTACAGTCTCTAATAGTAGTTTCTCATAGTGCATTACTATAGATACTTGTACAATTACAAATCTAACAATTCTAATTTGTACACTATCATCAAATGCTATAATTGTTAACATGTTCCCTTGACAACAATAGATAGCTAAGTAGTCCTTGAGCATTCAACCTGCAAACTCCCAAAAGACATGATAGTTGAAGAAAAGGAAGACTCCATGAAGGATGTTAAAGTCATGACCATTCTCTGTAATGGTTTGGACAATGTCATGTTTAACAGTGTCATTAATTGTGAGTATGTTAAAGAAGTTTGGGAGACAATACAAGTATTGTGTGAAGGGACTGAGGAAGTAAGGGAGAAAAACAATCCTTGTTAATCCAACAATATGAGTTGTTCACAAGCAAACCTGGTGAGTCTTTAACAAGTTTATTTGATAGATTCAACAGGTTGATCAATGACTTAAGGATTTTTGGCAAAACTTAAGCCAATAAAGATGTGAATCTGGAATTCATAAGGGCATTGCCAAAGAGTTGGGATGTCAAGACCACAACCATAAAGGAAGTCAAGGATATGAATTCAATATCCATGGAGAAGCTCTATGGGAACCTCAAAACTTATGATTTAGAGGTTTAACAAAGAGAAAGTCTAAGTCAAGACCACATAAATGAAAAATCAGTGGCACTTGTGGCTGGAATTTTGAGCAAGAAGTTTCATGGGAAGACAGTTCTCATTGAAAAAGAAAGTGAAGCTGAAGCAAGTGGAGTTGAGAGTATAGATGGTGAAGATGAAGAAATCTATACTCCAGAGGAATAGGAGGTTGTTGATGAAGCCATGGCCTTCTTAGCAAGAAAGTCAAGAAGATGAGATTCAAGAAGAGAAAGGACTTCAAAAAGACAGCACCAACATGGAAACATGTCCACTCTGGTGCTATTGACAGATCAAAGATTAAATGTTACAACTAACACGAGTTTGGACACTTTGCAAATGAATGAAACAAGCAAAATTGTAAAGAAAAAATAAAAAAAGTCAAGAAGGATGATGACTACTGCAAAAAGAAATACTTTGAAGTCATCAACAAGAAGAATAAAACATTCATAGCAGAAGGAAAGGATTGGGTGGATTCAGACCAATTAGATGATAAGGAATTCATCAATCTTGCACTTATGGTAATATCATTTAATGTGACATCATCTGGATCCAGCAGATTGTCTCAAGGCACTAAGGTAAAATCTGACCCCTTTAACATGTCTCTTTCAAATTGTAAAGAAAAAATAAAAGAAATGACAACTGAAATTTACGATATGTAAGCAACATTAAGGTGTTCTATAAAAGAGAATGAAAGAATTCAAAAAGCTAATGATCTATTAGTCATTAGAAATTCCTTACTAGAGACTGAATTGATTAAGCTAGAAGAGGTTAAAGAGGAGTGCAGGAAAACTAAGGAGAGACCTGCTTGTGTTCTAGAAATAGAATAATGGCTTAGGACCAAACAAAAAGAAGAGAAAGATCTAATAAAAGAATGGACCAATTCCTCTAAGATAGTAAGGGAAATAATAGAGAAATATAGTACTAGTCAGACTGTAGGACTAGGCTATAACAAGGTCCAAAACAAGTAGCCAGTGATTGAGGAGTTGTCAATCACTGGAACTAATGAAGCTAGAACTAGCAAGAGTACTCCAATAGCTATTGCCCATACTTTTAAGAAACTAAGGAAAAGACTAAGGAGTTTGTGATAGAACAAAGAGTGATTCAACTAGAAAAGAAGTTAAATGAGTCTAGAGCCAAAAGCTCCAATCAAAAGAAAGTTGACTTATCAGGGAATAGAAAGTTGATTCACTCATCAAGGGATAATGAACTGAAGAAGAACATAAATGGTAAGGAGGAAATTAATAAGTATACTAATTATTCTCCTATGAAAGAATGTTGGAAGTGTAGAAATCCTAACCACCTTACCTTTAAATGTCAAAATGCACCTTGGAACATGCTTGCTAGATAACCATCACTTAATAAGAAAGACATTAACTGTTAAGAACCAATTGCATGCTAAAATGGTTAAAAACAGTTATGTAAAATCTTATAAGAAGTTAATAATAAAATCTGAAGAACCTAAGGCTAAAAAGAAAGTAATTTATTTTATGTAGTAGGTTGATAAGTCGTAATGTGATCATGTCTTTTATTGTCATTTTCATGTTCTTAAATATTATCTATGCTTATTTTGTGTGTTGTGAGTGTTATTTATCTTTAGGAATGTAAAATGGAGCAAAGAGCAAAAAAGTATTTAAAAAGCATAAATCAGTGTTGAATATGACATAAGGCGTGGACACACTCTGCAGGAAGTCATAAGCTGTCCCCTGAAGGCTTTTGTACGGGATTTTGAGTTAAACTAGGAAATTTAATATCTATTGTAATCTTTTAAGTTGTAAACTCTTAGCCACGTTTTTAAAGAGATAAAACCTTATTTTATCATATTTGTAATAGAAAAAGAGTTTTAGATTTATTCTCCAAGTAAGGAAGGAATCCTATATGAGATCAACTTCTTCCTTATTTAAGAAGATAATTCTACAGCCCTAGGGGGACTTTTGGCATTGAATTTTTCAGCAACTTTATTCTCTCTTGTATGTATTCTTCATCTACTATGTGTGGCTAAGCCTCTTTTCTAGTTAATGGTTTATTGAAACCTTGATTCCATGCAATTGTGAGATCAAATTCGTTCGTATTCTCATGTTTTCTTAAGTATTTATTTAATTTCTGTTCTTATTGTTAATGGTTGATTTGGTTTAATTGAAAAAGGGCCCGTGTTTGATTATTCTGTGTTGGTCTATGGTCATTTAAAACGGCAAATCCAGAATTGTTTGTTTGGTTTTAATAAGTGGCAATCAACTTCTTAAATTGCCTAAGTAAGCAGCTAATGCATGTTGTGGAATTAAACAATCCAATTTAAATAAATCCGCTTGTGAATTTGTTGGTTGGAATTGGGTTCCTCTACATTTTAATGTTGTCAGGATATTACAATCCTACAAGCTTCTCTAGAGATTGTTTTCTGATTAGGTAATAATTAACGAGCTTTTCTTAGTTACTCATATAGTAAGGAGGAATTGGTTGTTAGGCCGTGCCAACAACTATCACCAATTTATTTGTGAATTGCATGAGTTATCTTTGTATCAATGATCAATTGATTGAATTAAGGTGGAAATAATTCCTTTGACTAGAAACTTTCTCTCTATTGAATTTTCTTCTTTTTCTCAATTTTATTTGTTTTCATTAAATTGTCTTTTGTTTAATTAATTTGCAATAATTAGTAAACTCAACAAATCTCTGGATTGGTTACTTGACTTTAATCAGACATAAATTCAATTCCTTGTTCCCTGAGGAGACGATCCTACTCACTGCTATACTACTGAATCTATTAGGAGTAGGTTCTTTTATTATTTGTTGGTTTGACACCCACCATGGGTGAAAAAGGATGCTACATTTGAAAAACCTTTAATTCATGCTAAGTTAATTGCTACAAATATCAATGGACCCAATCAAGTTTGGGTTCCAAAATTAACTTAGTTGATTACTGTGTGTAGGGCATGAACAAATAAGTTTAGTTTTTGGATAGTAGTTGTTCAAGACACATGATTGGAGATAAGACCTTCTTGACACAGTATGGGGAGATAGTTGGTCTAAGAGTTTCCTTTGAAGATGATAGCAAAAGATATACCTTGGGATATGGCAAAGTCACAAATGAAAATATCATCTTGGAAATTGTAGCACTAGTTGATGGTCTTAAGCAACTCTTGCTTAATATTAGTCAAATGTGTGATAGAGGTTATCATGTTACTTTCAAAGATGAACAGTGCTTAATATTTAACAGCAAAGATGGAAAAATAAATCTAACTGGAGTTAGGAAAGGTAAACTCTACATAGTTGACTTTGGCTCATCAAATAAAAATTAATCCACACGCTTTTACAGCAAAGCATCAGTGGATGAGAGTTGGCTATGGCACAAGAAGTTTTCTCACCACAATTGGAATTCACTTAAGATGGTTTATGTGGAGCCTGTTAGAAAGGGAAGCAAAAGAAGACTTCTTTCAGGAGCAAAGAGATATCATCAATTATAAGTCCAATGCAACTACTTCATATGAATCTATTTGGACCTGTAAACATTATGTTTATCTCAAAAAAAATGTATGCTCTAGTGATAGTTGATGATTTCACCAGATACACATGAGTAAAATTTTAGCATGCCAAGAATGAAGCAACTCAGTTGATGATTGATCACATCAAGAAAATGAAAACTGAATATGGGCTCACTGTTAGAGTTCTAAGAACTAATAATGGAACAAAATTCAAGAACTCCAAAGTTGAATTTTTCTGTGTGGACAAAGGAATTTCTAACACATTTCTTACTCCAAGAACCCCTCAATAGAATGAAGTAGATGAGAGAAAAAATAGAACTCTAATTGAAGCTGCCAGAACCATGCTTAAAGAAACCAAGCTACCTACCTATTTTTGGGCTGAAGCAAATTCAACTGCATGTTTCACTCAAAATAGGACCATAATCAAAGCTCACAACAAGACTCTTTATGAGCTCATAATAGGCAGGAAACCTAATGTTAAATTTCTTTATGTATTTGGTGGCAGATGTTTTGTGTTAAGATGTCAAGGTGAAAATTTAGGAAAATTTGAACCTAAAGCTGTTAGGTTTTATTAACATTTGATGATGATTGTCTTTAGAATACTTA
>CM025785.1:19386124-19500880 GCA_014636745.2 Centella asiatica
AGAATTAATGTCATCAGTGACTTGTGTTTCATTTTGTTTCAGTACTCTAGTCTCTGATAATACATCAGTCCTTGGTACTTCATGCACAACAGTCAACTCCCCCTCAGTTAAAGAGGAATCATTGTTGTTTTGGGGATTTTCAGCATTCTCTGTTGGATATTCCCATGCATCCAATTCATTCTCAAAACTGAGAGGTTCATGCAATCCTTGATCAAGCATTCCTGGAATCTTTCCATCATCAAATGCAACTTGAATGGATTCCACAATGACCTTGGTTCTTAAGTTATAAACTCTGTATGCTTTGCTTGACAGAGAATAACCTAAGAAGATTGCTTCATCAGATTTATTGTCAAATTTTCCTCTTGTTTCTGATGAATCTCTCAGTACAAAGCACTTACAACCAAACACATGTAAAAACTTGAGAGTTGGTTTTCTCCCAGTCATCAATTCATAAGGTGTTTTGTAATATGCTTTGTTTATCAAGGACCTGTTTTGTGTAAAACATGCAGTGCTTATAGCTTCCTCCCAAAAATAGGTGGGAAGCTTAGCCTCTTGCAGCATGGTCCTTGCTGCTTCAATGAGGGTTTTATTTTTCCTCTAAACAACTCCATTTTGTTGAGGGGTTCTAGGTGCAGAGAATTGATGAGTAATTCCTTTCTCAGTGCAGAATTCAATTACTTGGGAATTTTTGAATTCTGTTCCTCTGTCACTTCTTATTACCCTCACTGTTTTACCTGACTCAGTTTCTATTTTCTTGACATGATCAATAATTAACTGAGCAGCTTCATTCTTTGCAAAGAGATATTTTACCCAAGTATACCTTGTGTGATCATCAACAATTACCAGTGCATATCTATTCCTTAATATAGACATCACATTCACTTGACCAAACAAATCCATATGGAGAAGTTGTAAAGGGTCAGTGATTGATGTTGCTGGTTTGTTTTTGAATGATACACTTCTTTGCTTTCCTTTCTGGCATGCATCACACAATCCATCTTGTGTAAATTCCAATTGTGGAATGCCAGCTACCAATCCTTTCCTTACAAGACTATTGATATTCTTGAAGTTCAGGTGGGAAAGCTTCTTATGCCAAAGCCAACTTTCATCAATGGAAGCTTTGCTATAAAGACATGTGATTTGATCAGTTGAAGAAATGAGATTTGCAATGTACAAATTCCCTTTTCTTTTTCCTGTCAAAATCACAGTCCTTGATTCTTTGTCACTTACTAAACATTGATCTTCTTTAAAAGTGACATTGAATCCCTTATCACACAGTTGACTCACACTAAGTAAATTGTGCTTTAAGCTATCAACTAGTGATACCTCAGTGAAGATGACATCTCCATGTTCAACAGATCCATATCCTCTGGTATGGCCTTTGCTGTCATCTCCAAAAGTGACTCTTGGGCCACTTCTCTCTTCATACTGTTTTAGCAGGGACTTATCTCCAATCATGTGCCTTGAACAACCACTGTCCAAGTACCATGATTTCTTCTTTTTTCCCTGCACAGTAGAGAGAACTAGTTTGAGATTTTTGGGACCCAAATCTTCTTGAGTCCTTTCTCACTAGCTGCAAATTCAAGACTTGACTCAGAATGAGTCGATTGCCTCTTTCCATGTTTGATTTTAATTGGGCAATTTACAGTCTTGCTTCCATTGTTTGTGAGACTAATTGACTTTGTTTTATTATTTTCAATGCAAAGACTACTTGACCTTTTTACAGGTGATTTATTTTTTGTTGTCTTTGAGTTACTAGTCTCAAGCATAGGAATTTTATTTTTGCTCCTACAGTGCATAGCTATGTGGTTTAGATTACCACATACATGGCATGTTTTTCTAGGAGCATCAGGCATTGAAACATAGTTGGTGTATTTGTTAATGCCTAACTTGTCATTCCTATTTTTCTTGCTTCTATTTGATTCCACAACTTTTTTAGCCTTTTGTATTGGAACAGTTTCCAATTTCTTTATTAACTGTTTCTTTGTCATAAACCCAATATTTAAATGTTTGTTTTCATTCTTCTCAACAATATTCACTGTCTTTTGATTAAAACTTGTTTTTTCAGTGTTTTGTTGATCTTGAATGTTAATAAATCTGGGTTCATGAACAGGAGATACAAAGTTAATTTTTCTAGCAACTTTTGGCTTTTCAGTTGTGGACTCAACAGCTTCAATATGATCAATTAAATCTGAACTACTATCAAGATTTTCATCATAACCTAGTCCAGATTTTTGACCTATTGTTTGATACCCTACCAAGTTAGATAACTTTTTAGAGGAAGTATTCCACTGTTTAATCTTAGCTTGAGCAATTTCAAGTTGCTCTACTAAGTAGTATTCCCTCTTTTTCAAAGCATCAATCATGTGATGTGCTTTGTTTAGATCAGACTTGATTGTATCAAACTGTGCCAATCTCTCTTCAAGAAACTTATTTCTTTTTAAGAGATTGTCACGTGATTCTTTTACATTGGTATGCTCTAGAGTTAATGATCTAAAACTGATATGCAAATCAGACATATCTTTTTGCATGCTTTCAATGCTAGATGTATCAAGTAAATTAAGCACGTTAAAATTCTTATTTGCATCACATACCTTTGAAGAATCATTTGACTCGTCACTACGAGCCATTAGGGCAAAGTTGACAACTTCTTCATCAGAATCGCTGTCAATCCAATCCTTTCCCTCAGTAATCAAGGCTTTGCTTTTGGATTTAGCTTTCTTGTCAGCAAAGTCCTTCCTTGATTTTTCATCCTTAGATCTATCATTAGATCTAGGCTTCTTACACTCATTGGCAAAGTGCCCTAACCCATCACAATTGTAGCATCTTATTTTCTTTAAGTCGAAGGTGACTTTTTGACCTTCTCGTTTAGGGTTAGGTTTTCTCGATGACTTCCTTCCTTTTCTGCTAGCCCTAAATTTCTTAAACTGTTTGACCATGAATGCCATGAATTCCTCTATGTCATCATCGGTATCCAGTTCATCTTCATTATCAGTCGAGCTAGCATCAGAGGATTCACCATCAAGCTTCTCTTGAGACTTGTTTGTCACAACCATCAACGCAGCTCCTTTGTCCCTGCCATGCATGCGCTGTCTTTGCTCTACTTCAAGTTCATATGTCTTTAAGTTTCCGTAGAGCCTGTCCAATGTGAGTGTTTCCATATCATGAGCCTCCCTAACTGCAGTAGTCTTTGGATCCCAGCTAAGAGGGAGGGCTCTCATGAACTTGGTATTGATATCTTCATTATCATATGTTTTACCAAGTATGGTCAAGTCATTAAGCAAAGAATTGAACATGTCATAGATTGACGTGATTGGTTCATTAGGCTTTACTTGAAAGAACTCATATTGTTGAGTCAACAGTGAACGCCTGTTCTTCCTGACTTGATCAGTCCCCTCACATAGGACCTTGATGGTGTCCCAGACTTGTTTAGATGTCGTGCAATTGATGATGCTATTGAACATATGTTTGTCTATTCCATTATAAAGTATGTTCATAACTTTAGCATCTTTCAACACTTGTAATTTGTCCTCGTTGATATAATCACTTTCTGGTGCAAGTACAAATTGTTCTGCAACAATAGATCCTTCGACGGTTTTTGCAGGAATAAATTTCCTGGGTAGATAAGGACCCTTCTCAATCCTATCTATGTAATCTAGATCTGTTGCTCTCAAGTGCATATACATCTTTTGTTTCCACATTGGATATTCATCCCTCTTCAGAATAGGGATCCTGGTTCCACCACACGTCCTCCATTATACGCAATCATGTTAGAGCTACTTGCTTCGTCGTTGTTGGCCATCTCAGAATCTTGTTAATTGAGTATTTTCAATTAGAGGCTCTGATACCAATTGTTTTCCCAGTGAGATGACCTAGAACTTGTAGGGGGGGGGTTGAATACAAGTTCTCACAACTTTTTCGAATTCCTGTTCTTTAAGAAATTAAACTTTTCTGCGGAATATAAAGAACAAGATCAAAACTTTATAAACAATTGCTTTTATTGATTTAACAATTGATTACAAGTTTTCTAACAATCAAAACAAGCTTTTGATCGTCAGCTTCTATTCTGTATATTAAGAGAATACAACTCTATCAATTTTATACAGCTTCGTATTGTTCTTCTGTAATTTTATAATTACAGCTTCTAACAACTAAGTTACCAAAAACCTAGCTTCCTAATTCAAATCAAATACAATCTTTCCAATTGAAAGATTTCTAACAAGTTTCCTTGTCAGCTACGTCTTCAATAAAGTCTACGTGTGCATGGAAGACTTTCCTTCTTTGATTTGAACTCTAACTCCATCAGTGATTAAGTCCTCGACTAATCTCCGATAGCTTCTTTAATTAGTCCTTTATCACTTCGAGTAATCTCCGATGCTTTACTTCGTGTAATCTCCGGTGCTTTACTTCGAGTAATCTCTGGTGCTTTGGCTTTAGTCGTTGGTGACGTCAACTTTTAATCTCCGATGACCAATCCTTCAATCTCTGATGAACAAAACTTTAATCTCCGATGAAGGATTCTTCAATCTCCGATGGGCAAAGTCCAATCTCTGATGAACAAAAACTTTAATCTCTGGTGAACTTTTCCCTTAATCTCCGACAAGCCAAAATCAATCTCCGAAGGACTAATTAACTTAAACAACTTGTTGAACAAACTCAACGAGTATTCCAGCAGAACATACAAAAGAAATAAACCTATCTCTTTATTATAATGACTAATTTACAAACAAGAGATACTACTGCTAGCTACAAAACTAAAGTGTTACAAACCAACACTTTTCTGTACATTTGTATTCCTAAGTATTCTAAAGACAATCATCATCAAATGTTCATAAAACCTAACAATCACTATTACCCGAGTAATAATAAAGTCGTTGATTCGATGCAACCTTTTCGTGACCAATATTTCAATGTAATTGAATCCTTTTAACCTTGATATCTAAGATTAAATTCAAGACATGGATGTGTCATCCTCTTCACAATTTAATCTTAGTTTTCTTGATCAATGAGTAGACCATATGAAACAAATCTCTATTTGAGCATGGCCATGCATTTCATAGTCTCACTCAATCAAGAGATCTATAGAGATCACCCCTAATTTATAGGAGGGTTAAATTCCATCTACATCATTCTCATTTCTCACATAACTCATGATGCATCTAACAATCACCTTTATCGTCCACCCGGTTAAAGGTGACTTTTGGCAATGTCAAAACACATAACTCCTTATGTAGAAATGTCATGAGTTCAGGTCGAAGGACCATTACATCATTGTCACTATGAGAATTACTTATGACACATAGCATAATGTTTCATGTAGAATTCTCATGGTGGGTCTGTCCAGTACACTGTTCTCTAACATAGTACTTATGCATCAACTTAATATATCTCGTATATATTTATGACCAATGAGATATGTCTATAAGTCAATCCAGATACTAGTCTCAATGTATTATTGTTGTCCCACTAACAATAATACTCGACAAGGGACATTTAAGAATAATGATATATATAACATACTTATATGATCTCATATTCAAGTCACATACTTGAATCCATATAATTAGTATCATTCTTCTAAGGACATTTATTATGTTAACATTTGTATAACGCAGTAAATAAAATATAATAAAAGAAATTATCATTTAACCAAAACATAACATAAATATAGTGTCACAGTCATTACATAATTGGTCACTATGGTATACACTCCAACAATATTAACTCAAAATTCTACATTACCGAATTGAAAGACGTCAGTGGTTGTCGTTGCCACCATTTTATGCCCGTGGAGAGAACACGAACTGTTATTTGACCATCAGCTTAACAAGTAGCCAAGTAAGGGATATGAAAGGAATTCAAAACTAATAAATTACTCTATATGACTTAAAAATATATAATGAGAAAGAAATGTTGGAAACTTTATCTGACTCAGTCAAAATAAAGTATTAAGTGGTTAGCAAAATTGCTGGCACGTAGCTTATGTTTAGGAATTTTTGAGTTGTGCAGATAATGCCATCTGTGGCAACTATTTTTTAGGATTTTTCAGTTATGCTTTTTTTTATTTAAATATGTTTTCATTATGAATAAAAATATATTAGTTTGTCTCACTTCTTTTTGAAATATTTATCCTCTATGTTATCAATGGTATCAGAGCCACAAGACCTTTGAGACTATAGAGTGAGACGTGAGGCAGAAATCATCACATAACCCAAATGTCCAACATCTCAAATTTTGTTCAAGCCGTCATTCCTTGCTTTGTTGGACACTATGACCATTGTGTTAGATTATTTTATATAATCTAAATTATGTAGCCTATACTATATATAAGGTTGTTTACTTATAGCATTAATTTATAAATAATTTATGGGTTGGTAATATTAGGCCCATAAGTTAATAATTAATACTCAATTATTATATCTCATAAGGGGCCTTAGTGTTATATATTTTGATGGACAATTGTAACCCTAAAAGCTATTATAAATATATAGAGGTAGGGTTTGGTCCCTGTTGCCGTCTCATATTTTTTTACACCCAAATATTATTTCATCCTAATTATTGAGAGAGGCAATAGAAGACCTTTTCCCTCAAGAGTTTGTATGAACATTAGCATTAATGGCTTCTCTCAATTCAGGCACGCATATTCCTTATTCTTACTTTATGAATAAATATATGATTCATAATTATTAATGGCCTAACATGTGGTATCCGAGCCAATTATATTTGTTCATAAAGTAGAATATATTGAATTCGGCATTAATTATCTGATTCGAATTATTTTCAATTTCAATTCATAATTATTCAATTATTTTTTATATACTGGTGTGCATCTCTCGATCATGTTTTCAATTCAGAGATGTTCATATGATTAAGTTTATAAAACTATATGCCGTGAGATATATAACAATCCTATGTGCATTCTTGAAATTCAAAGTGATGGTTATGAAAATATAGGATGTACAGAAGTTGATTTTATAAATTATCAAAACCAAGAATTGATTGCCGTGAAAGATTGTGATGCACAAAATTTTTTCATTAACCACTTGAAAGAAACAAAAGATGGTAATTATTCATTCTGGTTTGATTATAGAGCTTACAAAAATAACATGTTAACTGATGTCAAACAATTCCGCAAATTAATTAATTATAATGATTAACTATAGTAACATGTTTATGTGTTTTTCAATTTAGTATATGTTTTTGTTCATGTGCTATTTTGCATATCATGTTAATATACTGTTTAATTACTAGTACATGAGTACATATATTTTAATAAATAAGATTAATTTTAATTATACAATTTTTTTTAATAATATATTCAATATTAATTAATATATCAATTCAGTTCTGATATATCATTGAATATATTAAATTGTGTAATTTGTGATTTTTTTAATTATTAAGATTAATAATCGACCCAACGAAAGGTTATTAATTGAGATAATTAAAATAAGACAAAGTCATATGATATATATTTAATAAAAGACAATTTTAATTTGACCCAACGAAAAATTAGAGTTGTATTTATTAAATAGAATTTTGCATTACTTGCATATTTATTTCATTTCTGCCCAAAGGTGATACGTGAATAAATATGTTTGCATTATGTTAAGGAGTTATCATTAGTATGTTATTAATTAGACCAACAAAAAATTAATAATGTACACCGATTTCTCGTTAAATCTATTTTCTGGGTGTTTTAAATAGATTTATGTAACTAACTTTTATCCTATGGTTGGTTATTTTTAATTGTTGTTGTATCGTGGATTTCTTCAGTTTTACATAAGCATTCTTATTATTTTAATCATATTTCAGCATTGAATCCTGCTACTATCAATAATTATCTCTCTGGAATTGAACATTTAAACGGAACTAATTTCTCTACATGAAAAGAGCAAGTAAACATTGTTCTTGGCATTATGGATTTGGATTATGCATTACGTGTTAAGATTTTTCCCGCTCCAACCACAACCATTAGCACTGTAGAGCAGAAGGCTGATTATGAAAAGTGGGAGCGATCTAATCGCATATCTCTTATGATTATGAAGAACTCTATTTCGGTTGCTATTCGAGAAGCCATTCCTGACTCCAAAAATGCAAAAGAGTTCTTAACTTCTGTCGAGGAACAATTTAAGGGTTCTTGAAAAGCTCATGCAAGTACTCTTATTTTGAAGATGCTCACTAGCAAATACGATGGAGTTAGTGGTGTTCGTGAGCATATTATGATGATGAGCGACATGGCCTCTAAGTTAAAGGGCATGAACATGGAGATTTGTGAGGGTTTTCTCGTTCACTTCATCATGACATCTCTTCCTGTGCAGTTTGGTCCTTTTAAGATCAACTATAATACGCAGAAAGAAAAATGGAAGATGAGCGAGCTAATTGCCATGTGTGTCCAAGAATAAGAAAGGCTTAAAATTGAAAAACCTGATGTTGCTCACTTAACTACCACTGGATTTCATAAGAAGAAGTTCCATAAGAATGGAAAAGGTTCTAAAAATAAGGAAATGAATACAAATAAGGCTAGATCTTCAGGTAATAATACTAATGGTTGTCCTAAATGTCGCTTCTATAAGAATTATGAGCATTTTCAGAAGGACTGTGCAAAATTTAGGGAATGGCTTGATAAGAAAGGTATGTCCTCTTGTTATGTAATTTATGAATCTTTTCATATTGATGTTCCTTTTAATACATGGTGGGTTGACACTGGTTCCATGGTTTACGTTACTAATTCATTACAGGGATTCCTTTCAAAGAAGACACTCCAAAAAGGGGAAAGGACCATTAGAAATGGCAACAGAGAGATTGTACAAGTTGAAGCTGTAGGAACTCTTCCATTACTTTTGGAGAGTGGTTTCACCTTGTATTTAAACGATGTTCTTTATGTTCCAAGTATAACCCATAATTTGGTTTCTGTATCGAAACTTGACGATGATGGTTTTACATTTACGTTTGGAAATAAGAGAATTATTATTTATCGTTACTCTCAAGTTGTTGGTTATGGTATTTTAGAGGGGAAACTCTATAAGTTAATTTTGGATAATGTCTTTGCTGAATCTTTGATTACGATGAATGTGAATGAGTATAATCCAATTAGTGGATCCAAAAGAAAACAAGATAATGAAAATTCTTCCAGATTATGGCATCAATGATTAAGCCATATTTCAAAAGACAAAATGAAATGTCTTATAAATGAGGGAATAATTCATACACTTGATTTTTCTGACTTAAACCATTGTATTGAATGTATAAAAGGAAAATTTGTGAAAGGAAATAAGAAGGGAGCCACTAGGAGTCAAGAACTTCTGGAAATAGTTCACACTGATATAAGTGGACCTTATTCTCCTGGAATTGGTGGACATAAATCTTTCATTACTTTTATCGATGATCATTCTCGCTACACTTATCTATACCTGATTAAAGAAAAATCTGAATCACTTGATATGTTTAAGGTTTTTAAAGCTGAGGTTGAAAATCAACTTGAGCGAAAAATAAAAATAGTGAGATCAGATAGAGGCAGAGAGTATTATGGTAAGCACTCTGATTTGGGAAAAATAAAAGGTCCTTTTGCCTTATTTTGTGAAGAAAATGGTATTGTTACTCAATACTCGATGCCTAATACACCACAACAAAATTGTGTAGCTGAAAGAAGAAACCGTACCCTTTTGGATATGGTACGGAGTATGTTGTGTAACTCTATTTTACCAGAATTTTTATGGACTGAGGCTTTGAAAATAGCTGTTCATATTTTAAATCGGGTTCCTAGTAAGTCTATCCCTAAAAAACCTTATGAAATTTGGACAAGTCGGAAACCTAGTCTAAAATACTTTCGTGTGTGGGGTTGTCTTGCAGAAGCTAAGATTTTCAATCCTCAAATGAGTAAACTTGATCCTAAAACCATCAGTTGTTATTTTATTGGATATCCAGAGAGATCTAAAGGTTTTCGATTTTACTGTCCCCCGCAAACTACTAGAATTGTTGAGACTAGGCATGCAAAATTTCTAGAAAATGGCAATTTTAGTGGGAGTGGTGAACCAAGGAAAATTAACCTTGAAGAATACAATACTTATATTCCTAGTATTGTAATCCAAGAGGATGATGCAGAGCAACCACTTAATGAAATGGTTGATAATCATGCAATTCCTGAACCACCACATGACAATGAACCCCATGCCACTAATGATAATTCTGAAATTGTGCAGTCATTACGAAGGTCTGAAAGACCCAGAAAGCCTATTGTTTATGATGATTTTATAACCTATCTTAATGAAATTGGGTATGACTTAAGTAAAGTTGATGATCTCATTTCTTATAATGAAGCCATTACTAGTGCTTATTCAACTCAATGGCTTGAAGTTATGAATGATGAGTTGAAATCAATGGAGCAAAATAACGTTTGGGAACTTGCAGAATTTCCGCAAGATGTAAAACTTATTGGTTGCAAGTGGGTCTATAAAACAAAATTAGATCCAAAAGGAAACGTTGAAAGATACAAAGCTCGATTGGTTGCAAAAGGTTTCACTCAGAAGGAAGGTATGGACTATAATGAAACTTTTTCTCTAGTATCAAGGAAAGATTCATTTAGGATAGTTATGGCTTTAGTAGCTCATTATGATTTAGAGTTACATCATATGGATGTTAAGATTGCATTCCTTAATGGTAACTTGCATGAAAATGTCTATATGACACAACCAGAAGAGTTTATGGTTAAAAGCAAGGAACACATGGTATGTAAGTTTAAAAAAAATCCATATATGGGTTAAAACAGGCTTCTCGACAATGGTACCTTAAGTTTCATGAGGCGATGGGTAAATTTGATTTTCAGAAAAATTAGATCAATGCGTATACTTGAAAATCAGTGGGAGTAAATTTGTTATACTTGTTTTGTACGTTGATGATATTATATTAGCAAGTAATAACATTGACATGTTGTATGAGACAAAACGTTTTCTATCTACAAATTTTAATATGAAAGATCTTAGTGATGCCTCTTATGTTTTAGGCATTGAAATTCATAGAGATAGGTTTCGTGGGATATTAGGATTGTCCCAAAGAGCTTATATTGATAAAGTTCTTACTAAATACAAGATGCAAAATTGTTCTCCTAGTGTTGCCCCTGTTGTTAAGGGTGATAATTTTGGTTTATATCAATGCCCCAAAAATCAACTAGAACGTGATGGAATAAATCTTATTCCATATGCATCAGTAGTTGGGAGCCTTATGTATGCTCAAGTATGCACATGCCCAGATATAGCGTATATAACTGGAATGCTTGGACGTTATCAGTCTAATCCAGACATGGATCACTGGAAAGCAGCAAAGAAAGTTTTACTCTACTTGCAAGGCACTAAGGATTTTATGCTCACATACAGAAAAACAGATAACCTTGAAGTTGTTGGTTATTCTGATTCTGATTTTGGTAAGTGTAAAGACGATAAGAAATCTACATCAGGGTACATATTTATGCTTTCAGGAGGTGCTATTTCTTGGAGGAGTCACAAACTGGAGTTAACGACTACTTCCACTACGATGTCTGAGTATGTGGCTTGCTATCACGCTACTTGTCATGCCATATATTTGAGAAATCTTATTTCTGGACTTAAAATCGTGAATTCTATCTCGAGGCCACTGAAACTTTATTGTGACAACAATTCAGTTGTTAGTTTTTCTAACAATACAAGTTCCACCGGTGCTGGATTTTATCTCGACACTAAGTACTTATTTGTTAGAGAGAAGGTTGAAGATCAAAGTATTGTCATTGAGTATATCAGTACACATGATATGTTAGCAAATCCATTTACTAAAGGCTTACAACCCAAAAGTTTTGTTGAGCATGTTACCAACATGGGTTTAGTAAGTAGACTTGATTAGTACTTTACTTTTATGTAAGACAATATAAATTTGAGCTCTTTTATTATTAGTTTTTGAACTTCACATTATGATTATTGTTTGTTATTCTCGTCATTGCGCGCCTTAAGAATTTTCTGAGCAAACATTTTTGTGTGGACCATATGAATGAATTTAATATATTACCATTAAGTGAATTCTATTCATACCATTATAACTGATGTTAATCTTTGTTCTTTTAAAAGTGTTAATCGTATAATCAATAGGGGTCTTGTGTTAATAGTGACACCAATGATTATATTGGTTTGCCTTAATGCTTTTATTTGAATAAGATGCAGATATAAAATTAATGCTTGGCCAAACTAAGATGTAAACATTATGTTTAAACGTAAATAGTATTACGACCAAGTGGGAGACTGTTAGATTATTTTATATAATCTAAATTATGTGGCCTATACTATTTATGAGGTTGTTTACTTATAGTATTAATTTAGAAATAATTTATGGGTTGGTAATATTAGGCCCATAAGTTAATAATTAATACCCAATTATTATATCTCATAATGGACCTTAGGGTTATATATTTTGATGGACAATTGTAACCCTAAAAACTATTATAAATATATAGAGGTAGGGTTTGTTCCCTGTTGCCGTCTCATATTTTTTTAAACCTAAATATTATTCCATCCTAATTATTGAGAGAGG
Source organism: Centella asiatica (assembly GCA_014636745.2). Taxonomy (NCBI): domain Eukaryota; kingdom Viridiplantae; phylum Streptophyta; class Magnoliopsida; order Apiales; family Apiaceae; genus Centella; species Centella asiatica. The sequence goes on from CM025785.1 coordinate 19,398,677, forward strand.
AAATAGAAGATCTTTTCCCTAAAGAGTTTGTACGAGTCAATGGCTTCTCTCAATTCATGTACACATATTCTTATTCTTACTTTATGAATAAATATATGATTCATAATTATTAATGGCCTAACACATTGGAGCATGCTCATGGAGAATTTCTTGCAATCAAAAGAATATTGATTCGTAGTTGAATCTGGAATTCAAGAACCACTAGCAGGTGCGGTTATCCCAGATGCACAACAAGGTGAAATTGAAGCTAGAAGGCTCAAAGACTTGAAAGCCAAGAACTATCTTTTTTAGGCTATTGATCGCCCTATACTAGAGACCATTCTTTGTAAAGATACATCAAAATATATATGGGATTCAATGAAAATAAAATACCAAGGCTCTTCAAGAGTGAAGCATGCAAAACTTCAAGCCTTGGGGAGAGATTTTGAAGTTCTGCAGATGAAGGATGGTGAATCAGTTACAAGCTATTTTGGGAGGACTATGGAAATTGCCAACAAGATGAGATGTCATGGAAAAGAAATTAAAGATGTTAACATAGTCGAAAAAATATTGCAATCAATGACGCAAGAATTTAACTATGTTGTCTATTCAATTGAGGAATCAAAGGATGTTGATGTTTTGTCTCTTGATGAATTGCAGAGCTCTCTATTGGTCCATGAACAGAAAATGAACCGAAGTTCAGTAAAGGAGAAGCAGGCTTTGAAGGCTTCTACCAATAAGTATTCCAATAATTCTAGAGGTCGGGGCCGAGGTCGTGGTCGAGGAAGAGGAGAACGAGGAAATAGAAATGGAAGCAAAAATAATGATGGCAATAGGAATTACAGAGGCAATAATGATCAGTTTCAAAGCAAAGGCAGAGGTCGAGAACATGACAAATACAAGGAAGAACGTTTTAGATGTCACAAAATTGGTCATTATGCTTCTGAATGTTACAGTGAATTGTCCAATGAGAAAGAGAAATGAGAGAATTCCAATTTTGTGAAATACTTGATGGAACCAGAATTTTTGTTAATGGTTGTCCATGGAAAAAAGAAGACGGAAACAAATTTATGGTATGTTGATACAGGCTGTAGTAATCACATGAGTGGAAATAAGCATTCTTTTTCAAGGTTAGACGAAAACTTTCACTTTACTATCAGTTTTGGTGATTTTTCTACTGGGAAAGTAATGGGCAAAGGTGATATTAAAATCAAAACTAAGAATGGTTTTGTAGAAACAATTTCTAATGTGTTGTATGTGCCTGACTTGAAGAATAACTTGTCGAGTCCTGGACAGTTGCAAGAAAAAGGTTATGTCATCACAATTGAGAAAGGTGCTTGTGAAATTTATGATCCTGTTAGAGGTAGTATTATTTCAAATATTCAAATGAGTTCTAACAGGTTATTTCCAATGAAGATTGAGAGCATTCAATCATGTTTTGTGGCTGAAGTACATGATCCCTCTTGGTTGTGGAATTTTCGTTATGGCCATTTAAATTTTGATGGTTTGAAAACTCTTCAACAGAAGAACATGGTGACAGGCCTTCCAAAAATTATTGTTCCATCCCAAATATGTGAAGAGTGTGTTGTTAGCAAACAACCTCGCTCTCAATTTCCCACAGGCAAGTCTTAGAGAGCAAAAGATGTACTAGAATTGGTACACTCAGATATATGTGGTCCAATAAACTGAATTTCTAATGGAGGTAAAAGATATTTAATTACCTTCACGATTTTTCATGAAAAGCCTAGGTTTATTTTCTACAAGAAAAAGTAGAAGCATTTGTTGCATTTAAAAGCTTTAAAGCTCTTGTGGAAAATGAAACTTGCAAGACTATTAAGTCTCTTCGAACAAATCATGACGGTGAGTATTGTTCTAAAAAATTTGAAGTTTTTTGCGAGCAACGTGGGATTCGCAGAGAACTTATAGCTGCATATACACCACAACAAAATGGTGTATCAGAGTAGAAGAATAGGACAATTCTGAATATGGTCAGAAGTTTGTTGACCAAAGGAAGCATTCCAAAGACTTTTTGGCTAGAAACTGTAAACTGGAGTGTCCATGTTCTGAACAGGAGTCCAACCTTTGTTGTTAAAAACAAAACACCCGAAGAGGTGTGGAATGGCAAAAAACCTACAGTGGACCATTTCAGAATTTTTGGATGTGTTGCTTATGCCCACATTCTAGATGTGAAAAGGAAGAAACTTGATGACAAAGCTGAGAAGTGCATCTTTCTTGGTGCAAGTGAATCATCCAAAGCATATAAATTATTTAATCTACTAATCAAAAAGATAGTGACCAACAAGGATGTAGTCTTTGATGAAGAATGCACCTGGGATTGGAATGGGCAGCAGCCTAAGAAAGTTTTTTATGATGAAGTTGAACAGGAACAAATTCGAGCACTGGTTATGCCCGAAAATACATCAGAATTAACACATACAACCACTGAAACATCACAACCAGTAGTTGAAACAAATGAAAGAGCTGCCCAATCAGCTAAACAAGTTAGAAAAAGACCTACTTGGATGGAAGATTATGAGGTAACTAGGATTATCAATCCAATCACTCATTTTGCTTTGTTTGCACATTGCGATCCCACAACATTTAAAAGTGCAGTCCAAGAAGAAAAGTGGCGGAAAACAATGGATGATGAAATTAAATCCATTGAGAAGAATGATACTTGGGAGCTATGTGATCTTCCACAAGGACACAAAACCATTGGTGTGAAATGGGTATTCAAGACAAAGGTGAACAAACATGGTGAAGTTAACAAGTATAAAGCACGTTTAGTGGCCAAAAGATACAAACAACAGTATGGGGTCAATTATACTGAAGTTTTTTCTCCAGTTGCAAGACTTGACACAATCAGGTTGGTGGTTGCATTGGCTGCACAAAATTCCTGGCCAATTTTTCAGTTGGATGTTAAATCAGCATTTTTGCATGGTTATTTGGAGGAGCAGGTATTTACTAAACAACCCCCTGGTTATATTAAGATTGGCAATGAGAATAAAGTTCATAGATTAAAGAAGGCACTTTACAGGCTAAAACAAGCCCCAAGGGCTTGGTATCGTCGAATTGAGGGATATTTTCTTAAGAATGGCTTCATCAAATGTCCTTATGAGCACACTATGTTTGTTAAAATTGGAGATGGAGGAAAAATTGTGATAGTTTGCTTGTATGTTGATGACTTGATTTTTACTAGAAATTGTGATACCATGTTTGGTGAATTCAAGAAATCTATGATGAATGAGTTTGAAATGAGTGATCTTGGGCTAATGCATTATTTCCTTGGCATAGAAGTGATGCAAACAGGTGCTGGAATCTTTCTTTCTCAAAAGAAATATGTGGGAGAGATTTTGAACAGGTTTCAGATGTAAAATTTTAATGATGTGAGCACACCAGTTGATTATGGCACAAAGTTACACAAAGATAATAATGGAGAGAAGGTTAATAACACTTTATACAAGCAAATTGTGGGCAGCCTGATGTATCTCACTACAACAAGGTCTGACATAATGTATTCCGTAAGTCTAATTAGTAGATACATGGAGAATCCAACAAAGTTGCATTTGCAAGCGGCAAGAAGAATTATTCGCTATTTGCAGGGAATTCGAGGTCTTGGAATCTATTACAAGAATGGTGAAAAAACTAATTTAATGGGCTTTACTGATAGTGATTATGCAGGAGATCAAGATGATAGAAGAAGCACTTCGAGTTATCTGTTCAAGCTTGGAACTGGTGTTATTTCCTAGTCATCTAAAAAACAATCAATTGTCCCTTTATCCAGTATTAAAGCTGAATTTGTTGCAGCTACAGGTTATGCTTGCCAAGCAATATGGCTGAGGAGAATTCTTGATGAATTATAGTTCAAGCAATGTGAAGCTACTGTAATTTTCTGTGATTACAGTTCCACAATCAAGCTATCAAAGAATCCAGTGCTGCACAAAAGAAGCAAGCACATTGATGTGAAGTTTTACTTTCTAAGAGATCTTTGCAAGGATGGAGCAATTGATTTGCAACATTGCAGGAGTGAAGATCAAGCTACAGATATCTTTACAAAGCCACTTAAGAAGGATGTGTTCGTCAAGCTTAGAGATTTAACAAGTCTCTGTAGCTTAGAGTCTGTCAAGATTGTAAACTGATGTTAGCAAACATCAGTTTAAGGAAAGGATTGTTGGAAACTTTATTTACTTAGTCAAAATAAAGTGTTAAGTGGTTAGCAAAATTGGTGACACGTTTAAGTTTAGAAATTTTTGAGTTGTGCCTCACTTCTTTTTGAAATATTTCTCCTATGTGTTCTCAAGAAGTTCGTAAGATTGTTACTATGGAATTTATCTAAAATAACCTTAATTAAAATATATTTTGATAATTTTATCAACGATTCAACTGTATGGACGAGTGTATAAAAATAATATATTATATATAAATTTTTTGAAGTTGTAAGAAGTATTTATCTAATCAAAAAATGCTAGGCCAATCACCCATACAAACCAAAATTACATTGCTTTGCTTTTTTACTTTTGGTTTTCCATTCAAGTGATATTTTAAATTTAATTCTAATTACAATTACTATTATTACCCTTTACTAAATTATAAAATCTTCATTGTCATTTATCTCTACTAATTTTTCTTTTCTATTTCCTCCAGCACCACTCCACCGATGAGGACACCATAGCCACCGCCGCACTCCATCACTGAGGACACCATCATCATCGTCGTACTCCACCGCCAAGAATACTATCACACACCATTGTCATTTACGCCACAACACCATCACGTTCGTTGTCATAATTATATTTCAGAGATTCATCACCAAAATTACAATTACAACACTTAAATCTGTTTGATCCGCAATCATCCACCGTCAGATTGTCATAATCCAACACCATCACCGTCAGAGTGCAACACAACATGTGTTGGTGGTGGACATTTATTTTGATTTTAAAATGTGAACAATAATAGTAATGTTAAACAAGGGTAAACCAAGAACAAAGTAATAAATATAACTTGTGAATGATTTAAAAAGTATACCAAGGGATGGTATTTAAGCTTCAACTTTTTGTTGGCATGTCACTCTCCCTTATCTAATATAGATAGAGTCAATTATCTAATTTCTTTTTATTACTTAGATTTTTTTTTATTTTTTTGAACCTATGAAAAATATCAAAATTGTGTGAAAAATTGTGCTTTAATATTTTTATTTACTTTTTTAATCTGTACGATTGAATTATTAATTAAATTATCAAAATATATTATAATTGAGATAACCCTAACCAAATTTATTTGACCATGATATTTGAAACAAACTTTGAATTCCCCTAAATTAATCTAACCGTTTGCTTTCAATTTTTTAGTAACACGATCAACTCAAGTTTATTTACATTATCAAAACAAAAATGTTAAACATTTTTACGTATATATATTAGTTAGATCCCAATTCAGTTTTGCCATTAGTTTTGTGATTATTATATACTTATTAAATGACTTCTTCTAACTTACATAACTAACTGAACTTATTACTTTATAGTCAAAAATATAATAAGATAAATTTGTGAAATTCTAACAAAATAATTATCAACCGATATCAAAAAGTTTGTGACATAATCTAACTGTTCCTTTAACTAAATTTTTCATGATAAAAAAAGAACATTATAATTAACACGAAGGCATGAACTCTATAGTTTTCTTTGGATAAATCCGAATGCTTGAACTTTGTTTGAAAACTTATACGTAATAAAATTTATTGGTTCACCGTTATGAGTGCATATGAGTGAAATTTTAGATAATAACTTTTTTTTATAACAGAAGAAATATATTTTTTTAAGAACTAAAATGTAATGAATATATTCAATATTTTTTTAAACATAAATGAATATATTCTTTTTTATTTTAAAACCATTAGAGAAAATAAAAATTATATTAGCAAGTAACCAAGACAATTATGTTTCAAATGAGTACCTAACAATTAAATATTTACATGGGACAATGTTGGGTCGGCTATTAAAAGGAGAGTTATTTGTCAGCGGCATATATTAATATTTTATTCTTTATATCGGCACAGCTCAACCAACACAACTGAACCTTACTAATTTTACTCTCTTTTTTCTTTTTTCTTTTTTTTTTATAATTTTACTAATTTTAAACTTACTATTTTACAAAAAGAAAATTAAAATTTTTGGAACAAGCATAGAAGTATTCAATTTCATATAAAATACAAAAATATAAATATGTACATATTTTCTTTCTTGTGGAACACTATTATAATTGTTACGTGAGCATTGTGTTCACCACACCTATCATTGTTAGAACAAAATTTCATAGTTTTATAATTTTATTTAGTATCTAAGTTTATAACTTTATAAAATATTACAAAAATTACCACTAATCAAATCCAAATCTAGGACATCCAATTTCATGTGTCATCTAAAATTATAAATTTGTTTAACTTTTATTTTTCTTGTTATTTTTTGAATAAATCTAAGAAAACGTCACATGAGACTATTATTGTCGTCACATCATTATCATCTTATCATATTCATCATCATTTTTAACTTATCACATCCATCATTATTATCATCTTATCACACCCACCATTATTTTGTAATCTTACTATTATTTAAACTTAAATAATACTAAAATTACAAATCATCAAATCAAAGTTTATTTAATTCCATATGAAATTCAAAAATGTCCAAACTAAAATTTTAAATTTGTTTCATAACCACCATTGTTGGAATAAAATAAACCTAAGAAAAGACATCCAAACTGTAATTTAGAGTTTGCCACTGTAGTTATGTCATGCTATCACTGTCATGTAATTGTCATTTTCGTCATTTTTGCGATGTTAGGCTGATGGGGTCAAATACAGCTCCAGTCCGTCCTGACTCCAAGAACCCTTTACTTGGCACCGTTCAACCATCTTACAAATTATGTCATTGGAACACCTGTCATACATATAATACATTAAACGTCTAACACTGATTCGATCACTTCACTATCACTATGTGATCAATCTAAATCGAAAAGTGATGCTTCCACCACAAGCTTCATGTCACATCTAATAATGGGACATGTCAACTTCCATGTGCGACCTTGATCATCTAAAAATACATCTCATCTCCTTCATCTCAAGGTAATGACATTCTAACTTATATATACTTTATATTTTTTCCTAAGTCATCCTCTAGTTACTAAATCTCACATCAGAAGGACGTCTAACTATTGTTCAACACCATTTTGACCCGTGTATGTATTACAAAGTTGATGTTATGTATTGGATCAAAACCGACCCATAAACTACTCAAGTATTAGCTCATTCAATCCATTTCGTAATAGACGCCAATAAGTCAAAGAGAAGTATAAATTGGTGTAAAAAGATAAGGCACTTCAAAAAAAAATAATAATAATAATACACCGAATCATCGTCATCGAACTATTGTGCCGATGACAAAGCTACGCAGGGGCCACCGATGACGAAGTTACATAGGGACCTAGGGTGGCCCACGGGTTTTCCAAAAAATAATTTATCTCTTTAAAAAAAAATTCAAATTTTTGGTGGTCCCCCTAACTAAGAGAAAAAAAATAATTATAGTATTAGATATTTACGACAACAATGTTCAAAATGTTATAAAAAGAAAAATTTGAGAAGACCCAAATAGACTTTAAGGGATTACAATTGGATAATTATGAATCAGTGGTAATATATACTTTTTTTGGTTGATATTTAATATTTAAATTGTAATATGTTTCAATTATCTTTATTATTAAAAAAATTTACATAATGTATCAAGTTTTGGTCCACTTGAATTTGGCTTCGTCCTTGGTTGTGTCATTGCTGTCGTTGACTTCAGGAGAAAAAGAAGAGGCTGGGTGGGGGAGTGGGAGAGGGAAAAAATGGAGGGTGGTGCAAGAGGGGCGAGAGATGAAACAAATTTGTAAAAATAAAAAATTTATTAATATATGTTAGTGAAAAATAAGTTTTTTTTTTTTTTTGGTTAAAAGTGAAAAATAAGTTTAAATCGTCTCCCTACTCCGCAATATTTATATTTATATTTGCATACAAAAATTATCGTCCAAAATAGGGCATAAACAGTGGGACAACATCATAGGGCACAAATAATGGGACAATAGTCCGACTCCTGACCAACGAGCGCTGACGGAGGCAGCACATGATAGATGCCCACACAAAAGTAGTATGACTCCACCGCATCCCACTACTCTGCGCCCTCATAATCTTGCGTGCGCTCCTGTTGCGCAGTCACCTAACCTACACCCCTTCTCCTCTTCTTCTTCCTTCCGCAACACCATCGAACGGCGAGGATTCCAATTCAACCACAGTAGATAACATCAACAACTTTCTCATAGGAGATCTGTGATTCAAGTTCGAGGCTCCTTTGACGAAATATGTCTAAAGCTCGTGTCTACACAGACATCAATGTGATTCGCCCCAGAGAATACTGGGATTATGAATCTCTTGCCGTTCAGTGGGGGTATTTTCCTTAATCTCGATTTGAATGTTAATTTTAGTTGAACTGTTCAAATTTTGTGTATTGTTTATTTCTTATGTGTTTCTAAGCTTGTTAATGGGCAACGTAAAAGAACGGAGTAATTTGGTCTCTTGTATAGAAAGAGATATATTGTCTGCTGCTGCAACTATGTAATTATGTGGAACTGGAATACTTCAGTTCCTATTGTTTATAATATGCTCGTAATTTAGATTGTTTATCTTTTGAGTCAAGCATGAATTGTGCAATTAGCCTAGTGATCACAAATCAAGCTGGAACCACATAATTTAAAGAATGTGTTAGTGCAAAAAAGGAAATTCCATAGGTTGTCTGTCTTTGTTCTAATCAATCTTTCCTTAATTACTTTTTGGTTTGGGAAGGAGGTTGTCTTTGAACTCAATCAATCACAGTGCTCCTCATAGTTCAGCGTTCTGGTTAAAGTTCTTATAAAAATGTTCAGCAGGTCTCTTGTCAAGAAACTAAGTGAATAGGAGTCTCAAGCAACTAAGTTTATTAGCATGTCCTGCATCAAGCAACTCGTTAAGTTAGTAGGCAGCTCGAAAGCAGTTTAACACTGTGGCCCTTCTGTGCCAATTTTGTTTGGCTCGTTGAAGTGTCACTGCTATAGTTGCTCCTTGCACAGTTTCATCTTTCAAAAATCACAAATTAGATGCACTTGAAGGCTGAAGCTGAAAGTTTATGGATTGTCACACTGGTTAACTTAGACAGAATAAAATGCATGCTAATCTTATTTTTTATAATAGGAATAAAATTCTGTATCCAGATATTCTGGTAGAACCATCTAAATGTCTATAGAATTACATTGAACCTGAATATATGAGATAAGAAAATGTGATTTAATTTTGAGATGAGAGAACACAAATGGTACAATGATATGTAGAAGTTAATTCTGTCTGTTGTGTACAATCTTGATCCAAAATGTTTCCTTATTGAGATATTCAGTGTCTGGTCTAAAGCATAGTTGACTACTTGACCTTCATTGTGGATCTACAAACTCTTATCTGTTAACAATTTTAAAGCCTATCCACTACTATTATATTAGATTATTAAGTGTTTCTCTATTCACAGGATAAGTATATTAAGTATTTCTTTTCTCTATTAAAAATATCGGAGTCTTAGCATTTCACTGATCAAAGGCAAACTACTCATGGGACCTCTTGCCAAAGTGTCATCTATAACTTCATAGTTACTTCACTCTGTTCATGTTTGTTTCTATTACCTTGTAAAAATAATTAATTCTTGCAACGTTCATCACATATAAGTACTAGAGATGTGCATTATTTACACGTGATGTATTTAGATGTACTCAAAACTTCTAACTTATAGTTGTGGATACGAGTGAGTTATTCCTGTAAATTATAATTTGTATAAACTTGATTTCTGAAGAAAAATTTGCATCACACCCTACAAATTTATTGAAGGATGGTACTTTCTTTTACTACTTGTTTTGCTTCAGGGATCAGGATGACTATGAGGTTGTTCGGAAAGTTGGAAGAGGGAAATACAGTGAAGTTTTTGAAGGGATCAATGTCAACAGCAACGAACGATGCATAATCAAGATTCTGAAGCCTGTTAAAAAAAAGAAGGTAGTCGCTAACCATATTTATTCATGAGTACTTGAAATGTTTAAGCAGAGATGGTGCTTTACTGTACTGTAATATGAGAAATGTCGTATCCTAGCAGATGTTATGCCTTGAACCAACCATGATAACTCATTATCCTGGATCTTAATACCAATTACACAGATCAAGTTCTCTATATTGTGTATATATTAGATGACATTTATATCATACATGTGGAATACTTAAATTTACTACGCTAACAACTCATAATGCTGGGCATATACTTATCATTTCTCCGTCAACGGTTTTAATGCAGATAAAGAGAGAGATAAAAATACTACAGAACCTATGTGGGGGCCCAAATATTGTCAAACTCTTTGATATAGTCAGAGATCAGCACTCAAAAACTCCTAGCTTGATATTTGAGTATGTGAATAGTACAGATTTCAAAGTTTTGTATCCCACATTGACGGATTATGACATTCGTTACTACATATATGAGCTCCTCAAGGTATACCATTTGTAAAAATTTATACTTGCCTACTTCTACTTCTAGTAACCCACCCCTCTCCCCCTTCCTAATGTTTTCACTCAACTGAATCTATTCTTGACTTGTCAAGTGAACTAATTTTTTTCTTTTAATTTTAATATTTGAAATGTAATATGAAATTCTTCTAATAAATACAATATGATCAAATTAAAGGTTGAGAAAACTTTCATGCTACAGAGACCTGCATCCATCAAATCCACAATGACACAGCAACCAGCTCATCCATGACGTTTAGCTAATTTTCAAAATTGAGAAATTTCTTTCATTATTGTATGCGATTCACTGATGGTTCTGCAGAATTGGACTTCCTTTCTTGTTGGCTTGTATTCACACCTCCGTTTGTTTTTTTTATTTGTTTCCGCCTGAATTCAAAGGATTCTTTCCTCTTTCCCCAAGTATAAGTTGAAGCTTCACAAAACCATTTGAGATGAAATCCCTGAGGTTCCATCTTTTTACAAGGTCTCTAATGAAAAGAATCGATAAGAGCACCAAATCTATTCATGAGATTTTGAGTCTTTTTTCCCCTAATGTTCCCGAATGACTTGCATTCATTTACTAATTCACTATAAACAAGCTTAATGTAAATGTAAGCAAACATCTATTGGTGCATATGCACAGGTGGAACTGACTCAGCTCTTTTGGTAATTACAGGCACTAGATTACTGTCACTCACAGGGGATAATGCACAGAGATGTCAAACCTCACAATGTTATGATAGATCATGAGTTGCGTAAACTCCGGTTGATAGATTGGGGTCTTGCTGAATTTTACCATCCTGGTAAAGAATATAACGTTCGTGTAGCTTCAAGGTAAGAGTGTTATTTTTTTTTAAGTTTCTTTTTTTTGTTTTTTGAATCTTAGGATTTCTTTTTCCTTTTTTTAATTTGGGTGAGCATGCCTATGTGTGCAGCGATCTTATCTATTCCTCTCTTTATATTTAATATTTTTCTGTTCTTGGAAACTTCTTTTTTCCTTAGCAGAAAAAGTTAAGCCTTGGTATAGTACAAATAAAAATCAACAAGTCTGAAAATTTATTGGAGTTCGAAGTCAGCATTGTTGACATGACATGAGTTTGTATGGTTGTAAAATTTATTTGACTTCCAGTAATTCTTACCTTCTCTTGGAACAATACTACAGTTTCTATTAGTACTGAGTCACACTTGAAATTATATTATTTAGTGCGTAATGTTCTACAAAATTGAGTTCCTCATTGAGTTCTATCATGCCATATCAATGTTTTACACTTTTACTTTTGAAGGATGTGCAAAATTATTATAATTATTATTGATTCATTTTAATTTTTGGGTTCACATGTAACTAAAACATATAACTACGAACTTAAAAAGTAAACTTGAACAGTTTAAGTGCTCTCTTTTGTTTTTGTCACAACTAGATTGTGGTTGTACTTTTGAAAGTCTTTGGTGACTGCGATATGAATTTATTCCCCAGATATTTAATTTTCCATATGCCTTACACTTCATTTTTGGTCCCAAATTTTGTAGGAAAGAGTTCTCCTCCTGAAAAGGTTCAGAGTAGATATTTTACTTGCTGATGATTGTCCATGGGGCTAAAATGTTATGCTGAAATTTGTTTGGTTACAATTTAAAGTGATTTGACGAAAAGGGTTGTTATGAAATGCATTTTTCTTTACATTAAAGAAATTAAGGTGCATCTACTTTACCCCTGAGCTTGTCTTGGTATATTTTCAAGAGACTTTTGTTATTATTAGTTTATTACCTTGTAATGAGAAATATAATAAGCTGAAAATTGCATACATAAGCTGGTTGCCCTTCTAATGAAGATTTTAAATTTCAAAAGGCCTTATATTTATCTTTAGAAAAAGCATGCTTGCATAATCTTTGTACTCTTGAAATGACATGTTGGGACTCGTTAAACACATATTTAAGGTTGACTCATTTATGCAACTTGTGAAGGTTTAACTCCTTAAGTTATTTTAGCTTTCTAGCAGCAACTTAAATTAAAGTTAGACTTGATTCTGAACAAGACTCGGTTACAGAAAATTCAAGCACTATCTCATTAACGTGTTTTATGATCTAATCTCTATTGAATCCATAATAAAAATTTATTGGAAGAATACTAGTATGCTGCAATTCAAGTGTATTATTTGAACTAAATTTAGTTTTACTGAGAGCAAAAGTGATTTTCTCTCTTAATCAGGTACTTTAAGGGGCCTGAACTTCTTGTCGATTTGCAAGACTATGATTATTCTTTGGATATGTGGAGCCTTGGCTGCATGTTTGCTGGAATGGTGAGAGTTCAAAAGTTCTTCAATTTGAATCATGGGCATTTGTTGTGATATTATTTAAATCAAACCGCAGTAAGTATATAACCGTATCATGTACTTAGCCTGCAGTGCTCATTACACTTAATATTATTCTTGCAGATATTTCGCAAGGAACCTTTCTTCTACGGGCATGACAACCACGATCAGCTTGTTAAAATTGCCAGGGTAATGCAATTTCTGGACTTTAATGAATCAAATCTTCAGTTATGGGTGCAGTTGTTCTCCTCAACTCTGCATGAATTCTGTAACATTTTTTTTCCTGATTAAGTTGTTTGATGATATTCATTGAATCCCTTCCCTCCCTTTGAAGAGAAATTTTAATGTTTCTGGTTATGTTTTGGTTGCAATTAATTCATATGTTAGAAACATATAAAAGTGGACTCATGCCATGTATTATATGTTCCTTTTGTTTTTCATGATCTCCAATTTCTGATTGATCGCGAGAGGATCATGAAATCACCGAAAAGGTTTTTAGGTATGATTCAGTTTATGTTCCACCTTAAGCAGATTCACTGTCAACTGTTGTGTGGTATCAGGACCTTTTTCTCTAGATACACACTCATGGATGAGTAAAAACTAATTTTCTTGGCTGCTTTGAACTGGCACTGTTATAAGATATAATAAACTTTACAATGTGTGTACTGTGTTGGTAGGCTAGTAGATGGTGTTAATCCACCACTGTTTGCACAAAAAGTAAACTGTTGGCTTCTAGGTATTGCTAGATAGACGTAGACAGCTGCTGGATCACCTACTGCAGCCTAGGCATTTTCCTAGCTGGCATTTATCTTTCTATTCTGTGATTGTATAAATTTTATTATTCATATTGCGAATCTAATATTCTAAATATTACATATTAAATTGCCAAAAAAGGTTTGTAAGGCACATTCGCAACTTCCTAAGATCTTTATAGGATCAGAGTATACGTTAAATTAGTGCAGTTGGAGGATATTTCCAGTTGGGACAAATTTGGGGTGGTAGAGAACCTTCTAGCTCCCAGACAGGGATTTTTAGAAGCCCACTTTGCTGTGAGAGAACAATAGAGTTTTAAACCATGTTTGTTAGAATCTCAGTGAAGCATTCTTCGTTTCACATGATAAGCTGCTCCTTTATTTTCTGAGAATGTGGGCTTCCCCACAGGTTCCTGCCTGACCTGAAGAATGCGTAAAGGTGAGGTGAGGGAGGTTAAATAAAGTGTTGTATAACATGGCCTATAGTTCTAGTAGCTTATTGAAACTTTGTGATGCTAGATTGCTGGTTCACTGTAGGAGTACTAAACTGACTAATACTTGGTAGTAAAAATTAATTAAATTCTAGGTACTGTGCTTTCTATTCTTACAGAAAAACTCTCAATGTCCTTGTAGCAACCACCCCAAAAAAAACAAAGAGTGCACAAATGCACACACATACACAAACTTTTTCTCCCCGCCACATAGTCTATCTTCCATTACCTACACACAACCAGTCTTTGTCCACTTTAGTTAGCTTTGCTTTCTACTTTGAACACAGTTATCATTTTTTATAGAGATAAATGAATTTTTCCCACAAAGGGGAAAAAATGATTTGCAATTGAAGTCAAAATAAATTTCTGAGATGACTATTAATTCAACGTTCATACAAGTAACTGTGTATTGATATAGCTTTGCTCTACAATATCTTGATAATTTTCGCCTTTTAAGGATTTTTATGTGCAATGTTCAGTCATTTACTAAAGGTAATAGGTGTGTATTATAATGTTAGAAAATCCTAGCTAGATGGGAAGTTTTTAGAGGCGTAGGACCTTCAGCATGCTAGTTGAACTTATGCATTGATAATTCGACACTTGTACCGTAGGGAACAAAGTGGCCCCTAGCAGGATAATGTAGACCTATTTACTCCTGTCAGAAAAAGAGGGAAAAAAATACCCCTCTGCTCTCACCCATTCACCCAATCAAAATTTACGAAGTGATTGCCCATAAATTCTGTATCGCTTTATATTAAGAAGTTATGTAACAAAGGGCCAAGTGCATGGGGAATCTTATTGTTGGATTGTTTGATGCTTCAACAGTTATCTTAGATAAATTCATGATTCCAGGTGCTTGGAACAGATGAGTTGAATGCGTATCTGAATAAATATCATCTGGAGCTGGATCCTCAACTCGATGCCCTTGTTGGGAGGTATGCATTTAAAATTCTGATTATCGTCGCTATCTCAATAAACCTCCATTGCAGTCTTTTATGAGTTTGTCGAAGTAATAATGGGACCTAGTAGTAGACATTATATGTTCTTCTCTAAAATTTCTGTTGGCATATGATTGTGAAGTCATTATGTGGTTCACTGTTAGGGAGATGGATGTTATGCGATTCACACACACACATACACACACACATGAATATGCTTATGCAGATATATAAAAGTTTTCTAAGTATGCTTGAATTTTGATGTTTATGATTTCTATATATATTTCCAGGCATAGCAGGAAACCGTGGTCAAAATTCATTAATGCAGATAACCAACATCTAGTATCGCCGGAGGTCATAAACTTTTGCTCCTTCAAAATAATGTTTAGATCATATTAAGAATATTGTTTTCCCCCCATCATGGTTCTGATTCTTTCAAGGTATCTGAGCTGCAGGCTATAGATTTTCTCGACAAGCTTCTTCGATATGATCATCAGGATCGGGTCACAGCAAGAGAAGCAATGGTAATTTGCGAATTAGTTGTTAGTATTCTTTTTCCTTTGTACATCAATCATGCTTGGCGTGTTCTTGTATCTTCATCGTCTCTCCTCCTATCATTATCTTTGACTGGGTGGTATGTCTTTAGAAGTTCTCCCAGGTGTTTAAGAGTTACCCTCTAAAGTCTCACATGAACATCAAAACCTTTAACCCAAACTAGTTGGGGTCAGCAATCGACGAACCCATACAGAGCAAAATAACACTAAGAAAACTTTAAAATGCATAAAAACAAATATAAAAGGGAGAAAATAATAGGAAACAAAAGAAAACAGTAAATAAATAAATAAAACTACTAATAATAATGAATAAACAAATACTAAGAGAGTTACACTCTAAAGTCTAAACATCAAAATTACTCCCTAATGCTTTTTAACAATCATGAAACAGAATAAATATATCCCTCACTTGTTTGACCTCTGAATCGTGTTGCTTTCTATAAGCTGTGTGACACCCTAGTTTCTTCATCTGGTCCCTAATTGAGGTTTCATCAAATAGTTCAAAGTAATTGATTTCAATCTATAGTTGGAGGATAATTATGAATCCATCTTTGGTAGTAACTCCTTAGAACGTTAAAAGGGGGAGGTCCTTAAAAATTGTGAGAAAGTGGAAGTCCTGCTTATTTTTCCCCCCGGTGAAAGAAGTCCTGCTATTTTTCTCATTGGAAATATAAACATTCCAGTACAAATCAGTTGGACGAACCCTGCCATTCCTAGTACAAGAAACAGTATACTGCACTTCTGTTGCTATTCTCGAAATCTGCATGTACAATGTTATCATCCAATTGTATTTATCACTTTAATCCTTCCTAGTATGCTATTTAATCTCACAATTAATCTGATTATGTACCATTTAATGCTGATATTGTTGTGTTTCATGCTTTAGGCTCATCCATATTTCTTGCAAGTGAGAGCGGCAGAGAGCAGCAGGATGAGGACACAATAATAGTCTATGTGGGATGCAACGTGTTTGCATTTATAAACCCAACGTAAAATGATACAAATGAATTTGTATGATGCTCAATTCCTATGGGGAAGAGAAGTTCTATTAGAACATCAATTTTCAAACAAGTAACATAATGCACTACTCAATTACTATTGCCTTACTGGTAACCACACTAATATATAAACTAATGAGAGATACTATTGGTGTTCTGTTTCTTCCTTTCCCCCTCCGGTGTGTTCATCCGTTCTTGTTTATTTGCCTTTTAGGGTATAATTCACTTCGTAGCATTTGATGCAGTCGATGTTGGTAGATTTAATCCTATCGTGCGTAAAAAATATAATCGTAATGTACTTAAAATCCACGGGCAACTTACTCCCCTGGTGAGGTTCTTTTTATTTATCTATTTTATTTTTATTTTTTTTGTTTAGGGGGTGCTTCGAAAAGGACGGAAACCTGATTTCTCTGTTCTGGGCTGCCTTGTTATTTTTATTTTTGAAGTTAATTGTGTTTGATGCATGTTGGCAATTAGATCTGGATTTGTTCTCGAAAATTTCACATCAAGTTGCTTAAACATTTGTGCAAAATCTAAAGAACAAGTGGATTATTTCAATTGCATGATTAACCATAAAGTTTCACATTTAAAAATGACTTTACCATTTCAACTGGCACAATCGCACATGTTACAAACGGACTGGAGTCTAAAGAGATGAACTTGATTTTTTCCATTTCTAGAATTAGATGGCTCTTCTGAAGTTAAATCGCTATTTTATCTTCCTTCAGGCTCTGAAAAGGTAAGTCGAAACAAACAATACATATTAACGATACTATTGTACATTAATCGGAAACAGACAAATAAAAATGTTTTGTTGTGCTTAAATATTTAGCAGCCATGATCACTTTCAGCACCACAAAATCCTGTCGTTACTGCACAATTAAATTCAAGGAAAATGTTTGTCAGGGATGAATTTTACAACAGGTCGTGACTTAATAAATGTTTATTCGTGTTTCCTTTTACATCTAATGAGAAGAAAAATAAATGCTTGTTCTACTTTGTCTGCACAATCACTTTTCCTTCGGGTCCAATAATCAAAATCCAATTTCAGGTTCTACATATGCACAACAATTGCTACCTAGCATTCGGTATCACCATCTGGTAGCATGCCACATTGGATAATAGATAACTGAAACATATATAATCAATAAAAAATAATTTATAAATGAAAGCAGTTGGAAAGCCTTTATTGATTTTTACCTACCACAGATGTAAAAATTTATTTTACAAAATCACATTAAAACACAACACAGCGTAACCCATAACCTTATTAGAAAGGATTCCAAATATTATAATCATAATAATGTCACATTTACGAAATTAATACTTCATTAACAGACCCAAATACAAATAAAATCTCACAAGGACAAGAAATATAGTGAAAGCACAAGCACTGACAGATATTTTAGTGATTATACAATATGAGCCATAACATTCTTTTGGAACATTGGATATTGAAAATGCAGATTGTACAACCCTTCTCTAGGTCTACTCTTCTCATTTTTTAAGATGAGGAAAACAAGTTAAAACGTCAGACTTTGGGTGCTTCGCTTCAGCATGTTCTCAACATTTCACCTCCGAAGTAGTGCATATGAATGTCTGCATACGCACCTTGCACTGCATTAAAGATTCACAAACAGGTCAATAAGAGAATAAATAAAAACATGTACAAGTAAGCAATGACTCTGCATATACATCAGACGAAAAAGATAAGCTAGATGTACGAAATAGATTTTCTATGCCACTAATTTTCATGTCTTACCAACCAGCCAAGATTCAAGAAAACTAGAAATTTGAAGTAGTTACTCAATATCACCAAGTGCCATTATCATAACTTACCATCTATTGCAGCAAATTACAATAATTATAGGTGATCAATGTTGGAAAATATTTGGGAAAATAATATATTCGAAATGGCTTAAATAAATCAAATACAATTGAAATCCGAGGCACGTGTAAACACGTTTTTCTTAAAACAGTTTAGTCCCCTCACTAGGTGTTTCAGAGGATCGTTGAACTACTATTTCCCAAGATACAACGGATTACAGAGACCGGACTTGGCACAAAGTCTGTCTACTGTCGAACAGTACTAGAAACTGTAATGAACACTTAAATGAATGAGAAATTAAAACAGGGCTGGAAGATTGTATATTTTTCGTGTTTTATTCTGCTGGAATGAGCCTCAATTTATAGGTAAGGGAGAACCGTCTAGATACATGACCACTATTTGCGGGCATTCCCTGACGACGCGGACGGCATCCCCTGACGGCTTTCTCGGCACCCCTGACAGGTCACTCGGCCTTGGCCACGACACAGAGGTTGGGTGGATCAGACCCACCTAATTACGGTCCGACATTCGTGTCCGAAGGTCGCGCCAAAGTGCCCTTCAGAAATTTTAGGATTTGCACCCCCTGCGCACACGCATGGAGGATGGAGCATAATGTAGCCACTCAATTTGACTAGTTAGCTTGCTTTCCATATAAAAGGTAAGCAACAAACCTTTCAAATTTCAATGTGGGACAAAGTTCCTTTTACTTAACTCATCTTTGCATCTTCCATTCCAAATTGAAAAACAATTCTCATTCAAATTCTCATGAACTTCCAACAATCCCCCACATGAATGAGATATTGTCTAGGTTAAAGTGTTCATTAATTGATCCGTGCATAGAGAAAGTAGGTATTACCCTGTGAACTTCCCCGTTGTAAAGTATGTTTGCTTTACCAGCTGTCCAGTAGACATGATGTCTTTGAACTGTCCATCTATTACAGTAAAGAGACCCACATACAGTACACAGGAACCATTTCTATGGCGTTCTGTTCTCATAATTTGGTCCATTGTGGCCATGGAATCCCCTTGGTTCTACAAGAATTGTTAAAGAACTAAGTCTTCTAGTTCTCTTTTGAAGCGGCCCCACTTCTCTCTCACATAGGTGACTGCCTAAATCCAGAGTAAACACGATACTCTCTTAGTAATCATTAAAGCACATAATGCTAACATTACCATTTTTATCACTGTTTCTTGACAGGAATGAGTTGAGGTTACCCCCACAATGATCACACGAAGTCGCACGATTAGTTTGTCCCTTTGAACCTAGATCTTGGGATCTCCAGTCAACTAGGTTGGGTTTTCCTTCGTAAAACTTTTAACATTTCATAGGCTTAACACTCATTCCTTTGGTCAATCTCTCAACTGTTTCTTTGTTCAATGCTTTAGTTAGCGGATTCGCAATATTCTCTTTTGACTTAACATAGTCAATTGAGATAACTCCAGTTGAGATTAATTGTCTAATGGTATTATGTCGATGACAAATATGTCTTGACTTACCATTATACATAGTACTTTGCGCTCTACCGATAACAGACTGACTGTCACAGTGAATGCTAATAGGCGCCACAGGTTTACCCCAATTTGGAATATCTTCCAAAAAATGGCGTAACCATTCAGCCTCCTCATCACACTTATCTAGAGCAATAAACTCTGACTCCATTGTGGATCTGGCTATCACAGTCTATTTAGCAGACTTCCACGACACTGCACCTCCAGCTAGTGTGAACACATAACCACTAGTGCAATTTGATTCCTTTATATCAAATATCCAGTTAGCATCCGTGTAGCCTTCTAGCACAGCAGGATATCTGGTATAATATAATCCGTAGTCACGAGTATATCTTAAGTATCGTAATACTCTAGTTATAGCAGTCCAATGCTCAGTACTAGGATTACTCGTGTAGGTGCTCAACTTGCTTACCACGAAAGCAAAATCAGGACGTGTGCAACTCATTAGATACATCAAACTTCCAATAATACGAGAGTATTCCACTTGGGAAACACCCTCAACAAGGTTCTTGGTTAAATGAAAATTACTATCTAATGGCATTCTTGCAACACATGGATCATCCTTCTTAAATTTATCAAGAATTTTGTCCACATAATGAGCCTGACTTAAGACTATACCATCTGCAGTTCTAAGGATTTTAATTCCTAAGATCACATCCGCAAGACCCATGTCTTTCATGTCAAACTTGGAATTCAACATATCCTTTGTAGACTTGATCAACTTGTCAGAGCTACCAACAATGAGTATATCATCTACATATAGACATAAAATGACATAACCACTTTCAGTCTCTTTAACATAAACACATTTGTCACACTCATTGATTTTGAATCGACTAGTGATCACTGCATAGTCAAACTTTTCATGCCACTTCTTTGGAGCTTGTTTAAGACCATACAATGATTTAACTAGCTTACAAACTTTCTTCCCGGCCCCTGGAGCTCTAAAGCCCTCGAGTTGCTCCATGTAGATTTCTTCATCTAACTCTCCATTTAAGAAAGTTGTTTTCACATCCATTTGATGGACTTCCAAATTCCTCAAGGCTGCAATAGCAAAAATCAACCTTATAGAATTTATTCTCGACACGGGAGAGTACGTATCAAAATAGTCTAAGCCTTCGCATTGCTTATACCCTTTAATTACAAGTCTTGCCTTGTATTTATCAATGGAACCATCTGGTTTCATTTTCCTCTTGAAAATCCACTTAGACTCTAATGGTTTATTCCCAGGAGGGAGATCGACCAACTCCCAAGTGTGATTCTGCAAGATGGAATCAATTTCACTTTTTATGGCTTCTTGCCACATAGGTCCCTCAGTGGAACTCACTGCCTCAGCATAGGTCAGTGGCTCCTTCTCCAACAGGTAGGTTTCAAAGTCATCACCAAATGATTTTTCCACTATTGCTCGTTTGCTCCATCTCAGTTCAATTTCTTGAACTTCAGTGTGATCTTGAATTTCTTCACTAGTCCGTTTAACTGAACTAGATCCACTGCTAGACTTGCATGGAAAAACATTTTCAAAGAAAGATGCATTCCTTGATTCCATTATTGTATTCTTGTGTATATCTGGTATTGCTGAATCATACACGAGAAAACGATAAGCACTACTATTATGTCCATACCCGGTGAAGATACAGTCCACTGTTCTAGGACCAATCTTAACTGTCTTAGGTGTTGGAACAGCAACCTTAGCAAGACACCCCCACACTCGCAAGTATTTGTAGGATGGTCTCGTTCCTCTCCATAGTTCATACGGAGTCTTGTCCTCCTTTTTCTGGGGTACCCTATTTAAAAGGTAATTGCTTGACAAAATAGTTTCTCCCCACATATTTGGAGGTAAGCCGGAACTAAGTAACATCGCATTCATCATTTCTTTTAAAGTGCGATTTTTCCGTTCAGTAACCCCGTTAGATTGTGGAGAATAAGGTGTCATTTCTTCATGAATAATTCCATGTTTCGCACAGAAGTCACCAATCGGTGCCTCATACTCGCCACCTCTATCGCTCCTCAATCGTTTGATCCTTTTACCAAGTTGGTTCTCAACCTCAGTTTTATAGTGAATAAACTTTTCTAAGGCTTCATCTTTGCTTTTCATCAAATATATATAGCAATATTTTGTACTATCATCGATGAAGGTGATAAAATATTTATTACCACCACGTGTTTGAATCATCTTCAAATCACAAACATCACTATGAATTAATTCAAGCGATTCAGTGTTTCTCGTTATAGATGGGAATGGCAACTTGGTTAATTTTTCTTCAACACAAGCTTCGCATTTGTTTTCTGAATTAATCTGGAATGTTGGTATATGGTTCAAGTTAATTAAACGATGAATCAAATTAAAATTAACATGACCTAATCTACCATGCCATAAATTTGAAAACTCAATCAACTAAGCAGAAGAGGTACTTTCATTAATTTTGTTGACAATAGTCATTACATTTAATTTAAACAGCCCATCAGTAGCATACCCCTTTCCTACAAACATTCCTGATTTAGACAGAATAAGCTTGTCAGACTCTATTACAATGCGAAAGCCATGTTTGTTAAGCAAAGAACCAGACACAAGGTTTTTGCGGCTTTCTGGCACATACAACACGTCTTGTAATGTCAGTACCTTGCCTGAAGTCATTTTCAGCCCGGAGGTAATTTCTCAATGACCGAAGCCACTTGGAAAGACTCACTGAGCAACATACCCTCAGCTTGGATATCGTGCAAAATTAATTGCAGTTCCTGCACTTGACTTTTTACAGTCTTGGAATCAATCATCATATAATCAAGGAACCGTCCGACCACAAATTTCTTTGCGCCGGTATCCTCAGTTTTATATTTTCGATCCATTGATTCTCATAGTTCTTTGGCAGTTTTAAATTGACAATAAACATTATATAATGAATCATTTAAACCATTCAAAATATAATTGCGACATAAAAAATCAGAATGTCTCCAAACCTCAACTGCAGAATGTATTGTCATATCTACGTTTATCTTTCAGCATCACTGGAGCATCCTCTGTTAAAAACCTTGTCAGATTCAAGGTAGTCAAAAAGAACAGCATCTTTTGTTGCCACCGTTTGAACGCAATAGCAACGCCAGTGAATTTTTCTGGCTTCTCAACATGACTTGGTGGAACATGGACAGTGGTAGCAACAAGAACAACATTAATTGTGGTAGTATCCACCGTTGTAGGATTTGAAGCAGAGATATTGACAGCAGCAGCATAAGTTACATCAACGGGAGTTTCTTCGAGATTAGCCATCACGAATAAATAATCTAAACTGTTTTAAGATTGTTGGAAAATATTTGGGAAAATAATATATTCGAAATGGGTTAAATAAATCAAATACAATTGAAATCCGAGGCACGTGTAAACACGCTTTCCTTAAAACAGTTTAGTCCCCTCACTAGGTGCTTCAGAGGATCGTTGGATTACTGTTTCCCAAGATACAATGGATTACAGAGTCCGGACTTGGCATAAAGTCTGTCTACTGTCGAACAGTACTAGAAACTGTAATGAACACTTGAATGAATGAGAAATTAAAACAGGGCTGGAAGATTGTATATTTTTCGTGTTTTATTCTGCTGGAATGAGCCTCAATTTATAGGCAAGGGAGAACCGTTCAGTCAGACCACGTTTTCATTACGGTCCGGCATTCGTGTCCGCAGGTCGCGCCAAAGTGCCCTTCAGAAATTCTAGGATTTGCACCCTTCCTACGCGTACGCGTGGAGGATGGAGCATAATGTAGCCACTCAATTTGACTAGTTAGCTTATTTTCCCATATAAAAGGTAAGCAACAAACCTTCCAAATTTCAATGTGGGACAAAGTTCCCTTTACTTAACTCATCTTTGTATCTTCCATTCCAAATGAAAAAACAATTCTTATTCAAATTCTCATTAACTTCCAACAATCAATAATACGATTTTCTAGTCCGAGTGACAGGAAGTAATGCACAAACAGAGGAATACAACGCAAGTGCCAGGGATCTTCTGAAAAAATTTACATTTCGTCGACTAAATCATAGCCTATTCTTAGTCAAAATTCATTTCTTAAAATAGTTGAAAAAATATATTTGAAGGGGAAAAAAGAGCGAAGACTTTCACCCATTCTACTAATAAAGATGGCGAACAACTATTGAAATGGGAAACACTGCAAGGAATATAAATTGAACTTATGAACTTAGGTGGTCAAATGCGGTAACCATTTGTAAGTATGATTGTGTTATAGGGTAGGTATGAAATTTTCAAGTATAATTCATATTACGAAGAAAAATCACCAGTATGAAGACTGAAATATCCATTGCCTTGACTGTATATTGCAGCGTTAGAAAGCTGCCGGTCAATAAAGGTTTGTCTTTCAGTGTTGATACCACAATATCCCTAAATCAATTCAGAATACTAGCGACAAGCATTAGCATGAAGTATATACATTTCAGATCTTATGCAAAGGGCACTATCAAGGCAAGAAAACATTTAAATGTTGAATCACCTCATAAAATTCAGAAAATGAAATAATTCTAAACAAAAGGAAAAAAATATTAGAAAATGAAACCAGGGAGTAATGTTGAAAAATACATGGTGAGCATTACATTGAAAGACTATCAGTCATATCGATTATATAATGGAATACAGATAGAAGGGGTAAGAAGTATCAAAGAGTCCAACCATACAATCTTATGCAGGAGTTGGTATTTATCACTTTTCCTCTGCATTATAAAGATCTTCATTGAATTGTATGCTAGAAGACTAGAACCTCATTCCTGAACCTTGAGATTTTGTTAGGAGTCTAGGAAAAAATATGGAGTAGCACACTAGTTAATTTAGTGAAGATATGCTCAATTATTATTCAGCAAATAGGATAGAAAAAATGTTCTTGTCCCAGGAAAATAATAAAGCAGACTACAAGTACAGGTATTCAAGCCCCACTCGGTTATGGAACTGGAACTAGCCAGTGATGAAAAATGAGAATGTGGGTGAAATGAGAACGTAGGGGTGTAATGGGAATCAAACTCTATTCATGTGTTCGGTTGAACATAAAATAAGAGATGGAATGGTCGTAGCTTTTTTTTTTGCATAAAATAAAAATAAAAAAGCTGTGTTTAACAGAACTAGAAGAGGAATACCTGGATGGTCATAGCTTTTTTGTTTGCATCCATCTGGCTTCCTGTGTACGTATAACAAATTAACAATCCAGGGGACAACAAGATGTTAATAGGGGTGGCAAAATGGATTGGTGGTCGAATTTGTGTCGGGTCGACCTATATAACGACACGATTAAGTATAACACAAGCATGACACAATTAATAAATGAGTCAAAATTTGAAACACAAACACGCCACAATTTTTAAATGGGTAACATGACACGAATAACACGGTTAACCTAGATAACCTGAATAATCCACATAACCTGAATAACCCAGATAACTCGAATAACCCAGATAACCTGAATAACTCATATAACCCGAATAACTTAGATAACCCGAATAACCCAAATAACCAAATAACTCATATAACTCAGATAACCCAAATAACTCATTTACACATTACTACACCAATAACTTGGTTAAACATTAATACTTGAATAACTCACTTAACATTACTCTAAAATTAAACTTTTACAAATATGTAATTCAAATTCTACATAGTTTTGAGTCTTTTGGCAAAATAGCATATTTTCTTAAGTTTCTTAAACATAAAATTTGTTTGTCCCTTGTGAATAATTGTAGAAAGGGGGTTGAATACAATTACAAACTTTTCTTCAAAACTAAACTGTTATGAACAATTTAATTTCCAAGAATAGTTATAAAACTTTACTGAAATGATACAACAATAGAAACAGTAAAACAAAATTGCAAGATATAAATTGTAATCAACAATAAAGAATGATATTGTCAATAAAATTGAATCTTTACAATTTCTTCTGTTAAAAAAAACAGTTTCTCAAGTTGTAATAACTTGCTTCTTTTTCTGTAAAAATAATTACAGCTGCTAACTCTCTTAATATGTATCTTCTTGTTGTTTTTCAATTGTTTCTCAGTTCTCAGATTCACACGCTTGTATTTTTACCTCAGCTACTCTATGTCTATTTATAGACATAGCTTCCATATACTCCAAACTTCTATTCTGAGCTTTTTACCAAAATATCTCTATAGTTTATTGGTACTTGCAGCTCTGTCACACAACTTTCTTCAATATACAGCCTCCCTTGGATGTCAGTCTGTTTATGTGACTTTTCTAGTATATATTCATTGCACCAGCTTCCATTTTTCTTTTTGGAGTACCCAAGATAAGATATCTGCAGTATATAACTTATCTTTGTGGGTTTCTCTAGACATAATTAGTCCAACTTCAATGAATTTCTTGCTTCAAATTGTTATAAGTTGTCTCTACAGTATTTCAACTTGTTGTTTTGTAGGTTTCATGCTTGTTTGCGGCTTTGCAGGTTTCATACTTGCAACTTGATATGTGTGTGTATAACTTATTTCCTTGAAACTTCCTTGGTAGCCAATCTCTCCTTATTGGACAATCATCCCTATCTTTATTTCTACCGTCTTTAGTCGTATGTCATCCTTTATGTCAGTGAAAATTTATTCTCTGATGGATAGTCTCTGGTTGCTTTAACATTAGTCTCTGATGAACAAACACTTAGTCTCTGACAGTTCAAAAAACTTAGTCTCCGACAATTCAAAAACTTAGTCTCTGATAGTTCAAAAACATAGTCTCTGACAGTTCAAAAACTTAGTCTCCAATAGTTCAAAAACTTAGTTTTTGACAGACAAAAAACTTAGTCTCCAACAGCCAAAAAACTTAGTCTCTGACAGACAAAAAACTTAGTCTCCGACAGCCAAAAAAAACTTAGTTTTCGACAGTCAAAATCTTAGTCTTCGACAGCCAAAAAACTTAGTCTCCGACAGCCAAAAAAAAACTTAGTCTCCGATAGCCAAAATCTTAGTCTCTGACAGCTAAAAAGAAACTTAGTCTCCGATAGACAAAACCTTAGTCTCCGATAGGCAAAAACTTAGTCCCCGATAGGCAAAAAATTTAGTCTCCGATTGACAAAAACTTAGTCTCCAATAGGCTAATTTTGCTTGATCAACTTTGACATTTGTTGAACTCTTCAAGTGCATTCATTGTAGTCTCTGATTTTTTCCTGTAGTTTCTTGATAGTAAATTCTCATAGTGCATTACTGCAGGTATTTGCACATTTACAAAATTTAACAATTCTAAGTGTTATACATCATCATCATCCAATGCTATAATTCCTAACAAAATTACTTTTTCTTTGTTATAAATATTGTTTTGTAAGTTAATCTATATAAAATAATATCAATAAAAATAATTTAATAATTTATATTATTTGTAAATTATATATATAATTATTTGTTATTATTATATTAGTATGTTTTTATTCATTAAAAATTATATAAGTTAGTTTTAATTACAATATAAACTCATCTTATGTGTTTGATATATATATTAACTTAATGTATATACAGAAAAAAGTATTACTAACTAATGTTATAAGGTGAGTTTAGATTTTTTAGAATGATAAATAAGAATGTTAAGTATATATGACTTACTAAGTCAATATATACTTAGTAAATATGATTCACAAATTCATATATACTAATTAATAAATATATACTAATCAATAACTAATTGATAATATTTAGTTTAATTCAAAATTTATAGTGTATACTTAATTAGTTAATTTAAAAGAAATAATAAAAATATAATATGATTATTTTAATAAAATGTTTAAATATTTTTGTTTTGATAATCGGGTTAAATGAGTCATAAATGAGTTTTGAGAGGTTGACTCGTCAACCGGTTATTTTAGTCGTGCCCCTCTTAAGTCGTGTCGGTTTATCGTGTCGTGTCGAAAATTGTCACCACTAATGTTAATAATATGAAGAGAAAAATGGTTGGAGCTACAGAAATTAAAAGGGAAATTCAATTCAAGATATAGCGTTGATAATTATAATTAATAAACCCTAGAGAAATTAAAAGATATGAAATTTACCCTTGTTGGAAGCTTTCATTTTCTCCAAGTTTCTTTCGCGAGCCATTTTGGCCTTCTGAGCATTTCCTCCTCCCATGAAGTTGTGTATCAATCAATCTCTAATGGCCGATTCGATTCAAGCCGTGTACAAAGAGGGAGCGACTTGTATGTACGGTAATATCTTTTATTTCGTTACGCCGTTAGCACCGTTTATATTTAAACTTTTATCATTTATATTTATTAATTCTTTAATAATACTATCATCCGTTTCAAAATTAGATATATATTTTAATTTTTTAAGTCAAACAATGACAAATTAAATTCTAAATTATTATTAATTTAGTTAATTATAATTGATAAAACTATTATATTTTTAAGGTTAATAACAAAAACATTCTATCACAATATAATTTACATTTAAAACTTTTATAGATTACTAAACTTTGTAGTCCAACATTCTGTCGATTGATCAAAAAAGTCAAAACATATCTCTAATTTTAGAACAAATAGAGTAGATAATCTGTTATTATACATTAATATATATATATATATATGTATATATATATATATATATTTCACATTTATATATAAAATAATTATAATATAATATTAAAATATTAATACATATAGATAATTTATTAATGCATATTATAAATTATATTTTAATATATTGTAACATATAATATTAAAAATATATTAATAATATTAATGTAATATTAATATAGTATATATATAATATATATCTCTCACATTTATATATAATTTTAATAATATTATAGTTGTGATGAGTGAATAGTGATCCTATAGATTTAAGTATTTATTGTTCATAATCATCAAATTAACTTAAAACTATGAATATTGGTGCAACTCAAGTTTTTTTTCACTTTTCATTAAGATTTTCTAAATATAAGAAACGTTATTAAATTTATGAAAACTATTGAAAGTGTTCTAAAGTATTTAATTAGAAGTTAAAAAGTATTCCGTTATAGTGTTGTTAGTTTTTTAAACAAGCACAATATAAAATTCCATTTGCAAAGGAACAATCTTTAATGGGTTGAAAGAAGAGATATTGTACGTATTGTATTATAGTAATCCATCCGTACATATATATATATACACACACATATATATATATATATATATATATATATATATATTATTTTTTAAACTCAATTATAATATTGTATGTCAATTTCAAAATTATTGATACGTCTAACTTTTTATAAACGAATTTTTTAAAGGAGTTTAGGTTAAAAATTCGTTTAGGTTAAGGGATTTTGTATAAGAAAATTTTTTCAATTGGTTTCAAAATAAGGGTTAAATATATAATTTGATATCTATTATATTATATTAAGTGTTTGAAGTTTAAAAAAATTATCACGAATTTATGTAGCAGAGAGAAAATAGAAAGTATCAAGGAAGTTAGAGTTAAGGGGAAAAAAGTTGAATTATCTCATCCTATAAAGGCTAATTATCACATTCTATTTTTTCTCTACAGTTGATTCTAATACATATATTATCTTCATATATTGAAATTGAATGCAAAAACTGGAAATTGATTACAAAAAAAATTTCCAATATTTTTATATATTTAAAATTTAAAAATTGATTATATTAAACGTTGGAGAATTGATGTTAAGGAGGCCAACTTTTAAAATCAAAAAATACAAATAATTTTATTTTATTCTATTATATTATATTAAAAATAAATTTGCAAACACATAAGTGTGTTCCCAAGAGACTAGTTATTATAAATTAAGTAGAGAGATTTTTTAGCCTATCATCTCCCTTTTTCTCTTTTTAAATTAAATAATACATAATAATTTAATTAATTTTAATTGATATAATTGTGACAATTTTATACATAAAAATTTATCATAACATAATTTAAAATTCTACTAGCTATAGAGTTCGTGCAAATCACAATACGTTACTTTAAATATTTTTTACAAATTAATTTTTTGTGAGCTTTTTTTAGTATATAGATAATAAATTCTAGAATAGAACATATTGTGTTAAATAAACATATGTTTACATTTTTTAGTTAATTAAATTGTTAAAGTTGAATATAAATATCATAGAATAAATTAAATTGATTATAAATATGTGTAACGTATTAAATCATACAATAAATTATTTGGTTAAAATTATTATATGATAAAAGTAATATATTATTCACTTTATTATGAAATTAGATTTCTCTTGCATATAGGACTTTGAGGCTTTTTTTTTTGGGTGGGGAGAGGAGGGGAGGGGACTTTGCGACTTTTTTTTTTTTTTTTTTTTTTTGGTTTTTGACATATGAACCATCCGTTTCGACTTTTACTCCTTTATAACGTAAGTATAAAGGTATAGATTTTTTATAGATTATATTATTTTCAAAATTTAATATACTATATTTTAATTTAAAAAATCAAAATATATATTTAATTTTGAAACATATATATAATAAATAAGAACCAATTATTTAGTATTTTCAGGAACTCCATTTTAAGATTCTTGTACCTTTATTAAAGAAATAAATTGTTATTAGTTTTTATAATTAATGGTTTGAAATTATTATCAACATGATTGGAATTTTTATAAACAATTAATTAAATAGCATTTTCAAAAAAGATATATCTTTACATCTCCAAAACAAATGTGAAAAACTTGTAAAATGAGAACAATAAGTGACTCTAAAAAGACCTATATATTGAAATGGAAGGAATATTTACTACTCTCATCATCTCAAATTAAGTGGTTTAACTCACTATTTGTGCATAATTTTAGGTGTAGTGTAATATATTTTAAATATTTTATTTTATTTACTAAAAATAATGAAATAACACTTTGAGAGATGAAGATTAATACCATAAAAAAAAAATTAAATGTAGTATTTTAAAGTTAAAGTTTCTCACTTATTTTTTTATCTAATAAAAAATTTAAATAATTTTTTATTCTCTTATTAATAAATGTTAGATTTATTTTAGTTTTTGTTGATAATAGAATTTTTATTTTGTAAATATGGTCACATAAGAGGAGTTTCTATTTAAAACATTGTCAAATGTATTTATCTATACTTTTCAACTTTGTTGAATTATTATAGTGTAAATTCTTCTCCTCCCATATTTGTAAAGAGGTAGAATAAATTTATGTATTTGGACGTGAATATTATGATATATCAACACCACACTTAACATGATGATAAAGAAATCATATCATCTACTGTATATTATTATTTCATTATATTCATCGAGTGTTTTTCATAACTAATGTAATTTCTTTTTTATTTTGTAATATATATGTATTAAATAATAAATATTATGGACAAAATGTATAAATTGAACCCACTAAAGTTCAGGAATTTGTTAACAAACGAATGTTAAATTTAAAATTATAATAAACTGAAAAAATTTCCTTACTTCTCTAATTGACTATCAACAAAAAGTAACATGTTAAAACAACCATATAAGCAAATTCTTTTAGTTAGTTTTGGTGAGCATTATTCTATTTAAATATCCAAATTATTATTTAATTTTTGAATTTATTTATACTTAATTATATTATTAATTGACTCAACTGGAATAATTTTTTCGCTTGGTCACTGGTCATGATTAATATGTTTCTGAAAAAGCAAAAATGCTCTTTTTCTTTTTGGGTTACAAAAAAAGAAATGCTCATTTTACTTTAATACACAACTCGCCACTACTTTCTTTCTTATCTATTAATTTGCTCTTCCCGGCATTCATTTCCTCCTAAAACTCTTACTTTAAAAGATAAATCAACTACTCAATCTTGCTTACCGTATTACTGTTCCAAAAAATAAAATAAAATTAAACTCATTGTTAATTTTGAATTTTTGATCAATAATTAAATATGCAAATCATAAGTTTTTTTCATAAAATTTGTTATAGATTTTTAAGTTATGAGGAGATTTATAAGTTTGTAATTAGTTTTTTAATTTATCACAAAATAAGAAAAAAAAATTCAAATATAACTTTTTTTTAAAATAATTTTTTTTAAATGTAACTTTTTTTTCTTGAACAAATATAATATTTCATAAAGAAAAACTCGAAACAGGAGACTCGTGAGAGTTTAGGTGTCGTACTGTAATTTCGTTAGGTAGTAGAGTTGTGATACCTTACTCGCTAATATTAGACGTTGGATCATATCAATATCAGTATTATTTATTTTAAGAAAAATAAGAAGGATGGCCGAAAGTTTGGGACCAACCAACAGACTATTCACTTTTTTTTTTTTTTTAATATTTCTAATCTATTACAAGCAATATTCATCTTCTATATTTAGTGTAAATTGAAATTAGAAAATTTATTTTATCCAATAATTTATAAATAATTTTTTTCTATTGTGTAAAATAGACACCAATATGTGATTTCAGTAAAAATAAAATTTTCTACTAGATTATCATCTTTGGTCTACCAACAAACTATTTTCAGAATTGTTATTGTAGTACATTATTATTATAACTTATTTTTGTATTCTTATAATACTGATTATAATACTGATGAAAGATAATATAAATTGATACAATATGTAATTTTTTTGAAAAATTTCAAACTCGTATATATAATTTTTATAATCATGTATAAAATTAATTGAGTATAACTTAACTTTTGAAAATACATTAATTTTACACTATTATAAGAAATATGTTATACACACTAAAAAAACAGAAAAATTTATGTACCCTTAATCACATAAAGTAATTCTTCATCCGTTTTATAATAAGTGTCATTTTAGCTATTTGCATACATGTTAAAGAAATTAAGTTTTTGATAAGTTAATATTTTTACCTTTTATTAAACTCATATAAATTGAGAGAATTGTGTAAAAGGAGAGAGTGGGACACAAATAAAAAGAATAAAACCATTTTAATTACTTCAATGTCTCACTTAATAATAATTTAGGAAAAATTTATTATGAAAAAAGTTTATATTTTAAAATGTCACTTGTTATAAAATGGAGGGAATAATATGTTTTCTTCATTCCCCCATAAACTAACTTTTGAACCCATGCGAAACACGGTAATTTAATGTGTAGAAATAATAATATTTTTTAAAAAAAACATTATCATAAATTGTTGAATTATATTTTCTTCTTCTTTTTTTTAAGTGAAAATTGATTTTTTTTATAAGTTTACAACTAATAATTAAATCACAAAAATATTTAAAATTGTACTTTTTTTTTCTACTTAGTTATAAGTATAGTACATGGAGGGTTTTTATTAAAAAAAATTGGTTAAAAAAGATTTCTTTTTTATTTCTTGTATTGAAATATTGAAGTATAACCTTTTGTGCCATAAGAAAATGTAAATATTTTTAAATATATATGTAATCTATGGTTAGTAAAATTCAACCATAATACTTAATTGCTATACTTATATTAATTGCTATACTTAGACTTAATACTTATATTAAGTGAGGGTTTGTACATTTTCTTTTATCTATTTTTGATACCTTCTATTTGTTTTTATCAAAAAATATTGCTTTATTTTCTTTTATTTCTTCATTCTTTTCAAAAAAGTTATGTTAAATTATTAGTTCTAATTTTTTTTTTGTATTTGCACCAAAAAAATATTACTTTTTAGTTTTTTATTTGATTATATTTTTTAAAAATATTTTTGGTGCCATGTAGTATATTTTTATTTTGAATATTTGTAAAATATTATAATTATAATAAAAATTAAAAAATTAATAACTCCAAATTAACTAATTTTATTATATAAGAGTTGTAGTTAATTACATATTAAATTTTAATTAGAAAACATGCAAGTGAGTTGAATCAAATTAAAATGAAATTAGAGAACTTTTAGCCATAAGATTTTTGTTTTTACGCGTTAAAGCTTTTAATTTTTCTTTTGAATTGAGTCTTAATTATCCAAATCTAAGATTATTCTAATATAAAATAATGCAGGCGGTTATTATAGACTTATAGGCTATAGCATAACAGGAGTATATACTTTCCTCTTCTCTGCAAAAGAATATAAAAAGCACAGTATATATCTATCTATCATATATATATATATATATACCTTTCCTCTTCTCTGCAAAATTCTCTTCCATTTATCTCGACCTTTCTCCCTCTTCCTCAAAATCGAGTTTGTACTCTCTCACTCGCTTTCTCTGATTCATAATTATATTTCCCAATTATGTCGTATCTTGAAGAATTCTTCTTTGTTGTTGGCCTCTCTCTCTTCACTTCTTTTATTATGGCCAAGCTCCTTTCAATGGCATCGGCTTGTGATAGTTTTGCTCAAGACCATAAATCTCCGCCGTCGTCGAGGAAAATTATTTCTTTAGCAAAAAAGAACGAGAAAGAATTGGGTTTTGATGATATTGTCGAAAGCGAAACGAGACCATTTACAATTTTCGAAGAAACGGCAAAAGTTGATGATCATAAAGAGGAAGTAGGAAATCCAATTGAAAATACCCATGATATTGGAAATAAAGTCGAAGTGGGTGCATCGAGAAAAATTGAGGAGGATGTTGAAGTATGTGTCGGTGGTGACGAGCTTGCTGACCAATTGGTTGACAGAAGTCCAAATATGACGGCGTTCGATGGAATTGAGAAACAGTTGTTCGATGAAAGTCCTCAGAGACAGGATCGAGAAGATGTTGGCATTGTTGAAGAAGGGTGTGATTCGGGGAATGTGGGTGATGATTTAAACAAAAATGAGGACGATGGGTGGTTAGATGATTGGGAAGGAATAGAGAGAAGTGATTTGGAAAAGCGGTTTGGTGCTGCAGTGGCATTTGTGGGTTCTAAGGCTATTGCTGATCGGGTTGATAGTAATGTGAAGATGGAATTCTATGGCCTTCATAAGGTTTCCATTGAAGGGTCCTGCACTGAGCCACAGCCGATGGCATTGAAGGTTTCTGCTCGTGCTAAGTGGTAGTAAGCTTCTCCTATACCCTTTTTAATTTTTATTTAGATTTTATTAATAGTTATCTGATGATTTAAATTGTTTACTTATATTTGTGGCCAGCCTAACCAACTCCTAAAATTTAATAAGGCATATCTGAAAATAATAATTTATTATTGTTTACCAAATGGATTTGTTTTGATGAGTCAGATGTGACATTTTCAATATCAAAAGGGGCAAGAAATATCGATAAGAAATGTAGATAAAAATATAGCTGTTGTAGTAATTTGACAGGATGGGCAAGTTCTTCATACTCCTACTAAGATACAGTTGTCACAGGTTTAAGGCAATTTAGTTTCTTTCTTCTTTCCCAACTAAGAATTAGCCTTTCAAATTCTGTATCTTGCTGGTAGAATTCATGGACGTGTACTCAAAATTTGTCAACATTTTTTACATATACTACTGTATAACTTTGATGTCTATATGAACTTATAATTCTCATTTTACCTTCCAGAATATGGTTTTGTAGTTAGTTTCAGTACTTCCAAGTTACAAGTTTTTAATTTGACAGAGACAATCAATTATCTTGTTCCAGGAATGCATGGAAGCAGTTAGAGGACATTAGCAGAGAGGAGGCTATGGAACAATACATAGCCCTCCTTTCAAAAACAATACCAGATTGGATGGGAGAAGGCACTTCTGTAAGTCCTTGCCTTTCATACATGTGGCTTATCATCTAGTATTATCTAAACTGAGACTAGTGAAGATATGTTGATTCGCAACTAATACTGTCCAGAATACAAGAATAAGCTTGTTTTGATGTTGAAACATCTGGCTGCTACCTTTCACAATTTTTGACGCAAGCTACTGATTGTAACAAAATATGAAGCTGGTAAACTTACATTCACCATGTTTGTTTCCGCGTAAATGTTAGAGATCTAGATTCTGACAATGTATTTTACGTTATAAGAATCTATAATTGTTAAAATTTAAGCCGAAATACTTATGACCATTATGAGTTGATAGGAGGATAGATTAATAAGTTTGTTCCTAGCTTACCTTATACGGAGTATTATTCGTTCTTACGTTCATTTTGTTTCATTTTATTTTTTCCGCAGGAAGTCCAGACAATCGGACTTACGAGTGATTGAGGTTGGGTCAAAATTAAATTGATAGCGCTAAGAACTTGGTTTGCTGCCAGTTATATGTTTTCTCATAACTCCAGCTTCCTCAGTGGTGTGTCCATATATATGTTTAATATCACTAGGCTTTGCAAAGGAATTACATCATGTCCTTGCAATGTAGATTTATTTGTCCAAAATTGTGCAGCTCTGTCCTGTAGAAAAAATTAATAAAGCTGAATTTCGTTTGATTTCAAGTCCTAAGATAATAGGTAGGACCTTTACTGTTTGCAACTAATATATCTCAAAATTTACAGAGTATTAATGATAATCTCTTCCATATCCTAAAGATTCACAAAATTTCCTTGTAGAAAATTCCAAATTCAGACCATGCTTTAGCAATATGATTCTAATTCCGGGAAAAAAATCTACACATGAACCTGTAATCATCTTCGACTTCAATGGGGCGATTCTGTATTTGAAGTTTGTAGATATCTACTGGTTTAACAAAATAGACTAGATACTACATTGCATATTTGGCAGTAGCTAACAAGTAACAACCCACATATTGGTTGTGATTAGAACTGTCTTGCTTCTTGGCTTTTATTAATTTTTATTTTTTATATGAGCTATTCCCCTGTCAATCTGTCATGCATAATTAATCGGGGGAACCATTCAATGTAATTGGACTCCGTCTGACAGTTTTGTATCTCAAAACCCAATTTGGGAGTATATAACAAGCACTGGGTTTAAGTACAAGTTTATGAAACAAATTTTCCTTTACAGCACTCATACTCAATTAATTGTTGTTTTAAGTTTTCAAGATACATTTGATAACTTATACCTAATTTCATCTATTTTTATTGAGACAATTCTAACTTGTTCATCGGCAACTGATCTAATTCCTAAAATATATAATATTTTTGATCCTTCCTTACTCAAAATACTCTTATTTAATTGTAGAGTGTAT
This sequence comes from Centella asiatica, assembly GCA_014636745.2. Lineage (NCBI taxonomy): Eukaryota > Viridiplantae > Streptophyta > Magnoliopsida > Apiales > Apiaceae > Centella > Centella asiatica. The sequence goes on from CM025785.1 coordinate 19,435,600, forward strand.
TTTGTATTTGTTCAAAGTATTTGTACATGTATGTACGGTGCATTTCATTTACTATCTTAAAAAATAAAAAGTGTCTTTTTTCATATCTTTAATAAAAGATTTAAGCGGAATAAATATGAAAAAATAATGTTTATTATAAATAATAATTGTTAGTTTTAAGTGTGCAAAACGCTAAAACAATAATTGAAAAGGGACGGAGGGAGTATATGTAGTAATTAAGTTACTTTAATTACAAAAAAATCTTCCATAAATGTATGTAGAATAATGTATAGTTATTAATTTAATTACCAAAAAATTTATGCCGCTGCCGAATCCCGGAATTGTACGTCAAACAATTTTAAATTGCTACAGCGGTTTATATTCCGAAGCTCGTCATTCTTTCTCAAAAGAAATTATTAATATTCGTGCCCGAGATAATAACTATATCTTTAATCATGTAAAATCCATAATTAATTCTCTAGAAATATATCTTAAACCATAATTCATAATTAATTCGCTTGCCTCTTCACTTTTTGGAGATGATCATATAACCATATTGAACGCATGTTAGGTCCAACTTTTTCAAATGTATTTATTGAATAATTATATATGATCATGCAAACTACATAGCAATTCATACAGTGTAAAATTCATCCACTCTTAACACTCTATAACATTTTACATTTCATTTTGTTTGTATTATAAAATTTAACATGTTGAGATTTTTATGGATAGAACTTTTATATGTAATTTGTATGTAGTAGTATTTATCATTTACAGTAAAGCTAATTAAATTTATTTTAATTTTGAATCATATTATTTCAAAAAATACTAGATAAAACTTTGAATATAACTCTTTTTTTAATCAAGGTAATATTAAATGTCCTTTTAAAATTTTGCAATTATAATAATACTAATAAACTGAAATAATACTTTTTATTTGGGTCATTGGATGGTGCTATGTATATAAAATTATATATAAGAATAAATACATATATTAAAGTCTTAAAATTGTATTTAAAGTCATTGAATTTAAGAGACCCATAATATAGAAAATAGTACTGACAATAATTTTACACTAGAGCACTAGTAATAGGGATGTCGGTTTCTTATTTTTTATTTACTAATATTATTTTTCAGATTAAAATTATTATGCGAGTGTTTTTTTTTATTTATTTATTAACTTAACTTTTAAATTTTAATTTAAAATTTATAAAATAAGTTTTTATTATTTTTTGAATTAATTAAAACTTTTACTGGACTTTTTATTTTATACAGTATAATTTTATAGGCCAAACACTTTTGAACTAAGATTCAAAAAGTAACAAATACTTACTTTTACTTTTAGATTTTGAGTTGGATTCGGAGTCGGGTGCTGACCCACCCATGACATGCTCGGGTTCTGGTATTTATCAGCACCATCCTTTCCTGCGCGATGAACAAAAATGCAAGCTTCGTCGTGTTCTGATTTGTTTAGATCTAGAACCCAGCGCATTATTCTTCCCGCGTGATGTTATTAATGTTCTAGGGTTTTGAAATCTGTACTAGTAATTCTTCATTCTCTTATTCTCTTTTACTCCGGAACGATCATGGGAGTGGTGATAGAGACTGAAGTTTGGATTCCGAATCAGGCGATATACATCTTCATATTCATATCATGTTTCCTCTGCATCTTCTGTTTATCTCGTTTCAACACCAACAGAACTACTTCCACAGTCTTCGATCAATCGCTTCCACCTTCACTCAGAAGTTTTCTTCTGATCTTTTCTCTTTCATCAGGTCTGTAACTGTTTGTTCTTCCATTTGATAATTGGATTTGTTAGCGTCGTCCTCACGAGTTAGCCCATTTGGTTGCTTTTAGTATTCTTATTTGTTGTATTGTTTTTTCAAATTAATTTATTTTGTATGTTCATTTCGGAATTGCCATTAGTTTGTTTCTCTTACTTCTATACTGATTCAATTATTGCTTTATCCCTACGTGATTTTTAACTCTTTCTTATTCTCTCTAAATAGTGCTGGAAGGGCTGGGATCAGTGATAGGAGAGTATGAGTTGACATATTATGATGTTAATGAAGAACGGATGGTTTTATATCTATGTATTGGATATGCTGCATCTTTCTTTATTGCGCCCTTGTTGGGAGTGATCTCTGATATAATGTAAGTTCACGTTTTATTGGTCATCTTCTCTAAGCTTCAAAAGTAATTGGCACCTATGATCGTTATATATGAGTTTGAATCTTAAACTTGGTTAGTTTATAATTTTGTATAATTCTAGTTTCTAGATTTTGAAGTACGTTAAAAAAAAATCTTGAGTGTGAGAATGAACATGACAAAGGGAAGTTAATTTCGACAATGATATAGAATTGCATAGAAGGAATGCATTCAGGGGTGGATTTATGAAGGGACGACGGGTGAACTAGACCCCTGCTCAAAATTTAGTTCTAATTATTATATATGTAATCATTTGATTTAGTAAAATCATTCCCTATTATATATATTAGTCCAAAAAAAATGTATCTCCCTATTTAGTTTTAATTGAATTTATGGAACAAATAATCTACTTTAAAGTTATCTTATAGATGTGAGGTCTAATGATAAATTTTCTGAAGTTATTAAAATTTGCAAGCTTCTTCAAAAAATGGTCAAGGCAAAGAACTCGTTCTTGCTTTTATAATTAACACTAATTCTTTCAATAGTAACTGCTAGTATAGAAAGAGTTATTTCTGATACAAATATTGTCAAGACTTCTTATTTAAATTTAATGGGTTATGATTGGATGAACAATTGACTGTTGACGTACGTTGAGATATGCAACAGTATTGATAGCAACAATCTCAGAGTACAAAGAATTGTAGGGAAATTATGTGATTTTTTTTTTAAACATTATTTTATGTAGTGAATTTCTTATATCTAAATTTTTTTTTCGAAACCCTGCACTACAATCATGCGTCCACCACTGAATGCATTGGACAATTTGTCAAAAACTGGTTGGAATTGTTCTAGCAGTTTAAGACTATTAGTTAGGATTCATGCTGCAGTACTTTCTAATGTTTTTTCTGCTTCCTGCCATCACCAAGTCTTGCCTATATTGGAATTCCACAAGCCAATAATTGTGTGTGCTATACGGTGTACTTTGCTGGGACTCCTGAAAATGAACATCCTTTTTTTTTTCTTCCTCTGTGTATGCGTGCGTGTGGTAAATGTTTTGTTCAGGTATTCTGAGATCAAAGCCTTTTGACTAGGATTGTTGGTTTTGGCTTCAGCATCTGGGAGCATAAAAAGTCTTTGTGATAAAAATTGTGCATTACAATGTGTGAATGATATGAGGATATTCCCCTTACTGTCTACATATCCAGATATCTGATCTTCTGTTTAAAGTAAATATACATTCTCCAAATATCCAAGAAAAGATCTTCCAACTTTGTTCTTTCTTTGGTACTGTTAAGAAATTGATGTATTGTTTCTAGTAACTATTTTTGTTTATTTCTGCTTGTGCAGGGGCCAAAAGAAAGCTTGTTTCGTGTTCTGTATCCTGAATCTTTTTGTTGGTATATGCAAGAGGATTACTTCACACCACTTTTGGTTAGCTAGTATATGTCTAGCTCTTGCCAATTCTATATCTTTATTCAGCTTTGAGACGTGGATGGTGGTTGAGCATGATAAGGTATGTGGTTTAATCTGTTCTGTATGTTTGCGTTGTACACTTAAAGTGTGTCTTGGAGGAAACCATTCAGGTTTGGACAATTGGCTAGTTCCTGCCCATCACATGATCCGTTTGAGATTTTTCCAGTTTTCGTCTTTAATCTTCAGCATTAGGTCATCTCAACCCAAATATAAAACAGCCGCCACTTACTTATTATAACTTATCATTACTGTTTCCATTGCAGCTAGGTCACAGGCAAGATACACTGAATGACATGTTTTGGTTGATGACCTTTTTGAAGTCTGCATCATTTATTGGAAGTCAAGTTATTGCAAATTGGCTAATTGGTGGTTCTGTCCAAAAAAATTTAGGTTCTCTTTCTAGTGCAACTGTGTTGCTGGCAATTATCATCATCATTTGTATAAATCGTGAAAGGAAGGAGTCCACAAAGTTAACAGCATTCAGGAGTTATTGGACATCGTTTTACACATACGTGCTCAGTGGTAGAAAATGCATATCCATATTATATTTGTTTTATATCAATTTTGTGAAATATACCTATGTATTAACTTCACAATGTTACTCAACAATGTTTTCACAGTCTTATTGGGGATGCAGAATTGACAAAACTTCAATTCTTTGGAGTTTGATATCAAGTGATAAATGTATGTTACTACGTTGGTGTAATAATTGCAGGATAAAGTTCAATTAATCAAAATGAGTTCTATACGCACGAAAGTCTTCATATTCTTTTTTATATGGATGCTCTCTGTTATTCCCAGAAAATGCTAAAAATAAATTCTAGAATTTGACTTTGGAAATTATTCTATACGTAAGTTCCATTATGTGGTGGAAAGTTTATAGAAAAATGTCCATTAATATTGAGTTGTTAATTTTCTGCAGATAAAAGGATATGGTTGTTGGTCTGCGCACAAGCTTGTGTCCAGTTCTCAGTCGTGGTCTTCTGGATTTTGTGGGCTCCAACAATTGTGGTATGCCCTTCACTGTTACTTAACTACAACAAAAGGTGATCTTAGTTATGGGTTTGATGGATACTGGATTTCACTAATATCAACAGGGAGTTGATTCACAGTTTACCAGTTGACAGTATAGTAATTCATATTAATTGTAGTCAAAGTCACAAGCTCACATGCACTTGCCCCATACACACGAAATAACACGGGAACTCAAAAAGAACAATTCCTTTTCATAATATTTTATAATCTTTAGAATTATGAAAACTCGATTAGTATGAACTTGATTCCCCCCATTGATGAAGTTTGTTTTTAATAATATAATATAGCTTTGACTTCGATTGTAACACATGGTGTTGTTCCAGGCTGATGGACGAGAAGTTCATCTAGGTCTCATTTATCCGTGTTTGCTGGGTGCTGCAATGTTAGGTAGTACATTGTTTCCGTGGTTCATTAGTGGACCACTATCACTTCGCACTGAGGATTGCTTGATCTACATGTTCTTTGTGACAGGCATTTTGATGTCTGTGGTGGCTTATGACTATCAGGTAGAACATAACATTATTAGGTTTAGTTTTCCATTTTTTTATCTTGTTTTAGTTGACAAAAATTTTGGCATGTGACCTTCCTCTCTGGAATTCCAATGTGCAGGATATTGGAGTTTTAGTGGCACTTTTCTGCTTATTTCATGCTTGCATAGGCCTAATTTCACCTTCACTTGCCAGATTGAGAACCTTGTACATCTCTCTCTCTCTCTCTCTCTCCCTCAGGGAAAAATTAGAAAAAAAATATGGAATTCAGTAACCAGCTTTCACTTTAAACTGGATCAGATAGGCTTAGATAAGGGTTTAGAGAGAAGTAAGAAGTTTATATGATCTATGAACTACCAAGCCCATATTCCCTCCAACATTTAAAGGAGATAGAAAAACGGTAAGGGGTTTTGTGTTTGCATAGAGCTAAGAAAGTGATGTATTAGAATCTCACTAATAAACTACCTTATTTTCTTTTACGCTTGTAAAGAGCATTAGTTTTTGTCCTTCGATCATTGTCATTTCATGATCTTGTTTTTTCCAGGGATGTCTTCTTTAGTAGAGGTGCATCTTGACTGAGGGGAACTATTAATATATTCCATCTAATTGCTTCAATCACAGATATGTTCCAAATGAATTGCGGGGAGGAATGATCAGCTTGTCTTCAGCTCCTGCAAGTTCAGCAATTTTGTTTCTCCTAATGCAGGTACCTTTGTTTCCAATAACTTGTAGGTTTTAGTTTACATAGAAGTTGTGCCGGCCATTATTTTGTATTGTTTGTAGTGGGCCTAGAGGCCATTAGAAAGTCACGTGCTACTATTCCAGTCAACAATGGTTGAAAATTGTCAAAGATGGTCTTTTGGTAATCATCCTTTCCATCCTCTAAAAAGTTGAATGGCACTTGTGCTGTGAGTTGATAGACTGTGACTTTTACAATTTTGCAAGTTGGGCATGCATAATGTTAGCCCTCAACAATTCTCTTAAGTGTCTATATTCTGGACTTGAATTGGTTGCTCTTTATCCAAGCCAAAATTACTTGCATCGTTCTCGGCATATTCCTATTGCATTTCGTAGTCATAGAATGACTTTGTTTGCTATCCTGAAATATGTCACAGAGAGGTATATATCAGAACATCGAGAATTCAACAATTATAGCATTCGCTGCTCTGGGTTTATTTTCTGCGGCTGTTTGCATGCATTTATTGAAGCAGTGGGGCAAGCAACTCCACAATGATTGGCGCAAAATGTGAATATATATGCGTGATTCCATAGATCAATTTTGTCATGATCAGCATCAGAGAGACACTTACGGATCAAAAAAGACGTGAAGCAAAGACAGTGGTCTTGTTATCCAACAGAACCAGTTTAGGGAAACATGTCACCAGGAGGAAAATTACCATGTTCCGGATAAAGGCTTTCAGCCATATTACTGCAGGTAACAACTGCAAAATGTCGGGTGAAGTGAATCAAATGCAATTCTAAGTGACATGAACGTTTACGTCAATTTAGCTGCAGGAATTTTAAGGGACCGTGACTAGATTATGAGGATTAAGAGTCGACATTGATTGGTTATAGTTAAGTGTGTTTTAGGCACTATAGACGACAAGATGCGATGGTGGAGAATCGTCGCATGTCGACTAACACGAACTAATCAAGAGGAAATTTGTTCTAAAAAGATCTGTATCCACATAGAATATACAGGTAGTCAGCATTTTGTTTGTTCAAATTCTTACTAGCAGATTTTTGACGCTGTAGTTGTCTATTGGCAGGAGAATATTTCACGTTAGTTCATTCGTAGACATTGATATTCAGCTTGAATTTTAGTGCATTAGATAGATGTGAGTACTTCCAAAAATCAAGATATTCCAGCAGCGTAACCTTGTAAGATAAACTGATCATGGATAAGTCTACAACTCAGTCGGTGGTGGTCGATTATATTGGTGATTAAATTGCTGAAGATATTTTGCACCCCACAATTAAAGAAACTCCAGTTGCTGAAATGAATCAAGTACTCTTTATATATCAAACCTCAAATCCCAAAAATTTTAATTAAATGCTTACAACTACATATAAATTAATCATCCTGTTCTTGATCCCTGAGCCATTTTGTTGCCACCCATTTCTGTCCTGTTATCACTGGACAACTTCCATGAAGCGATGTCTGTGGACTCATCAAAGAAATTGGCGTTAGAAGTGCTAGAAATAACAGTCAAGAGACTGCAAATGAATTTGTATCTAGCAACACTACAAGATTGACTACTTCCATATACACTAGTTTTCTTATATTCTCTATAATCTCTATTTTAAGAGATACAACTTGAATCTCTAAAAATTATTTCTGCACCAACATCTTTAAAATAAAAAATTTGTTACGAGATTTGAACAAGGAATCTTTACGTCAAAAGATTTATTATTCAAATCTCTCAAATCTGTATAATAAAGATGATGACGTAATTTTAAAAAAATAAAAATTTTAAAAACATGAAAAAATATAATTTAATCTGTAAAATGAAAAACTTGTTAAGAAATAAGTGTGTAGATAGCAGTAATGCTCCTCTCAGAAGGTTACGTTCAAACTCATTACGCATTTCATGACTTATATTCTTTTTTCATGAATCCAACGGATTACCCATTTGTCACTTCAAAATTTTAATTTCTTTTATTTTTGTTTGCTTTTTGCTGATTAACAGAATCGGTATTTCCAGTTACTAATAACTATCCAATCAGTCTACCAAAATCTAGGAGTATTCTTTGCAAAACTAAAATATGCTTTTATGTTGCCTCCACTCTGCTTATCAATTACGTTCAGAAGAAATCATAAGGCCCATTTGTTGCCAATCGGGATGATAGTGTTGAAGGAGAATGAAACTCACTGTATCAATAGTACCATTCGGGAAAACTGAATAAAATAGAAGTCCATCGCCTTTTCGTGGCTTTACTTTTAAGCCAAGACACTTCTCAAAATCATAGTTTCCGATGTTTAGTTCATTCTGCAAATCAAAGCAATGATGTGAACATAAATATTTCAGATATAAGTGATACATAGAAATGGAGAGAGAAAGAAGGGGGGGAAAGAAAAATGAACTTGAAGAAGAGCACAAAATAAGTGAATAAGAGTTCTCAGTCGACCTCAAAGGGAAACATAGTCTCACCACCTTCTTCAACATTGGATAAATACAACAAAAACGAAGCAACCTGTGAAATAATTTATCAAGGTCACCATCAAAACTGTGAAGTAATGTTCAACTCACATGTTATAATTATCAGCTGGTAAGCAGAATGTGAAAACTGACCACTCTAGTTAAAGTTACAAACTTTATTTTACTCTATTTTTCTAACTTATGTGGCAAACATAAGGACAAAAGCAATACTATAAAAGAAACAAACAGTAGACGAGCAAAATGGTGAAGTTAATTGCTCAAGCTTTAAAGTAGTCACATGTGAGTTTTGATGCAACATTTATAGAGAGTGATGGATGCGCATTTCTTGTGTAGTGATGTTAGGCAGAAACATAAGATTACACAAAAGTAACTGAACAACGGAAAAAATTATCAGAGTTTTGAATATTTTACCCTCTGGCTTTTCTGTGGGCCATATTCAGCAGGGTGGAATGCATCATAATGTGAATTATACCTCTGCCCAATCTCGTAGCGCAAAATATTAAATGCCTGAAACACAATCACATAAACTTAGATATTAGCAAGGTCACAACCATATGACGGAGTCTCAAGCTTCCATCCATTAAATAGACAATCATATGCTCTTGATCAATCATGCTCAGCAACAAATAGTAGATCAGCAATACAGAAAAATTGAAAAGGCACTACCTAAGCTGATCGCATTCAAAATGTAAGAAAATCTTAGATCATGAACTTATTTTACCTGTAAGAGGATCCCTGTTCAATTAAGGTTGTAAACTATATTCAGAATTTCAGCTAATAGAATACGGATTTGACAAATATCAGAATCTCAGTGTCAGTTATCAGGATGAAAATAAGATACCTGCTGACTCACCCACAATGATATCAACATCTTATTGAGTAAGATCATTCAACAAGACACTCTCTCAGTAACCTGAGTATTAAATTACATTCTGGAGTTCTAGTATTAGATAATTAATCAAGATAGTGCTGGGGTTATGGGTGTTGGATTGAATTATTGTTTATTAGTGGAGGACAAAAGCTGAAGTTTGGAGAGTTTGATGATGATGAGTTTAGGACAAAGATGGGGTTTGAATTTCCCATTAGGTCAGTGGCATTTAAAGACCACTTGTCGACAATTAAAATTTAATAGAGAAAATCCTTTTGAAACCCTGGAGAGTTGTACATCCTTTAAAAATCTTAACAATAATTTACCATAGCTAAGAGCCTAGGAGGAAGCACTGAAGAAGGTTAGAAGGCAAATGAACACACCTTAATAGTTTCAAATATTGAACATGAATTTGTACTCCCTATAAAACACGGGCAGGGGAAGAAATGACAGCTAACTAGTTTCTTGTGCTCCATAATCTATCAATTTCACTTTGCTGATATTTGTTGAAATTGACCTCATACACAGCACCCTAAAATTTCATTTAAATTACCAGAGAAACACTTATAAATATTATCGTGCATTTAAATAGCAGAAAATTCAGACAAATCCAAGCATGGACCAGAAGACGTAAAGGTAACCATCACTTTGTTTTCTCCTTTAAGGTTTTTGTTCTTGATTTTTAGTTTACTATGCTTCCCTACGGCGCAAATTTCAAATAAAACTATTGGTGAAAATATTGAAAAAGAGGAGAAAGGTTTGACTTTTTGCATTCCTAAACTGCATAATGATTTTTAATTAAAATACATAAGAGGACTATTTAACCAAATTATGTAACACTTGAATACAGAGATGACAGAAACCCATCTCTGGGATTACATAGTATATCAGGTCCAGTAATTGAGGAAAACTTGCTAAACCAAAATTTAACATTTTCAGATAATGAACGATAAAACCTAGCAATAAGCTATGTTATGGGTGAAGTTTGATCCAGCTCTAGCCCAAGATAGTTATCAAACTGGCCCAAAAGGAAATAGGGCAATATCTTGAACGGTTAAAAACCTTGAAAGAGATGGCTCGTCATGGTTACACATTATGCATGCGCCACACAAATTAGCAGGACTTCAGGGGCTCTTTGTTGGGTAGTTTAGTACTTACAGGAAACAATCTTTTTGATATATTGTAGAATTCTGAGATTGTAACCGTGTAACACTTTTATGATATATGTTTGCATTGGCATGTCTAGTTTCCTTTTTCCAACACCCTGAGTGTTTATGACTTTATTCATGTCTATCCCAGCTGGCTCTGGCTCTTTGTGCTTATATATTCTTTCCATATTATCAGTTTGACTAAACAACCGCAAAGTTTGCATGCTCTAATGTATAGCAGGACAATTAAAACATACACTCATTGCAAGTCTCTGTTATTATGGAAACGAAGAAGCATTAACTCATTTGCCTACAAATAACGACAGCAGTAAACTGAATGGGTCATGGAAGAAGATTGGATTTGAAAATATAGCTTCAAATTATATATACCTCACCATGAGTCCTGGGAATCATTGTAGCCTTCGCAATTTTTTCCTCAATGAGATCAAGTGTCCGAGTTTTGTCTTCAGATGCACTCATAAAGGTTCCGGAACTGGTGTACACAAAGGAAATAAAATATAATATCTACAAAGTGGATAAAGCCCATTCCTTAAAGCTTGAACTGTAACTTTGGAAAAAAAAGGAAAAGGGTTTCCTCCATGTAAACAAAAAGTAGACTGACAAATACAAGACACGTGAAGAAACACTTCATGCTAAGTATATGCACGCAATTGTGTGCGCACAACTCTAAATAAAGAACTGTATGTACCTTGTTCTAATCCCTTTGGTGCTTTCTGCTGTTTCTCCCTTTCGTAAAGCCAAGCCTGAAGGTGCAAGACGTGCCTTCGCTATCTTAATTATCTTGTCACACTGTTCCGGTGCTGCAAAACCAGGGAAGTATAGTGCACGGGGTTTCCAACTTAAAACCTACATAAGAAAATAAATACACACAAGAGTTATGTCCAGAAGAGAACGTGCATGAACCACAAATGATGACCGAGTATAATTAACAAGTGGCACATATACCATCTAAGTATAACAGGGATCATACTAGTAAATAAATATCTTAAAATGTCTTTTCCAAGCAGAAACTACAGATAGAAAATGAAAAATGGACTGAAATGGCAAGCCATGGACTAATCGTAGCAGCAATAATAATATAATTATTTTTTTTAACAAAGTTATTTCATACCTTGATATCGATCACATGACTCAATGGATCAGATTCCAATACAACAATATAAGGTGAATTGACATTATCAGTCTCCTTTCCCCAACTTTCTAAATTAGAATGAAGAGACCAGAGACCAGATAATCTTAATATGAGTAATAATGAGTGGTTTAAATTACTAAGAAAGACTTCCTATTTCTGATTCTAATAAAAGATAATACATCATATACAACTTGTCAAACTCGACACATTCTTATATGTATCATGTGTATATTTGCAACATGCACGTATAACTTTGTCCAGCAGCACAAACATATACAACCACAAAACTAATTGCTTCGCTCAGTTCTCACAGAGTAGTTAAATAACTTAATAACCATTTTATTGTAGAATTGTCATGGAGAGTTCACAGTTGGTTTAGAAAGGGGTCATAAGCGAAGCAACTAAGATCATGGTATGTAATAATAATCATGTAAGATATGAAAAAACTTGGTAAAGGGTACATAATTTTAATAGAAAAGAAACAGACCAACTTCGTGATCAAGTACTAATCCTCGTGTAAGATATGTAAAAACTTAGGGCATAGGGTTGCAGAAATGACCAACTTTGTGATCACTCATGCTAACTTTAGGTTATGATTGATTGGCTCTTTCCAATAGAGTGAACTAATTCAGTGAATTCCTGTCTAAAACATTAATCTGAGGTAGCACCACCAACTCTACAGCTCAACCACTTGACAGCATCCTTCCTTCTGATTTAGTTTAATTTCTAGAGCCACACAAGTGCTCAGAAATTAAACTAAATCAAAAGGAAGAATGCTGTCAAGTGATTGATCTGTAGAGTTGGTGGTACAAGTAGCTTCCATATATTGTCGTGTTTTCATTGTTTCATGAATGATACTTTTGTCAATCTAATCAGTCTCAAAAATGACAACCATCGTAACACCGTTTCAAATTTCAAACAGCCACTTTAAGCCAAATTACAAAAGCAAAAGTTGTTATCCTAAAAAAGCAGGCAAAAAATGCCCAAAACTAAATCAAAACAGTAATACTGACACATAATATACTCGCACAGCTATGCACAAAAAGTAAATTAGAGTGATTACGGAACACATGGAGACTAAGAGCGAGGACGAAGAAACGGAGCATCTGACCTGAAAGGGGATCTGAGTCAAAGAATCTTCACCAGTCTCACCATGAGGCAATAATGGATCAATCTGTCTCTCCTCCTCCTCCACTATCGATTCCATAAACCTCGGTTTTGGCCTTAGTCCAGGCGATACCTCCTGATTCGGTAAAAATCCAACAAAGTCCAATCATCAAACACCTTACATACATCATTCAGCAAACTTATATATTACTACATAAAGTGCTGAAGTACGAAACAGTAAGAGGATTGTATGTACCTGGTGAGAGAGAAGCGTGGAGACAAAAAGGCCGGCGACGAAACAGAAAAAGCAAACAAGAAACACAGCTGGCAACGGTAGATTCCAGCGTCCTCCTACAAATCTTCCTCCTCCTCCTTTGATTTTCATTTTCTTTTGACGATGTAAGTACTTGACAACAACTTGTTTAAAGCAAGTGCTTCAATGGAGTTTTTGTCTTGACTTAAAAGTCAAAGGTTCAACAAAGTCTACTACAGTAGTATGATCAAAGGAGGATAAAGTGGAAAGATTAATGGAGTCTTGTAGTACGAGCGATTGATTTCCGTACGCGGCGGGAAATTTTTCTTCTTTTTTTTTTCCTCTTGATTTTTACTGTATATATTTGCTGCTGCCACTAAAAAGGAGAAAAACAAGATGCTGAGCTTTTTGTTTTGTACTATATATATCACGACGATCCGACTTTAAATCAATTTCAAACCAGCTGGAGGAGTGGTTACACTCGTGGACTCACATTTATTACCAGAGCACCCGCATCCGTTTCCCTTAGAGAATTTTGATAAAAGTCAAAATATTATGAATTGTACATATAATTAATTTGATAATTGTGAATAATATATATTTATTAATTAAAAAATTAAAAAATATAAATAATAATAATTTATGAAGAGTAAGAGACCACGCCTTTATTAGAAGTGTGAATGAGTGAATTTCAAATATATTCTCATATATTAGGGGTGTAGTTTGTATTTAAAATTTTTAAATATTTCATCCACGCCACTAATAGTGGCGGATACGATTTTTTTTTTTTTTATAACCGTTGGATTGTTGATCAAACGGTATTTATTGCGTTAGTTATGGATCTCCCATAACTAACGCAACCTTTGGATCATCTACATATATAAAGTAAAAATTATAATGATAATATGTGGGTACATAAGATAAAAGTAAGAGAGAGAAATACTAATTTGGTCTTTTTACACTTTAAACGTTACTAAAAGAAAAAAAAATATTGTAAATAATGTGGGACGTCCCAAAAAGTAAAGCGTTAAACAAATTTTATGGGAGAGAGAAATTATATATTAATTCAATATAAAAAGTAATAATTTATTTATATTTAGAAAAAAATATTTTTTAAATTAAATATTTTTACCATATATTATAGCGATTAATTAATATATATACTATTATAATTTGTATTATATTATATAAATATTATATTATATTATATATAAATGTGAGATACACACACACACACAAACATATATATATATTATAAATTATTAACAAATAGTGAAATTAGAAAATATTTAAAGATAAGATATTTGTTTAATTTTTTATATATAATAATGAAAGATTCTACATAAAGATAAAAGACAAAGAATGAAACATTAGATTTGAATAGTTATGGCAATCATTTAGGTTTCATATGATACAAGTTAAATTTTGAATATTCTAAATTCTGATGATTTAGATATAAATGAGACTTATATGATACAATTTGATTTTGTGATATTTTTAATTAGTTTTTGAACGTATTTTTAGATAAAATTGGAGAGTGTTACAATTTTAGTGAGTTGATTAACAATAATATCGTCATATTTATTTCAGCTTAAATTTTAGAGATTTTAAATTCTGATAATATAAATTATATTATCAAAATTTAAAATTTCAAAAATTTAAACTAAACAAATGGGTCATGTCACTCTTCGTAAGAGAGTCTCACTCAATTTTTAATTCTTATCATTTGATAGATAAAATCCGATTGAGATTAGCATGTTTTTGTCGAACCAACAACTTCTCGATTGTATTTTTAGGTTTGATTAAACTTATATTAACATGTTGCGTAATTTGATAAAACTCGTGAAAATATGATAGATGAATATTAATATTGTGAAAAATACAAAATTTATTTTAAATACCTAATACTCTGTATAAATTTTATATAAAAAGTTTATGTACCCCTGCGGTAATAAAAATATTCTTCGGAAGACGAGCATAGTACGATAATTTAGGAGGCACAGGCACCTAAGAACAGGACCAATACTTTACCAGCAACTTCACTTTATTTGGGACACAGCACATAGAAATCTAAAGACCACGATAAGACTCCACCATGTTGTTTGAAATATAAATAATAATAATAACGGATTAATACCGATTAATTCTCCTCATGTGAAATCACGAGGAGAAGATCAGACAAATACGGATTAATTCTTTTGCTATATAAAGGTGAAGATTAATTTGATCATTTTACATTATGAATATTTCCATAAAAATGTTATAAGAAATACAGGACCTTCCAAAATATTATTACAAAGAACGTGAAACGAGAAAGTATTGCATGAAAATCGAGTATTGATCATAATTTTTTATTCATTTTTTAATTAATAATCAAATATCAGAAATATTTTTTTTAGAAATTATTTTCTAAAAAAATATTTTCTTAAAATTTTTTTTGCTAAAATCATTTTCTAAAAAATATTTTTTGTATATTAAACAGAGTGTTAGGTCCACCATATTTTAATTTGTGAATGGTGTCCGAAGGAACTAACAAAATTAATTTTTTTGTGTGTGATGAAGTCTCGTGCACAATTTGGGCAAACACCATATAACACCTTTCCTTACCTCACAATATGAAGAAAATAGGAGATTTTTTTTCGACAGTTCCTAAACTATATCAGTTTTATACATTTGATTTTTAAATTTTTTTCATAACTTGTTTGGTACACAAACTTTGTAAAACATTCGCAATCAGAAAATTTCATTAATTACTCATTAAATTTGATAGAAAATATACTCATGAGAATCACATATGTAATTTTCAAATAATAAAATGATCGATTTATGTCATATATAAACTTTTTTTTCAATTGTTCTCAGTTATATTAATGAGATATTGACGAAATTTATTGACTGCACATGTTTTTAAAAATTTATGTATCAAATAAGTTGCGAAAAATATTTGGAGACCAAATACTTAAAATTGATATAGTTCAGAGATTGTTGAATAATTTTCCCAAGAAAATATATAGTCTATACGCATCTCTTTCATAATGATCAGATTTTTCTCCCGTAGAACATGTTCTCCATTCTAAGAATGAGATTTGTTTTAAAAAAAATAATAATTACATTTGTATAGTATTTTTAGTATAATGTTATATTTTAAAATTTTTTTAATTACAATTTTTTATATTATAATTAATCGAACATCCATGATGAAATTCATGAAAATAGATCTTACTCTATCAAATAAATATGCAATACTCGTCAAAATTAATACAGTATAAAATTATTTTTATAAAAGAGACGGAGTATTATTTTCTCTCAAGTGGCTAGTGGTGGTTAGTTCAAATTTTTACATCCCTTTTCCCTTTTATAATCTCAATTTTCTGTATCTTCATAGCATCCACTGTCATTTGATTTATGTAGACTAATGTAGTCATCTTTATTACCCCGTATTTGTTTTGTATTATAGGGGAACCAGTAGTATTAAAATTATATATTCCATGTATATCATAATAATATTTTAAAATTTAAATTTTTTTAACAATAATTGACATTTTACATATTTTTATAAACTTATTTCTTATGTTACCTAAATTATTCTTTAATAAATTACTTTTTTATTCTCTTTTTTGTGTCATATTATCATACAATACACATTTTTTTTCTTGACATATTATTATATTAATTAATAATGAGATAAAATTATAAAATTATTAAAATATTAACAAAAAATTTATTTTTTTAATATATGTGTAAATTATTAAAATGACAACTATTATGAAATAAAAAGATTAATATTTAGTTGTATCGAGTCTTACGTTTTACATGTAGAAAAAATAACAGCAGCCTGCAAATCTGTCAGGACAGTATGAGGTGGTACACGTGGAACCAGAACCAAAGAGTGACTTTGCTGACCTGTCAGTATACAGGTGGACTCCAATATATATCACCGGAACAACAATAATTCACCCACGACCGGTGACATAGAGCTTGGTTTGGGTTAGATTGTAGGCTAAGATACACATGTTAAAGGGTATAATGGACATCTTGCTCGGTCAAACTTGCTTAATTTATTATCACTATTAACTTGTAAGCCAATTAGCAATAAGTAAATATTAGTTACGTTTCTTATTTAACTTATTTCCTTATTTATAAGTAATTATAAAAGTAATTACTAAACACATTTGTGTTCATTACATCTTTGTCCTTCAATTTTTTTAATTTATAAGTCATTTTTTATCAAATAACTTCACAATTTGAATTGACTTAATATTTGCTTATAAGATAAAATGAGTGCCACATACATGATTTACACACTAAATTAGCTTATTTTTTTTACTCATGATCTTCCTTATAGGTACACCAAAAATAAGTAAATCTGCATACCGTTGCTAATACAATAAATTTTGATTTTTCAAGTACAAAATGTAATAACATTATTTAATACTTCCCTTCGTTCCAAAATTAAAAAATTAAGTCTTACAAAAGTCGAATTTCTTTTTTATGTTATATATTTATATACGCTTATATTTTACTTTGTCTTTCCCATTTTTCTTCGCGATCCAATATTTGTCATTTACTCATTTTGTCTTTTGGCATACAATAAGTTTGCGAACTTCTATACTTTAAAATTAATGTAAAATAAATATTTTATTTGTAATAATTTTGAAATGAGATATAGTGATTTACATAAATAATACTTTTGAATACAAATTTTTATATTTATATAGTTTTTACTAAGTTTACATCATAAATAAAATTATAATATTTATAAATAATATTATAATAAAAAAAATCTATCTCTAATTTTATAACCGAGAGATTATTAGTCAACGTGATCATGAAAATTACGGTAGTTGTTTTTTTCCCGAAAGTACTACTCATTGCAACGCTCCTGTTTAGTTACATCCAACTAATCTACAGTTTTAATACGAATTAAAATAAGGTTTAAGGAATGAGTTTATTGATCGGACGAAAATTTAGTACAAAATTAACGAACATATTGACCTTGAGGTCTGTTAACCATGTACGTTAATATTTGACATGAAAGTTCAAAACATACTGAATATTATGATCGGCAGTTTTTGTTACTTCCACCATTCTACAAATATCATCAAAGCATAGCTTTTGATAATCAATCTAATTCATTTACAAATTCAAATGTCATCAAATTTATATTTAGTGTACAAATACTTACATTCGGTGTTAATGAATATTTGTATAGTTCATGGGTGCATTGAGTAAAATTAAAACAATTTAGTTTTGTATATAACATAAATCAATGTCGAATAGTCAAAATTAATCGCACAGAATATTTTATGAAGCATAAATAAATTGACGTCAATTTTTAAGTTAAAATATTGCCTTTTGACATCATAAGTAAAATTCCATATATTATTATTATTGTTATATCATCTAGCCTTATTAATTCTCTATGTTCTAATGTCTTACTCCATCTAACTCCCATTAATTCCGATCAGTTCTAATTGAATTCTCATCTAAGGACTAATTTGGTGTAACATCTTTTGCAAAATTCCTTTTATTAAATAATGAACAATATCATGACAACATATCATTCTAAATCGTACCAACAACTTGGATAATGTTTTTGTGTTAGTAGCGATCTTATTAAAACCGGACCGGACTAGTAGGTTCAACCGGTTTAACTGCAAACCGACCATGGGTCCGATTGGTTTGATTAAAATTAGTGTTTTAGAAAAAACATGGAAAAAAATCGGTCAAACCGAGTTTTCTCATTTTTTCCTTTTTTGTTGTTAAGTGAATTTTCTTTTTTTGTTCATTAAACTGCCTTTTGTCTTTTTGTGAACCAGTTTAATGAATTTTTAGAATATTTAATAAAATTATTTTGATTATTAAAAATTTTAAACTTATATTTGATGAATTTATAATAATATATGATTTATCTAATATTTTTCCTAAAAAAATAATAATCTGATTGAACCATGAATTAGTAATTTTACCGCTTCGATATCTGATTCGGTTATGATAACGTTGATCGGTATGAGAAAGCGTTCTCCCGTAGGTCAAAGATACAAATCCCCTCTATCCCAAGAATGAATTAATTTTTGCATATACTTCTAAATACATTCAATAAAAATTATGAACTACGGATTCTTTCTGACAGTGAGGGCAAATGATAAAAAATGTGGCGTAACCAGCATAGACTAGACTTATTATTTTTTTATTTTTGCAAAAGGCGAAAATTTTATAAACTGAAAAAGTTTGATCCAAAAGAATTGGAACCAAACAATAATATACACCAATACACCAGAATAAAACTGCCCAAAAACCTACCATAATAGCTGTTAGAACTGAAAAAACAACTGCACTTAGAAACTAATCCTATTGCTGCACACTCGCAACAAAACAAACTCTTCCTGAAAAGCATAGACTAGAGTGATAGAAGATCGCAAGTTTTCAGATGAAATTGCTTTGATACTTGGTCTGAAACCCCCATCAGACGGAACCAGAGGGTAAAACAACAAAGACCAATCCTAACGACGAACAAGTTGCCCCAATGCATTTGCTTCAACCAGTTCTGTTGTCTTTGAGATTGTTTTCATAAACAAGTTGTCAAACTAACACCATATTTGTTCAAGTTTCTCAAAGACATGTAAAACAAGAAAAGTCGAAGAACGATAAAAGACGACAAAAAAAAAAAAAAAACAGAAAAAAAAAATTCACTTTACGAGCAGAGGAAATATTGTGTTTTATATTCCACGTAATAAGATGAAAGATGTAATGTCCATATCTAGAAAGGTAAAAGGAGTGAAAGATGTTTTATATTCCATATCTAGAAAAGTAAAAGGAGTGAGTCTGGAAGTACAAAATACACCAAAGGGTATACAAATGCGTACTCAAGCCTCAAGGATGAGTGAGATGTACACACAACCCAGCGTGCAAGAAACTGCAATCCACGCTGTACCTCTCTCAAGTCGCCTGGCCTGTACAACAAAACAGTAGCGCCAAGCATTCAGATAACATCACTTATCAACCACTCGAGCACGATGCTCAAAACTAGTGGACAAAAAGCACAGTTACCAAACGTACACATGCAATCTAGTGGAACCGTGGAATCATCAATTATCTGTTCGCTATCAATTGGTCTGCTATATTCCACGTGGCAGAGAAATACTTGGTCAGACTTTGTATTTTATAAAACAGAAACAAAAATGACTTGATATTACGGCTCTGTGATATCTCCCACACAAATATTGGATGGTCCCCTCCAAAAATATAGCCATTCATTTCTTACACCAAGAGCTCAAATGCGCAGTAGCTCTATTTTCCCGTTTACGGGTGCATCAATTGATAATCTCAGGTTCTCTAAACCAAGTAGAATTGTCCCAGAATAGATGCTTCGGCTAAATGTTTACTGTTCTTTAGTTCCAAATCCAAGACAAGCCAAGATCCAAGGCAAGTGTGCCTCATGGTTGATTCAGTATAACAGAGCCAACAACACAATCCGGAAGATTACAGTCGATGCCCTCAAAGATGGAATGGATGGTGGTATGAGCAAGTTACCTGGCCGAAGCTGGGATCCTGGGTTGGAGATTGAAGTCCCTTTCGAACAAAGGCCGGTATGTTTACCTCCAATTAAGATTTAATATTTGGACTTTGGTTCCCATTCCTCTGAAATCGAAACAAAATTTCCTTGCACTACAAATTTGACCATAAAGAACTATAATGAATTGTTAGAGCAAATTTAAGGTGGTAAATAAAAATTCTCACAGGATGGTTCAGTCAGAAATGTAGAAAAGAATGGTGCATACATAGTTCTCGGATTTAGCAAAGTTGTGCATGTAGACTTGGGGCCATCTTTTCCAACATTCAGTTTGGTCATCTCACACCAAAGACAAATTGGCAGAGCAACACATACTGGTTGCGATGAAAATTGTAATATCGTGTGTCTGTGATTAACCTTATTGTCAGTACAACTCCCCCTATAGTTGGTTCTATCCAGTCAATTCCTGAAGTTTGCATCTCCAGAAGTAAATGCCAGAATACCAGGAGACACCAATCAAGCTCATTGATAGTGTTTTATTTTGTTTCACCATATCATCAAGAACAATAAACTTGCCGAGAAGGGGTGTTAATGAAATAAACGAAAATGAACAGGATGCAGCAAAAACATAGCAGCAGAAAAATGTCAAACTCGTGAATTATGCTCTAAACATGTATTTGGATTCAATAAGATAAAGGCCAAAGAGATTGGCTACCAAGTTTTTTTCAATTTTTTTTTTTGATAATGGTCAATGTAATCCAGGAATTTCAACTAGATAAGGCCTCTTTTCCCCATCAAAAAGAACAAAGGGGAAAAACTGTGTCATACTATGAAGAAAATCCAATGTCATATCTAACAAAAGTCTTTCTGTTGATGTGATAGGTGAATGAGTACTCTTCTCTCAAAGATGGACCTTTATACTCCTGGGGCGAGTTGAGTCCAGGATCCTTTTTCATACGCCTTGGGGGATTGTGGCTAGTGACCTTTACAGTTTTGGGAGCACCAATTGCAGCTGCAAGCTTCAATCCTTCAAGGGTAAACAAGATTGAGAATCCTTTCTTGGTATATATTGCAAGGGGCATTGACTAGAAGCAATAATCCCATATGTTTTAGACTCGAACATTCTAAAGATGCCATAGATTAATGCCTAGAAAACAATGTCTATAGGGTCATAATCATTCTTTCTTTTCATTTTCTAATTTGTTTCATAAATATTTCAAGACCATATTTGATCATCTAAAACCACCTGTATGAACTTCTTGTTTTATGAATAATGCATTGTTTCAATGAGCACAGGAACAACACATCAACCAACACAAGTATAAAATCAGACAATTTACTATCACTTACTATTGTACAAGTATGAAAGACGGACACACATACAAATTTGCATATACACATATACTTAAGTTGATAGCATTTTTGCGGATATCAATCCATGATAACTAGAAAATCGTTGCACTTGAGTAAATTTGCAATTTCCATCCATTGCTAAGATATATATTTAAGCATCCCTTGTTCAAATTTTTATACAAAGCAGAGAATATGCATATCATAATTTAGTTACAGAAAAAGATAGTATATACTACTGTTTAAGCATCAAAACATATGCTGCAAAAGTAAACGATTACAAAGCTCAATACTGGAATTTACTGGACATCAAGCTACCAGTCCCCGATAGCTTTATTCTTCAAGAAAATATATCTTCTGCAGCTACATTAACATTGTCTTACTTGTTCCTGCAGGAACCATTACGATTTGCCCTGGCAGCTGGAATAGGAACACTGTTTCTAGTTTCATTGATTGTCCTGAGAATTTATCTGGTATATTACCTTAAAGATTATGTGCTACATATACAATGGGCAGTTTTAAGATCATAACGTAGAGAGGATAATAGTGATTATCTTAACAGCAGTAGGATGAAAATTAATAAGATACAATTTATGCATTAGCTGAGCCTCCTTCCAACTACTATCAGCTAATGGGAAGATCACGTGATTAAACTTTGGCAACTGTGGAATGTTCACATAAGCTTGTGCAAAAATTGCCCAGTGCATGGAACTTAAGGATCATACAAATTCAGGAAAAAATTAAATTAAAATAAACCTATTAAAGAAGGATTAAATTTCCCTTCCCTGTACTTAATCAACTTAAACCCAATAATCTACTGACAAATTAATTGTTATATCATATAATGTATGATTTGTATTATGCATATTTCAGGGATGGAGTTATGTTGGTGATAGACTTCTATCAGCAGTGATACCTTATGAAGAAAGTGGATGGTACGACGGACAAATGTGGGTGAAGCCACCTGAGGTTAGAACCTTAACAAATCTTGTATAACTAGAATGATGTGATGGAAAGAAGATCTTGAATCAAGTTACAGGTCCTCATACCCTTCCCCTGAGTATAAAAAGCATAGAACAAGAACTTCAACGAGAAAAATTCCCTTTCCCCTTTCTTCAACAGAAAAGAGGGGGAAAATGAGAAGTAGAATAGATAAGATAGTTTGAAGTTTTGAGTTTTATCACATACATGCTAAAAGTCAAAAGAAAATGATACTGAACCGAAAGAATCAAGAAAGAATACCCCGGAAGAGGGGGGGGGGGTAAAGTCGTCTTCGGTACAAACCAAAGATCATCTACCCATCTCTACTAGAGAATTTAAGAGTCAGCAAAGAATATTAATCCCGGTATATTGATATGAAATCAAATTTGTAATCTTGATTGACAGAGAGTAACCACTAAGTGATTATACAAAACAATTTTACAGTCAGTAACTGAATAATCATAAGTAATTAATGGATGATATAACGCAACTAGAAGATGCAACATCCGTCTTGCTGCAAGCAGACCTTCAATAATCTTATCATATCATTTGTCTACAACTCAACTATTTATATTATTAATTGCCTTCTTCCTTGCAGATTCTTGCTCGTGACAGACTACTTGGTTCGTATAAGGTGACAACAAAGAATCTTTACTTTATAATTGGTCCTCGAAACTAGAACACAACATTACTCTGAAAATGACTAGCTAGACATGCATGCGCGTCCACATAAAAATGTAAAATACCACTTAAGTTTCATATCATGCATTTGTATAATTCCTGACCTGATATCCAGTTACACTTTAGGATTGCAAAAGGCCAACTGAGTAGAGTAGCAACTCACTTTCATATCATACTCTAGAAAGTATCAAGCAGGGCTACACAGATATATTTTGATGAATCTGATAAACATATACATCTAGGTCAAACCAGTCATCAAATTGCTGAAGCAGACATTAGTTGGGACAGGAGCATTACTTGTTACAGCAGTCTCCTTATTCATCTTTGCCACTCCAGTGGAGGATTTTTTTCAGAATAGTTTCACTACAAAAGACAATAGATCCAATATTTCAGTTTCAAAGAACAGCACAAAGTTGAATATAAGGTACAGCAGCAAATAAGTTGGGATGCCAAACCAACAAAGTTGGATTATCTATATCATTTACAGTTATTGAACTGATTTTGATTAATCTATTCTAGAAAAGAGGAGCTAATGAGATTGCCAGAAGAGGTTAGGACCGATGATGATCTAGCAACAGCTGCCGCTGAGGCTGCTGAGGGAAGGCCTGTCTATTGCAGAGACAGGTATCACCGTGCATTGGCGGGCGGACAATATTGCAAATGGGAGGACTTACTTAAGTAATGAATGATAATGCTAAATACTAGATCATTCTTATTTTCAAATTTATATAGCCTGTGTAATCTCTTTTTAATGGAGTGGAACATATTTTTAAATATTTATTACTCTACCCGGGAATAATGATAAACAATCTGAAAAACAGAAACTGAGGCAGGATAATTGCTCACGGAGAAACACTTAAACTGCAATATAATTGTACATATGTAAAAGCAGAGACATTATTAAGGTCTAAAACCATTAATGCTAACCTTTTCTGTTGTCTGATTTGGACATAACTGTTTGTTTGGAGCCCTTGTATGATTGTAGTAGCTAACAAACATGCTACTTGAAATAAATTATTTGATCTCTTCTTCGATGGCCTCATGACTCTGTCATCTTCTTTCGTTCCTCACATAATGACGTGGTAACAGTTACTTCATGATGAGGTAGTACTCAAGAAATAGACCAAACAGGACATCATAAGTCCGATATTTTAAGGATTAACGACATATATCACCATGAATGCATATGTACATGGAAGAAAATGATCTTTGTGTATTCTATGAAGAGCGTATCAGATCGCTGTCTCCCTCAACTCTTTGGCAAACACCAAGAGTAATCTTCATCATTATTCTTGGAAGGAGATTGACAGATTATTAGGTTCCATAATGGAAATTGTTTTTGACACAAAGAATCCCACTATATTTAGGCCTCAGCAATAATAGAATGCTAAACAAGTTTCTTCCACCAACTGAGAATCGTAGACATCTTTTCTGAAGAAATGAATTTAGCTGCTTGTTTTATTCTCTTAGCATTTTCAATATCTAGAGTTCTATAGGCAAGAGCAAGCAAGTAGATGGCTGGATGAAGTCTTCTGCACATGATAAACAAGGATCAGAGCAGTTCCAATTTAATTCAAGGAAACTAAACTTCGGCATGGCACGAGAGAAACAACAGTTTCTATAGTCAAGACTCAAGAGCAGTATATGGCTGAATTGCTCAGCACATTACACATGTAAGAGTGCTATCAGTGCATTGGGAAAAAGCAAGACTGAAACCTCCCTTTCCCCCCAATCATTATTTGGTGGGATGTGAGGAAAACAGAGCAACAGTAGTAAAATATTAATTGCTGGTGTCATCATAGGTAGTAGTAGCAAGAAAAAGAATGTGAAACATTAGAACAACTTTAATCTTTGTACTGTTTGTACTCAAGCTCATGAGAAAAATTGAGGCCATGACTTACCTTTCAAACTGCTCGCTTGTGTCCCATCCATCCCAATATCTTTGAGCTGCAACATTTCGGCCTTTCTTATCTCTACCAAATGTCTCCACATACCAACCACCAATGTCATGCAACCCACATCGAGGTTCAAACAGCCAAAATCTATTTTAAAAACAAAGGTATATTTTAAAATCAATAAGCTTAAATATGAATATAATACAGAGGGATCCATATCATATACTTACGACTACACATCAGGATAAAATTATTTTGGTGACAGTACTTTTTGGTTTGGATTTTGCTGTTTGAGCAATAACATATAACTCATCCTTGGAATAAAGTTGAGATTCATATCTATGTTGGAGCTCAATTTATAAAGTTATATATACGAGGAGTCTCCTAAACTTATGTACAACACAGAAAGACCTTTTAAAATATTATTGTGAAAGGTCAAGTTGACCCAGAAACCTAACCATAGAAATTTCAGTCAAGTAATATATAACCTGATTTCCTTAGCCCTCTTCTCTTCACATTTTACATATATGCTGGTTATTTTCTCAGAGCTTTGAATGCATAATAGAAGAATGATTTTAAATGCAGCGTAAAACAGTTTTGAAATCAGATTCATGGGGATAAAGTGAGGCTCTTTTGTATTTTACATACACATTACACAAACAAATGAATAGAGGAAATAAGAAGAACTGTGTAACCTAGTTTGCAGTTTTTACTGTCTGATATATAGAAGGAATAATTGGGACGGTGGAGAGGAAGAAGAGGGAGCGAGAGATGCAAGAGAGTTTTGTCATCTGTTCTCGACGAAATGGAAAGAACTGAAAGGACAATGCTTTCTATAGCGTGTTCCATCTCTCTATTCCCCCTGAGAGAGTATATTTCAGATTTCACCTTTGAAGACTTCACATATGAGAAGACCCGCAACCACAGAAGGTAATGGGAGATAATTCATAATTGCAACAAGGTCACCCAGGGAGAGCAAGAGATGCAAAAGAATGGAAAATGCATAGCTACTGTATGTCTTAGAGTAGGTAGAACAACTTTTGTTCCTCTTCAAGAAGAGCAAGGAGGCAACCGCCCCGGAGGAATATGGGCAATTTCCATCCCAGTCAACTCTTTTTTCCTTTCTTAGCTGCAAAACCTAATTTCCTGGTCCAACCCATAAAGAATGCCACAAAGAACCCAAGGATTACAGAGCTGACAGGCTCTTAAGTTTTCATCATGAAAGCATCACCCTATTTGGGCACAGGACACTACACAAAAAGAACTACGTACTATGAGTGCAGTGTCCTACAATAGTTGGTGCCCAGGTTAGTGGCTATTAGACTCATGTCTTTCACAGAGTTACTTGTAAATAAAAATATGTTCAACTTTCAATGTATGTCTTATCTTCAAAAAAATAAGATTTGACTTAACATGCAGCAGCTTACATTCAAAATTTAATCTATACCTAGAAAATCAGTTTATCAACTAAAATTTGGACGCAGCGAAGAGAAAAGAACTCCAGCTTACTTGCTAGGCGGCAACTGAGCTCTGCTACATCTGCATTCACAGACAGAAGCCAGGTCACTTATTTGATACCAGTGCAAGTGTTTTACCTGTGACAGAAATTTAAAAGTATTAGTCAGATTGTCAGTTGACTACTTCACTCATATAAGTATCAGATAAAATCTATGCTGAATTTAAGAGCAAAACATACTAGTAATCCAGAATTAGGCAGGTCTAATGAAATTCTAGGATGCCGCTGGTCCGAACTACTAAAATAATTCAACATTGTGCACTCAAAAATTAAAATGCTGCACAAACTAAAAGGCAAGAAAGTGAATATTACCATGTGGGATCACTCCAAACAATCAGGAAAGTCTTATAAATAAAAAGGTAAGTGTATATGTGAGTGCATATGTGCGTGTGTACATGCACATGTATATACACAAAAGCACACAAAGTGATGCAAACAAAGTTAAAAAGCCCTAAGAAAAAAGCCCCTAAATTGTCAAACCATCGTACAAACTAAATAAAACACTTAATCATGAGAAAGTATGCCCTCTGTGCATGGAAACAGCTGCAGGTGATGGTCCTGCCAACATGGTATGAATAAACTACAAGCGCCTAAGTCCACCATGGATGAGCAATTAGTTTTTGAAGGATCATGTTCAAACAGAAGATAGAACTGCAGCATTAGTAAACAGAGAACCTGCAAGCTTTTCTCCCATTGCAAGCTGGATAGAGTTTACAATTTTCAAACAAGTTCTTGAACAAGATCCGTTCAGCATAATAGGGTTCAAGAATATCAAAAGAGCAGCTTACAGGAATTCCACCACATAGTAATGCAGCAAATAGGTATAAGTCTTTGCCTTCACAATTCAGGAAGCACAGACTACTAAAACAAAAACCTTCAACAATGAATAAATGCAAGCAAAAGAACTCCATGCAATTGCAAGTGTGAGAGCCAAATACAATGAAGAGACAGAAATGAGGATAAAAACACACCAACAATGTTCTATGCTTCATTATTACATGGGTCTTTATGCCACGGTTGTTGTGGACATAGCAGGACCCTTCTTCAGGACTTGTTCCTAGTCCAGTAATAGTTCCAAGTGGAATCCTTGATCCTATGGTGTCCATAACAGAATCTCTAGGAATCTTGTGAGTCGTAGACATTGAGTCATCAGTAGATACAAGAAAAACTTGTATACGATCTTCAGAGTCTTCATTCTCTATAGCCGGCATTCTAGTAGCCACAGCAACAACCTTACCTGATACATGCAACTCTAGATCTTTATATGCGTCAGATGTGAGGTGACCAGAAATGTTGTGCACCTGATCAATACCCGGACTGGATACCTCAGAATTCATATGGGTTCTCACATTCTCAATGGATAAGCATAACCCTGAATCCTCAGAAGCAAAAGTTGACAGCTTCAAATTGTAAGCTTTGGATATTTCAGAAAAACTCTCAGCTATGCATACCATCCCAAAAAGGTCTCTTCCCGATACAAGGTGCAGCACCTCTGGAGTTTCACGTGCAGACCTCTCCTCGGCTTCAAAACAATCAGGAAGGAGGTCCATGCACTCAATCTCGGGGCCATAGTAAGCTGCATGTATGGCTGAATAGAAATCCCTTTCCAGTACATCGAAGTAGCCTG
Organism: Centella asiatica; assembly: GCA_014636745.2. Classification (NCBI taxonomy): domain Eukaryota; kingdom Viridiplantae; phylum Streptophyta; class Magnoliopsida; order Apiales; family Apiaceae; genus Centella; species Centella asiatica. The sequence goes on from CM025785.1 coordinate 19,463,980, forward strand.
ATCCAATTACCACCCTTCTCTCAGATAAAATGTCATTAATAGTGAACCTATACCATTTCAGCCATTCTACAACTTCCATCTGCTTCATTGTTGATCTAGGGGATTCATATTTATACATCACAGAGCCTTGTCTAGACAGCTTTTGAGTAATTGACCTTTGAGATAACAGATACCTGTCATAATGGGCTCTCTTCTCAGAATCTGATAATATCTGCATTTCGTTATAGATAGTTAGAAATGTTCAGTGATAACCACGTATCAATTTCCTGGTTGGTATTCAATATTAGAAGGAGCATAAATCATAACATTGTTACATTATAATAAATTGAAGACACCAAAATTTGCACGAGAAATTTGCATACACAGCACATAAAACGTTGGACATCTTTTAAACTGAGCACAGCAGAAGATTGACCCATATAACAATTTTCACACCAGTTAACAGTTGTCAAAATCTGCTGTTACCGATCCATAGGAGTTTTAACAATACATGTTACATTATAGTTGTATATCAACATGTGAAAGGTTCAGCTTCCGGAGAGGCCATTCAAATTCCCACTTGAACACAACGAGTTCTTCATAAAAAATATAATAAAAACTAAAACAAAAAGTCCAAGAAAAAACCGTTTCTGCTTATATCAGATACACTGAAAGGAATTCAAGGAAGTCATTCAAGCCAATAAGGAAGTACGAGTCCAATCCAATTGACTGAACTTAAATAGTATCCCTTCTAAATATATTTTAAGAAAAGTAGTTCCTATTTATATCAGATACACTCAAAGCAACTCAAGGACATTATTTAAATCACTAACGAAGCGCGCGCGCGCGCGCACACTGAAACACTATATATGTAGATAGGCACATGCATCTACAAGCTAAAACAATGTTTAAATAAATTTAATTTAGCCACTGCAAGTGCTAGATTGGGATAGCTTAAACGAAATGATTTAAAACAAAAATACCTCATAAGCCGCGAGAATTTGAACGAATCGTTGAGCAATGGAGGAATCATCTGGCGATTGAGCAAGATCAGGGTGGGTTTGTTTGGCTAATTTCCGGAAAGATGATTTAATCTCGGAAAATGAGCTGGACTGGGAGACTCCTAAGACGTCATAGGCGTTTTGGCCGGAGAATTCCGGCAGTTGAGATGACTCAGTACGGTAACTGAGCCACCGCTTTCCGCTGTAATTCGAGAGATAGATGCCGTGGGCTGATCGCGACGAAAGGGAATGAATTTGAGAGTGGCGGTGGCAGAGGCTGAGGAGCGACAAATATCCGTTCAGAAACGTCATTGTTTATCGGACATCGGCGAAATGAAATCGAATGGGGATTGATATGTATCTCGCGGAAATAAATTATAGAGAACGACGTAAGCATCGCAAAGCAATGCTATAGAAACGACACCTGTTGGTTCTTCTTTGTAGCATGACCTATTCGGGAATGACATATTTTAGTTTATTTTTTACCTTGAAATTAAAAGTTTTGAAACTCAAAATTTGATTAGTACCTCTGTCCTCAAAGGACACGCATATTAAATAAAATATAGTGACAAAAAAAAATAGAAAATAAATGTAAAATATGTATTTTTAAATATATTTTTGAAAACAATTTTTGAATATATTTAAGACACTCTTTTAGAGATGAAAATAATATTATTTTTCACGATTACGATTCCAAAGTATTATAAATATTGATAGATTCAAATTCATATTGATTTTCAATAAAGAAGAATTTGCTATTATTCAACAACATAATAAATTATAAATAAAAAATAAGTAATGATTTATTTTTTAAATCCTAGTATATGTATCTAAAATATATGAAGAAAATTCAAATGTAAGGACTAAAGGTGTAACAAAGAATAATAGATTATATGAATAAAAATTCCAAATGCCTTCATATAATTTTATAATTATGAACAAATTAGTGCATTTTAACCGTAAAAAAAAAAATACACCAAGTCGTATTAAATAAAATAATGTTATCTGCCCAAAAATATATTTATTTATTGTTTTTATTACTCTTTCAATTTGTATGGTTAAAATTTTTAAATTTTGATGTTTTTATTTTCCTTTCAATTACATATTCCGTGCAAAAATTAAGTTCCCCGACAGGCATCCTTGAGACAAGAAAATACGATGAAACTCCAGCAGCCTGGTTAACAATACACCTAGACACTGCAGAATTCAATGAGATTGAGAAAACTACTTTTAGGGGAATCCACCCAAAAGGCCGAAACAAGTTACTCCGTATTTTCTCTGTAGTTAAAGAATTATCGTTGTTCATGCTAACAAATAATTTTCATGTTCATTAAGTGAAAATGTGAAGTTATAAATTATAGTGTTATTATATGTAAAATAGTACCATTAAAAAAGTAACGAATAGTAACACTAGATTTGGCGATTTATGCTTTGTATGATATTTAGGATTGTGATGGTGATGATGATAATTGAATAACTTTTCTTTAATTTTAACAAACTAGATGGTAAAATTAAAACTATTTGGGAACAATAAAGTATTATGTTATTGTATGAGAATTATTTTCATTCAAACGTATCAGCCAAAATTTGACACATATGAGTATAATTGTTTTTTCCGAACATGGTTAGAAGTCTGATTAACAAAAGAAGTAAAGAATAAAAGCAATATTAAAGTATAAGGATAGGGAGGAGTTTTATTATTATTTTAGCAGCATACTGAAATAATTACATCAAATAACTAATATATAGACAACCTTCAAGAGTTCTATATAAACATAAATATGAACCATAAATATTCAAATAATTCTATTTTAAGTACTCGATAATTATACAAATTACTTTTGATCGATAATTATCTCTAATATATACGCCCCCAAGCGAAGCGTAGGAACACGAAACATTCGCTTGTAGTCGAGAAAATATCCACGTGCTTGTAATTCCAGAAGTAGAATGAATCCTCGAACCATGTAGATAACTAAAGAGTACCAGGAATGGTTGAATAAGATGGCTGCATACATCGCGATAATCCCAGAGCAATAAAGCTGAAATTTATCTGTTGTTGCAGGGAATTGCAAGAAATAGCACAAGTCCAAATCTTGTAGTACCCGTTTGTTTCGATTAAATTACGAGATTATAGATTCTGACAATGTAATTTATAACACCAAAATTTAAAATTTTATAATTTTAAGCTGAAATAAACGAGTTTTACCTCTATAATGTAAAAAATCCCTTTATATCCACAAAGCATATGTCATGATATGCATTCAGCAACTCCAATTCACGAAGACTCCAGTCTTTAAGTTGTATGAGAAATTGTGAAGAAGATTAAAAAAGATCGCTCAAAATTTTTTGTAAGTGATGAACCATGAAGATGAAAAAAAGGATGAGCTTAACAGTTCCGTTTTCGAAACAATACAAGTAGTTGAAACGGCTAAATAATAATTGCCATCAACAGAAGAATAAGGAACATTTTCCTTAAATTTAAATTGCTGGATGAATTAATGCAATCCAAAGAAGGAGGCAAAATAATTTCTTGGGACCCAACAAATGAAGGCTCAATCATAGACTTATCAAGGGACTGAAATTGAGTAAATTTTGATGTCATTATATCATGCTCAAAAAGAAGATTTGACAAAAAACTGACTAGATAAAAGTGGCTAAGCAGCAAATTAAAATGAAATATGAGGAAACCAACCCACAAAATTAAAATAAACAGATGATAAGCATAAAACGAGAAATTGAAATATAAAAAAGATCAAGTGTTGGACTATAGCAGATTAGAGATCAATACGTTTGAACAAGATAAACTGTCGGAGTCTCACAGTATATATTAATGAATGTGCATTCAGAAGGTCCATGATGGGTAGAAACTTGGGGTTATAAAATTAGAACAAGGGGAAATAAAAGTAACTGGGGTTTTTATTCCGCAAGTGAGAAAATTGAGAATCAAAAGGAGTATAATGAAACGCAAGTTTGAGAATTGAGACATAGGGATGATCGAAAAGTGACGTGAGTCTTGGGCTCTTATTCCATATTAAAGTATAAAGATAGAGAGGAATTTTATTTTTATTATTATTATTATTATAGTAGCATACTGAAATAATTACATCAAATAACTAATATATAGACAACCTTAAAGAGTTCTAGATAAACATAAATACTAACAATAAATATCCTACAAATATTCAGATAATTCTATCTTAACTACTTGATAATTATACAAATTACTTTTGATTGATAATTATCTCTAATAAGCAAACTAAATAAGGATCTATCATACAAAATGAAATTCTTTTCGTGCATTTTCATTGAATGGTTATTGTAACGTAAGTTTAATCCAATAAGAAATGGAGTACTAAGCAGGAATCTGTAAATGTAATCGTGCATTTCATTCGTAAAATTCGCACCTGAATACGGTGTACATGTGATGCGATTACACGAAGTGATTTTTTAAATATCTGCACCGTTGTTATATATATATATATATATGTGTGTGTGTGTATAATATGTTATATAGTTTCAATGCTAATTAGTTCATACATGTTTGGAGGGAAACTTGAGATTTTAGCGTGTATTATTTGTAATACAAGTTTGATATTCTTTAAATTTAGTAGTTTTTACTAATTATATAAAGTATTAAAAATGCACTCTTAATTTGATATTGTGTTAAACAAAGTCTAGGAGAGGGTATTGACCAGACTTAGTATACATTTAGATTATGAATGCTTAATTTTGAATTATGATTTTTTAAATTTAAATGATAAGATTACATCTATTAACATAATTATATCGATTGAGTATTTGTTTGTGATGTAAAATCAATAAGGAGATTATGATTATGACTATAATTTATATATATTTTTTATTTTTTTAAATGCAATTTTATAATCTCATTGTTGTGGTTTTTAAATTTTATATCCGCAATTTATGAATGTTGGTGGGGTGAATGTTTATATCCCATCGCGCGGCTCGTGTGGACTACTGCATGGAGTGAGGGTTTTATTGGAACCCACTATTTCATCGGAACACTTACCCTACTTCCATCCCTCGATACAAATATTAAGAAATTGGCACGTAAAATATTGATTACTCCGTAATTTATGTATATTTTTTATATGTTAAATATATTATTTAATTTTAAAAAAATTAATAATAAAAAATATTTGATATAAAAATGAATAAGAACAAAAGTTTTAACTAAAATAAAATATTTAAAATATTTAACATATAAAAAATATCGCTTAAATTTACGTATAAAAAGTTAAAGTAATAGCGATGGTGGACGGTGGGCAGAGGTGGATGCATAGGGTGTGCGTAAGGGCCCACGCACACCCATTATTTTTTAAAAAAAAAATTTTAGTGGGAAAAAAATTGTATTATTCTCTTAAAATTTTTATTTTAACACACTCATTATTACATTCCTGGATCCGTCGTCACTGACGGTGAGAAGTATCTTTTTAGTTTTATGTAATGGTGGATGTAAGTTTCAATTGCTAGAGGCTATTTCATCCTATATTTCATGTTTCATTGAGTCAACCGTGCACTGTCAAAGGTAGCACAATTTGGTGAAAGAAATTCTTGGGACTGCATAACATAATCCTGTGTCTATATGTGGAACTGGTATTTGGATGGTGTCCCTTCCTCTTGCCATAAAACAGAGATGGAGATAATAAATGAGGGTGTATAAATATCTTCTTAACTGAAAGTGAAAGAGACATCGTTCTCGACTATTTAATGATGAATATTAATGATACTATTCGCTCATAAAGAGTAGAAAGTTGGCCAAAAAAGAGGCCGACGGGAATCCTCGGAGATAATAACTGCCCAAGTTTTCTAGTGCATAGAATTGGAGAAGTTGGAAGGAAAACATGGCAACCGGCAAGATCAGGGCGAAACAAACTTTTGGACTAATTATATATCGTACCAATTATATATTTATTATAAGCAATTGTGCTTTCATTTGCGTTTCAGATACTTAATTTATACTCCTTAAAGGTTTATTAATTGCTTAAAATTGTATAATAATACTATTGATCAAAGCATGCATGTAACACATGGTGAGGAAATTGAAGTAGTCGCGCGCGAGAACCCCATCATCCACCATATGTCCATATACATACGTAGCAATATTACGCACCGACTATGTATGTGTGTGTGTGTATATATTTATATATTGGGAGGATATATGGTCAACATTAATTGAGTAGTGTATGATATGTGTTTTAATTTCCTAATTTGACTAGCCATGCATGTGTTCATCTTTTTCCATATTTTCTGCTTGCCAACTTTGAATCGCAATAATTTCCTTTAATTTGTTCGATAGAAAGATGGAGACTAGTAGTAGTAGTTGTGAGTAAAAAATTACTTTATTATATACTATCATTTTAAACTAAAAATAATGATACTGATAATAGTGGAGTAACAAATATTCCAATTCCAATTCTATTTGCTTTATCGTAATTAGTTAATCTCTTCCATGGGTTTTTTTCTTTCTGCATTACGACTTTATCTGCTCTTCATCGGAAAACTCTCCAAACTCCATTTCTGGGATTTGGACATTCTCTGTATTGATTCTCTGCGTCGGTCAACTTTTTCTTCTTTCCCACTTACTGCATACTACCTCGGTCCCATAAAATGAATGCAACACAAGTGCACGGCCATCAATTTATGGAAGAGACGTTTCGCCAAATACTGTAACTTTACCTTTTAAAATCTTGTATCATTACTAACGGTTACAATTAATTTTTTTTTATTACATCTTTGATTGTCGTAATGAAAAGTAGCATTAAAAAAAATTATACACGTTTCTCAAAATCAAAATATCAGCACAAAAAAGAATGAAATAATACAAGATTAATAAAATAATCAATAACTAAAAAAAATAAAAGATAATTTCTACAACAACTTATAAAAACAATGACAAAAAAAAAATCACAATATATTTACTAAATAAAAAAAGAATAAAATAAAATTACAAAATTTTAGAATTAAAATTAGGCGTAGGCGTCTCAAGACTGTCAGATTTTTTATTTGGACAGTTGAAAAACGTTAGAATTTGATTAGGCATACATTAAGCGGTCAGTTAAAAAAAAGATTTTTTTTTCCGATTTCTAACAAGAAAGAGATTATACATATAAGAAACAACACCATAGGAAGATAAATTTATTGTAATTTAATAAAAGGTTTATATTTATTTTTATAATTTTGAAACTTTTGATCCTCATATGGTGATTAAAATGTTTGTTGAAAAAGAAAATTATTTAATTGCGTATAATTATGTGTTAATTTTATTGAAAAAAAATGTTAATCTGTTCATCAATTAAAACAAGAGTAGTAATAATAATCTGCATAAACGAATGCATAGAGAAACGCCTAGTCCATCTAGGCACTAGCTAGGCTCCCTATTAAACGCATATGTCTGCCTCACGACTTTTATAACACTGATATAAAGTAAAATATATTCAAGGATAATTACAATAAGTAAAAAAAATGTAAAAATATAAAGCAACTTAAAAAATATAATTAATGAAATAATAACTTATTAAATAACTCATATTTCAAAAATAAAATACACCTATTAATTTTATATTTAAAAACAAATGATATTATACACAATAATATAAAAAACTTATCTCGTATTAAAACAATACATAGTAAACTCTAGTTTTAATCAATTCAAAAAAATATGCATTGTACACGGACCGACAAATTAGCAATTATTTGTAGCACAGACTTAATGGAACGCTATAAGTATAGTTATCTTCTTTTTATATTTTAATATATTCATGTACCATTTTTTTTACTATACTATAAATCACATAGAAATTAATTTGTGAATAAAAATTCTACACGTCTTAAAACCGTGCCACAGAAACTGGAAAAAAGAAAAAGGGAAAAATCACAACCATTTGGGATTGTTGGAGTATATCATAGATTCATAACCATGAAAAGTCCAAGTCGAAAATTTCGTCTATGAATAAATATATTTATTACTCGGTATTTTCATAATATTCTTAAGAAAATATTTAATAAATGTCTATATCATCGCTCAGCAATAGAGAATTAGTAATGGAGAATTACTTTTCTTTTAAGTTATACAATTTCAATACACAAGACAAGATGAGTTCCTTTTTTATGGAATTAATGGGGGTGTTTGAGTGTGCGTCTCAGCGTCTATATAAAAAATACCTCAACAAGATGTTGCAATTATGTGATATTTTGGTTCAAATATAGCCTAATTAACTACTACATCCGTATTACCGAAAGAGTTTTTTAGTTTATTTGTTCTAAGAATGTTAAATGTTAGGGAAGTGATATTTCCACGTGATAAATCGGTATTTCTATAAAGTTTTATCTTACATAATAATCATATGAGAGAAACTTGTAAAAATATCATTTTTTTTTCATGTAGAAATACCTTTCTAGATGTTACTATACATCTTATGAAGTAAAAATATTAAATTTAAAGTAAAAAGTGTTTATATAACATTAAAATTGCAAAGGATTTTACAAATATATCGAAAGAATTTCAAGTATTATCTTTTTGTTAAACAGAGAACGTTAGTTTTGAAGCTAAGAAGCAGATTAAACAAATATCGTTTTGGTTTAAATTACATGCTTCTAACTTGTATCCAATTGTTTTTACTCTATTCATTTCAAAATGTATAACATTTAATTTTTTATGTATATTTTTTTTATAAAACTTAATATACATTAAATATTTTAAATAAAAATTAATATAATATAAAAATTAAAATTATATAAAATATTTAATATTCATTAAATTTTAGCTAAATTTATGTAAAAAAATAAATATCATGCATTTCGAAAAAAAATGTAATATTTTCTAAGAAGCCATGAAGCTAAAGTCTGGACTATATTATACATGCTTCTAACTAGTAGGGCAAGAAGCGGCTTGATTGGGTGGGGGTGGGGGTAGGGGTGGGGAAGGTGCAGGAACGTTGAATATGCTTTTCGTTTCAAAATAAGTGATTTAACTATGTTTTGTAAAATTAGTATAATTTAATATTTATTAAATATTTTATTTTATTTAATAAAAATAACGAAAAAAAAACTTTGAAAGATAAAAACTAATATCATAAAAAAATTAAATTTATTTTAAATATCTAATATATAGTAAATTTAAAATAAAAATGTGTATTACTACGATAACTAAGCCATTTAATTTAAAAAATAAGAAGTATATAAAAAAATTGACTCTATTTTTCGTGGTCTATATCATGCGAGTTATAGCAGTCCTAGGGAATTTGTTCGGTGTCTATGAGACTGTGGTCATGGAATTGAATAAATTAAGATCATGATTGTTTTGACTTAAATTTGAAATTGTTTAATTTTATAATGTAATTCAAAATATCTGATTTTTAGAAATTCTAATTTCAGATATTTTAAATTGCATTATAAAAATTGAAAATTTAAATTAAAACGAAACAAATAAAAAAGAATTAAAATGAAACGATTATACACCTTACCTTTTGCAATCAGAATTCAGGACTTATCCATAGCCCGTAACATAATTTCTCTGCTTCTGCTAAAAGTAGTTGAGAGAAAACAACCGTTATTATTGTATTAATGGATGAAAGCTGTCCTGGTAACCAACTCTAAACACACTTTTCAAAGATATATTCTTAAGTCTTTAGAATAAAATGCAGCAACTGAAGAATAAAAGATAGGTTATAATGTTATATATATTTTATTCATAAATTTATAAAGTATTTTTTTTATTGGGGTGTGATTATGTCTGAAATTATCTCACAATTCAAAAAAAAAAAAAAAGAAAAAGAAAAAAGAATAGATTGGTGGTACCGCCGACCATGATCAACTAGTCTTATACAATGTGTGATTTATCCCCGTTACAAATTTTTAAAATATGACTAGTGGAATTCTATTTCTTAATGCAGAGAGCTATAAAAAAGAACTATTTACATGATAATTTTATAAATTTTATATCAAAAAATATTGTAGGGGATGATTTAGGCAAGTCATCCTCAAATCAAATACTCGGACCTGTATATTTAGTAAACTGATGTGGGGTAGACGATAGTTGATGAATCTTGAACACAGCTTAATTTCTTCACCCATTTAATTAATTATTGCTGATCAATTTGGATAGTTGCTTCCAGTTCAACAAAAGAAACATGAACCAGAAATAGTGCAAATACATATAAACTTTTATATGTATATACGGTATATGTTTAATTTTCTTTTTATCTTCCACGCTGTTTCTCGTATCCAAATTATGTACACAGGTTCTGACCAATATGTTCAACCAATATATAAAAAAGGTGAAAATGAAGAATTTATTAAAAAATGTGTCTCAAGAAAAGTTGTTGGAGCACACTATAGACAAATAATCCTAATATTGACCTGTTTTCTCAAAAGTTTAGGTTCATAAGAACGCCTGTGAACCTTGTTTATTTACATGCTTTTCACCCGGAAGTTAATTTAGTAGATGAAACCGTGCTTCTAAAATTTACACGTGAATCAATGGCCCACTCTTCCATAGAATTTCTAAAACGAACAAATACTCGATTTGACCATCCAAGTAGTGAAAGTAAACAATAGTGAACCAAGTAAAAAAGGAATAATTTGTTCTCATAAGAGAGGGAGTTTTCACCATTCATTTACCAACACTTTTGTGTTAATTAAGATGAAATGACTTAATTCAGCTAAAAAGTACTCCTCATCTTTAAGAAAACAGAGATGATGAAAGATGAAATGAGTCTGTTTCTTTCTTTACTCGTACATTTATGAACAAAAATTTAAAGTTAGAGTCACAAATAAATCAAGTCAAATTAGTCTTGAATCTAGTCGAGTAAACTAATTAAGTGAGTCAATATATGCACGGCAAAATTTGTTTAACAAACAAAAATATATGCTTAAGATTGACTTATTGAAGCAATCGAGTTGAATCCATGATACTCATTGACCTTATTAATAAATCGAACGTATTCAATCTAAAAAATTATGTTCAAAATGAACTTATTTAAAGTACTTGAGAACCAAGTCTAACCGAAACAAATTCGGCGGACTTGGACAAAGAGAACCATCCAAAGTGGAAATGTATTTACAGTCCTATTCAAATTATAATGAAATTTGGGACATGTATTAAAAGATTCTCTACTAGATAAAAGTCATGGGGTTAAAGAGTGTCGATGCTTTAGAAACTATATACTCGTCGTATTTATAATTCGAGCCCTAATTTTGCTTTCTAAATCTGGATAATCAATATTTTATAATGAGAACAAGAAAGAGATGATCCGCTAATAAACCTTTTGTCCTAATTCTCTTTGGAAGTTTAGTCTTATGGACCCTTTGCGACATTACTTGTTTTGGTGAAAAGACTGGTTGGTTGGTTGGCGGGTACAACATCACGTTTCACTGAGCCAACTTGGCGTATATTACAATCAAAATATCTTTCACAACTATAAGGTTGATAATTATAGACTCCTGAAATTTGACCTGGAAAGGCACTGTGATTAAAAGTAAAAGTAGAAAATTGCCAAAATATACTCTTTAGACCAATTGCAGCCCAAATAAATAATAATCCTTAATGAAATTTATACAAATGGTGTCATATCATATTCAATTATTGAAGACAAAATATCTTTTACTAAAGAAGTTGTGAAGCTTACTTTCCCCACCAACACCGCCCCCCCCCCCCCCCCCCCCCCCAACTCCCAACCCCCTCTTTCACTCCTTTTCTGTTTTACTGCAAATAGAGGAAGATTACCATAGGGTTACATAATATCAATAGCAGATAAAGGAAGAACAGAGCATCTCTACAGATAAAGCAGAGCATAACAGCTAGCTAGAGGATAAAAGCCGAAGCACACACGTGAGTAAAGGTAGTAGTAGATAAACATATCTTTACCCTGTTCTCTCAAATCTGATAAACCCTTCCTCTCTCTTTCTCCTCAGCTGTATCTCTTTTGTTTTAAAGCACTCATTTTAGTATAAAGACAACGAGCACCATCCCCATAACCCCTCCAAATTTGCCTGGTAGGTTCCATACCTTCAGGACCAGGCCCAGCTGTATCAACTCGATCATATAATCACTCTTCTTAACTTACATTATTGTAGTCCTCCACCAGCTTCTCTCTTTATCCAACCTCAGATACACTACCATTACCAAATGGAGAGGAAGATTGTGATGTTTGAACTTATATCTATAGTTCTGCTTCTGGGGTTTTGCCACAGTTCAGTGGCATCCCCAGAGAATATAAAGAATGAAGAGAGAACAACGTACATTGTTCACATGGCCAAATTCCAAATGCCGGCTAGTTTTGATGATCATACCCACTGGTATGACTCATCCCTCAAGTCGGTCTCTGACTCGGCTGAAGTGCTGTATAGTTACAACCATGTGGTTCATGGGTTCTCTACCAGATTGACAAAAGCTGAAGCTGAGTCACTGGAGAGTCAACCAGGGATTCTTTCTGTCTTACCTGAGATGAAATATGAACTTCACACAACTCGGACGCCTAAGTTTCTTGGGCTCGATCAGAATGGTGACTTGATCCCCGAGTCCAACTCCGAAAGTAATGTTATTGTCGGAGTGTTCGATACCGGTGTCTGGCCAGAGAGTAAGAGCTTCGATGATGCTGGATTCGGACCCATTCCTCAATCCTGGAAGGGTCAGTGCGAGTCTGGGAACAACTTCAACTCTTCCAACTGTAATCGCAAACTAATTGGTGCCAGATCATTTTCGAAAGGTTATATAGCTGCCCTCGGTCCAATAGATGAATTAAAAGAGTCCAATTCTCCGCGAGATGATGACGGCCATGGAACACATACAGCGACTACAGCAGCCGGGTCAGTTGTGCCGGAAGCTAATCTATTTGGCTATGCATATGGGACGGCGAGAGGGATGGCCTCACGAGCCAGGGTAGCTATTTACAAAGTATGCTGGCTGGGAGGCTGCTTTAGCTCTGATATATTGAAAGCAATGGACTCAGCAATTGACGACAATGTTGATGTCATGTCATTATCTCTTGGTGGTGGAATGTCCAATTATTATCGCGACAGCCTGGCAATAGGAGCTTTTGCGGCAATGGAAAGAGGTATTTTAGTTTCATGCTCTGCTGGAAATGCTGGTCCAAGTTCGTTTAGCCTGTCAAATGTCGCCCCTTGGATCACTACTGTCGGTGCCGGAACTTTGGACCGTGACTTTCCGGCATTTGCTAGTCTTGGTAATGGACTAAACTACTCTGGAGTGTCACTCTACCGAGGTGACTCGCTGCCTACTAAGATGCTACCATTTGTTTATGCAGCCAATGCAAGTGATGCGACAAATGGCAACCTCTGCATGACAGATACTCTGATACCTGAAAAGGTAAAGGGTAAAATTGTACTGTGCGATCGTGGAGTAAACCCTAGAGTCCAGAAGGGCTCGGTGGTAAAAGCAGCTGGTGGAATAGGGATGGTGTTGGCAAATACAGATGCAAACGGAGACGAGTTGGTGGCTGATGCACATCTACTACCAGCCACGGCTGTAACTCTGAAAACTGGTGATGCTATAAAACAATATTTGAGTTCAGAACGTAATCCCATGATTACAATACTTTTTGAAGGAACAAAAGTGGGTATTGAGCCATCTCCAGTGGTAGCTGCATTCAGCTCGAGAGGACCAAACACGATCACATCAGAAATACTGAAGCCAGACATAATTGCACCAGGAGTGAACATCTTAGCTGGCTGGGCGGGCTCTGTTGGGCCAACAGGACTGGTTGAAGACAGAAGGCACGTCGAGTTCAACATCATCTCAGGCACATCAATGTCGTGTCCGCACGTGAGCGGCCTTGCCGCATTGCTCAAGGCTGCACATCCTGAGTGGAGTCCTGCGGCAATACGGTCAGCTCTTATGACCACAGCCTACAATCAATACAAAAACGGCCGGAAGCTTGAAGACCTCGCCACAGGGAAGTCATCTACACCATTTGATCATGGTGCTGGCCACGTGGACCCTGTATCAGCTCTCAACCCAGGGCTAGTCTATGACCTAACGGTTGATGATTATTTGAGCTTCCTCTGCGCATTGGAGTACTCAGAAATGCAAATTCAGCTACTTGCAAGGAGAAACTTTACTTGTGACTCAAACAAGAAGTATAGTGTCACTGATCTCAATTATCCTTCATTTGCTGTTTCTTTTGATACAGCACAAACAGGTAACAGTGTTGCTGGCGATGATGGAACTACAGTAGTTAAGTACACTCGAACACTAACTAATGTAGATTCGCCTGCAACATACAAAGTTTCAATAAGTTCTGAAAGCAAGGCAGTTAAGATTTCAGTTGAGCCAGGGAGTTTGAGCTTCACTCAAGTTAATGACAAGAAATCATATACAGTAACTTTCATTGGCAGTTCAATGCCCTCAAATACAAATAGCTTTGGGAGGATCGAATGGTCGGACGGGAAGCACACTGTGGGAAGTCCGGTTGCAGTTAGTTGGACATAGGACTTTTCTTTGTAGCTTATTAGAATAAAGAGAATGTAATGGTTACTTTATATTATGATTAAATTACTGGTTTTTAGTTCCCAGCGGAAATTAGAAGCTGGTTTGTATTGTTTGGGTTTTGTTCCCAGAATTAGAACACAAGAACTGGAAATTGGGCTGTTTTATTGCTCATTGTACAGTATTACTCTCAAATCAGTGTGATCACTTTGGAGAAAGAAAAGAAGATAAATGCTGCAAGTTTCAGACTCCCTGTACTTGTATAATTAATTCCCCTAAAAATATGACGCAATGTTGAAGATTCTAATCTCACATTAGTTGAGCACTTTCAGATCAAAATTACCTATTTCACAAGAAATTCACGACTAACTACAGTATAAAAGGGTCGTATTAACTTAGCAGAAAATAAAAGTAAAAATAAGAGGATTGTATTAGACGCACAAGTATGCAAGCAATTATAACTTTATAAACTGCATGTTCAATACATAAAACTGTATTTTAAACAATCAGGGCATCTGAAATATTCTAAAAACAGGTTATCAAGTTGTCATCAATCTTCATGGACCGTGAACCCTAAATATCAAAAGGATTGCCATTAAATGCAAATGAAAGATGACATGGACTCTAAAGACAGTACAATTCCAACGTACCTGAGACAAAGTGCAGGCGTGCAGCATCTCAAAAGTTCCACATGGACTTCTCCTCAGCTTCAAATTAGTCTGGAGGGATTCATGAACTCAAATTCAATGCCAAAAAGCTGCAATACAAAATGCTTTTCAGCAAACCAAAGTAGATAGATCCGACTTCTGGCCTATTCTACAACAGTTACAAGAATACATTATCTACACCATTTGATTGTCTAAAGACTTCCATGTAAGATTCAATGCTGCATATTTTAGTGGGTGACTGAGATTATTGAACTGACAAATAGTTAAAACCAGCATGAAGCATCAATGCCACAGATCAAAACAAAAGTACAACTCGAAGCAAATTTAGTGGATAGACTATAGATTCTCAGCTCCCCAAAATCAACAGACTGCAATAACCAAGTGCGCATTAATACATGAATGTAGATAATAACACAACACACAGGAAAAGTAACAAAGTAATTGGAAAAAGGCAGATTTAGATTATATTATAAGAATCAATAAAGAGCAGACGTGTTACTCTAACATGAGCTCCTGGTTCAAAGTAGCAGTCTTAATTTAGTCTAATGATCCAACTTGTACGGTTGCATCATGAGTTTACCACATTGCTTCAGGAGGCCATCCAATTTCAAAATTCTTTACAACGATCTGGCCTTGGTGGGCTTTCAAAGATACCCCGAACCTGCAACATTGCCGAGTCTCACAGCGAGCTTTTATTCACCGTCTCATCAGTCAACAAGGCACCTCCCTCTGCCCATCAGTGGCAACTTCACCTTCCTTCCTCAAACAACTTCTTAATGAAATAATAAGGAAAAATTAAGCCGCAAGAAGTAAAGCTATCAATCATGTGAGAACTAAAGCAAGTAAAACTTATTTTGTATTTTTGAATTATAATCTAACATAAAAATTGAGCGTGTTTGGCAATAGAATTAGCCATTGAATTAAAGGTTCCTTATTAGGAGCTTCCGAACACCCCTAAGCCCCTATGTTAGTGAGCTACTTCCGACATTCATATTCTAATCCGTTCTTAACTTAAAAATTGACTTTTTCAAAATTAAGTGATACTTGCTTTTATTTTTTCAGATTATAAGTATAAAATTCTTGTCAATAAACAACTTTTAGATTAAAAGCTCCTTTTCAACCGGTACTAAGTTACCACTCCGTATAATTTGTATTACCTGATTTCTTCAGTAGGGAATTAATTTGTTCCGAGTTGCGTATGCTAAATTTAAAGCTTAAGTAGGTCATAACTAGCAGAAGATCACCGTAAAAATTTGAGCATACAAACATCGTATCAATTGAGTTAGAACAAACAACAAGAGAAATAACTACTACTTGTTCAATCATTTTATTAAACTAAATTTGAATTATATAAAGCCACATTCTAGAAATCATTTTCCTACTTTCCTTCATTAATCACCATTCAACAACGTCTGAAAAGTATCCAATTCGAATCATAAAACTCACCTCGAAGAATGGGAGGGTATAGCTGCATCTCATGGGGTATTGGGGTATCCATTAATTAACGAATTCAATCTTCAGGTTGTAGGCGGGGGAGTGACGAGAGAGAGAGAGAGAGAGAGTCGGAACTCGTAAGTGGTAAAAGGAAGAAGGGAACGAAATTAGGAAAGTTTCCCTCCCTTTAAACAAGGAAGCTTTTCTTGTTTCTAATTTTTTTTTTAAATTCGTCTCTTTCAATTTCCTACTTATATCTTATATTTAAGTCTCTCATCTCTCCTTATTTAAGTCTTATTGTTGAAGTCTTACAACTTAAAAAAATTTAGTTATCTAACTCACATCACTTGTTACTCTTATTTTTTCTCACAGTAAGCAACGCGATCTTTTATTCTTATTTTTCTCATTTATATTTTACTCACAAATTATTGCAAAAAGATTTACTATAAAAAGATTTTTATTTAACTATACACAAATTAAAATTATTATTATTTCTCCTGCAAATTACATATAAGTTATCATTTAAACCGTATACTGACTTCTATTTTGTAATCTCCAAAATACTTCTATTTTATATGTATATTACTGCTCTCAAATTTAATTTGTGTATATGTTTTGTTATTAATGATAAAATAGATATTTTACACACATTTATGCGTGCCTTAGTGGCTAGTCTTATATTTAAGTCTCTCACACCTTTATCATCCCTTCCATGGCCGTATATTCTTAATGGATGATTACAATATTTAGTAACTCCTGTCATATATTTAATTTCATTTAGATATGTTTGCAAGTGAGATAATTGTCTTTTTAATATAATTGTATTTTTTTTTTTTAAAGTTAGTTGAGTTTATCTGTTTTTTGTTCTATTCTCAAGTATCTAAACTTATGAAGTCTCGTTTTTGTAGTGGCCTAATTCGTTAACATACCGCCAAGTCATTTTTTATTAACATAATGATTAGTGAGACCTTATTCCTATGAAAGAAAATGAAAGTAATTTTTCTGTATAAACAGATGCATGAGATCCTAATTTCGTGACATTTACATTTCTCCTTTTCCCTTATTTTCGCTCTATATATTAAAATCGGATGTTTTTTCTTCTTTTAAATTATAACTACTCCCGATCTTTATATTTTCTAAATTCTCATAATGTGATAGAGAATGAATTGAAAAATAAATTATAAAATTCAATTGTTTTACTAATTATTTATATATCTCAAGAAAATAAATTTTATAATTTTACAGATAAAGAAATTATATTACTTTTGCACGCGTGTACATATGTGCTTTGAGTCTAATTTATTCTAAAAGTGTGCTACCATATTCGACTGTCGTAAAAGAGAAAAATTGTGAAACCCTTAAAAGAATACTAACATGTAATTAACAAATGAAAAGGAATCAATATATTTTACAATTGTCTTCTTTTTTTTAATACTTCCCCTCCGGTATTTGAATTATTTCGACTAATACAAACCATATTTTGGTCAGATTCTTTCAGAGATAATGCTCCCAACAGTATTTTTTCGAAGACAATATTTCCAATAGTGTACTCAGGCCCCCCAACAGTGTCCTTTCGAAGGTCCCCACAACATAGTGTCTTTTTGGGGGTAGTGTTGTTAATAGTGTACTCAAATTCTTTGTGAGACTGTGCTCCCAGTAATGTCTTTTTGGAGGTAGTGTTCTCAAGGATATTATTCCCAATAATGTACTTTACAATCGTCCTTTACCAAATCACATGGAGTTATTATTTTGGTGAGTCCTTTGTTATATTATTTCTATCTTTAAAACTATTGTAAATTTTTTCACATTTATAATGTTCACTTCATTCTAAAATATATAATTAAATTTAAAATTTAAAAATTAATGAATTTAATTTTAAAAATTTATCATATGCGTAGCGCGTGCTCCAATAGGCTAGTTCATATTTATAAGCGAGAAAATTATCTTTAACTAAAAGTAAATACAAATTTTACTATCGATGCGATTTTATTTATTTTGGAATTCCTTTCACTTAATAAATCGAATTACAAGTAAAGTAAGATCCTCCAAATTATAATGAATCCAATTACAATAAGTATAAAAAAATAATAATAATAAGAACAAAAAAATATAGAACTATTACATCATTCAATTTTAAAACTATTGAAATATATGTTCTACCATATATGACAAATATGTTTTGATCAACCATTGAAAATAATTGGTGAAATACTATAGGTACGACTGCTCCTTCAAACGTTCGATTTGAAAAAATCCAACAAGTTAATCAAGTTCCGTATTTTGAATCTTTATCAATCCTAGATTGATCAAAATAGAAGAAAAAGTTTTGCAAGAATAGATAAATCTAAATTTAGAGAAAATGATTCTAAATAGGAAAAAAAAAACTTTGAAGGACAACTGTTAGAGTTAAATGATGATGATGATGATTATGTAATAAATTGTGCAACTGTAAATACTTGAGATATCTTATAAGTCTTAAGATCAACACAAGTTTTGCATCCACTGATGATAAACTTATTCATCAGTGGATGGTCAATAACTTCACAAGGCAAGTCAAAAAATGGAACATCCAAAGGACTTGACAAAGTGAAGAAGAATGTCTGATGTTACTTGTTAACAGTCAAATTATTCCGCATATCAGATATTCTAAACAAAGTTATGTTGATTAAGTACCGTCAGGGGAAACCGATCAGGGGGAACCCATAAGGGAGAACTCATCGGGGGAACCAATCAAGGGAAACCTGTCAGGGGATGACGAAGGCAGACCAACCCGTCCCGTTAGGGAAACACTTTAGGACATGTCAGTGTCAGGGTAACCCATCAGGGTAACCCATCATGGGGAATGACCAACATGGCATAAGTGGAAGCCATCAGTGTATACCGTTAGTCATAACCATCAGGATCAAGAAGCATTGAGTGAAAGTCAAGTGAAGGTTGAAGCCCTGATCCAGTCAATAAGCATCAGGGGATCCAGAAGCACTAATCAAAGTCCATCAGGGCTGGTAGTCAGTGAATCGTTATGACAACATGCACCCGTCATCAGTACTTACACGGAAATCAACGATAACGTGTTACAGAAGCAAGAGATATCAACTGGAAAGATATTTGTTGAAGTTTGTTTTGGTCCAATAAGAACTCTTGCGCATTAAATGCACACAGATCAGGGGAAGAAAAAGTAGCAACAAAGCATGCAGCAGTCTGACACATAGAGTAACGATGTGACATACTTGCGGCTAAGTTGAGAAAAGCAGCACGTCTCAACCACGTGATTTCAACCACTGTTCGACATATAAGTAACGAAGTTCTCATTACAACATAACACAGAGATTGAATTTATCCAACAGATCAAACAAAAATAGAAACACACAATACTAGGAAGCTCTGTAATATATCTCTTGAAAGATTTGTTTTTTCAGAGAAAAGTTTTCGTAGCTAATGAGTGTGAGAAGCTGTGTATTTATTCACAGAATTTGTAGCTGTAAATCACAATTGTGATTCTACAGATTTTCAGAAAAATATCAAGTTATAATACAACTATTTTAATTTGAATTTGTGTGTTCATTTCTTATAGTTTTTCTGTTCATTGCAGCTGTTTCCCGTAAGCACTTTTAAATTTAAAAGAGTGAAAAGTTTTATGTGTTGATATTCATCCTCCTTCTACAAACACTTGAGCTTATATTGCATTAACAATAATTTTATTCAAAATAATTGAACAAAATAATTTAAAATAAGATATAGGGAATAGTTTTCTCCGTTCTCCAGATTTATAAATTTTATAAAGGGAGGTTAGGGTTTTGGAATTGAGAAAATAGAAAAGAAAAGACGCGAATTTTGTAGCACTATCGATGGGATTAAGCACCAAGTTTTATGCTTTGACGTTTTCAAATACTCAAAATTTGTTATTTTGACTCGAGTCTTTGCTATACGCCTCTCATTTCATATTATGAAATTATCGATGTTTTCTAAAGTCTAATATAGAAACTTTCCATGCATAAAATTTACATGATTGATTAATAGAATTTTCTTAGTTCATTAAAATATTTATAATTATATTATTAACATTTTATTGATTAAATTTAGAGATTTTGATATAATAATTTTGATAAAACTTAATTGATCTATTTTGGAGATTCTGAAATAAAGACGGATTTAGTTATTCTATTTATTTCTCGCTTATATTTGGTATGAATACTTAGTAGTGACTTCTTCAACACTACTAAGTCATATCAAACCTGTAATGAGATTTTTTTAACTCTTTCAAAAATTTTTCTTCATTAGTAAAAGTTATAATCATAATGTTGAGATGAATATAATTCAAGTCTCTCATTTCCTTTTAATATATACATTTTAAACCCACGACACAATAATTATGTTTGTTTCATTTTATATTTAGTTAATTTTGTTATAATTCTAGTTTTACTAATACTAAATTCTCAATAAATTACTTGGCAAATCCTTAATCAATTGCTATACGAAAGAAAAGAATTTATAAAGTTGCATGAATCCATTATAAGGCGTATTGCTTTACTTACTGTAATTGCTTCCATATTCTACGAATTGTGCCAATCGATGCTACTCTATCACGCGATAGTAAGTATCTATTTAATTGAATTTCTATTTTGTTTCAAAATTAAATATAAATTTTTCTATTTTTCTTTCGTATAGCAATTGAAAAAAAAATCCCTTTAGTTACTGAACTAAAAACAAATTTATATTTTTTTAAAAATTTTACCAAAATTGCTAACTCAATTACAGTTTCTAGTATCATATGACCTAAACATATAAGTTTTAAATAATACAATGTAGTAATTAATGTTTATGTGGATAAATTGTCGTATAAAACCACTCATATAAACATCAACTACTTTGCTAAATCATATAAAAATTGCACATACATGCATGTGATACCAGTATGGACAGTCAAGTCAGCAATTCAAGTGAGATTTCAAAAAAAAAAAATCGATCAAGATTAGCTCGATTGAAAATTTAATTTTAGTTTAGTAACTGAAATGCAAATTCTTTCAATTCAATTCAGTAACAAAATAAAAATGAGACATGAATTTTGTGACTAAACTATTATTTTTCCCAAGTCTTAAATAATCATAAATGGATAATTAAATAAACCACAAATTAATTTTGAGGGGAAAGAACAAGTGCTTTACCGCTTAATCCGACATTTACCTCCTTCCTTCTTCTCGATGAATTAGAAAATCACTTTTCTGATTTCTACATTTACTTAACAAGCTAATTACCCTTTAAAAAAGAAAAGGAAACACAAGCTAATTACCAAACGGAGCTTTAGGACTTGGATCATTGAAAGAAACATAGAAGTAGAAAACCTCTTTTGTAAAAGTACTTTTAATACCAACTTTTGTAAAAGTTACAGATAAGAATGCATGAAGATCATGTTCCCGATGTCTATTTTGTCTTTTTGGAAAAACATTCGAAGAAAATAGGAGGTATTACAATTTGTACTTTAATTACAAGCCGATGGTCATGGTACATAGTACTTCGACAGTTTGTTGTCAATTGCTGCGGAGCTCGACTTGAGGATCTAATTCAAATCTATTTCATCTTTGTCATATATATATATATATATATATATATATATATATATATATCATATTATTGATACATATTGTAGTCACGTTCCTATGAAATGTTAATAAATCATAATATCTATCATATATAATTTTAATCAACGTATCATATATCTTGATTTATATATTCCATAGGAAATTGAAAAAATAGTTAAGTTACTAAAGCTAATTAATTAATTATTTATTATTTAGTATTAAGTTTAAGATTAGAAGTGCTTTAGTATTACCAATTGAATCAAATTTATGCAGTATTAATTAATTTTTAAACTCAAAATTGATGCGAATAATTCAATTTTGAGTACATTTTATTTTATTTATTCATATGTGGTTAATGTTTCTCAATGTTTGAAAAGCGTACATAAAACATAGCACATGATGTTATTTAATCAAATAACTTTAAAACTCAAAATTGATATGGTTGTTCATAATACAATTAATTCATATGTGGTCTATATATCTCAACACCTCATAAAAGCATCATATAAACATATCACATGACGCTATTCAATCAAATTGATGATCAGACCCACTGTTTCGAGAAGAAGATATATATGCTAATTTAAAGTTCTGGTGCCCATCCTTTTCAATGACCATAAGAAAACTTTGGCACACTCCTTTAGTGTTCTGCTTTTCACTACTGTTTTCTATGGAGTTATTGTAAGGCTTGATTCAATTTTTAACTGCTCACAAATATTTCAACTGTAATTTACAGCATTCTTTTTATCTTGACCCTCCTAATGGAATATCTAGACCCTGAGATTGTATGTACGTTTCCTGATTCAATTTTTTTAAGATTGCTCTCTCTCTCTCGAATAGAGTTTTGAATCTCTCTTTTAAAAAATTAAAATTAAGACATTTATCAACTTTTCGCTATTTGTATCAGGAGATAATTTATATAGTGGAATAGAGAAATTGATCCCCCTTATAAATAGAAAATACTTGATATTTTTGGGTCATTATTTCATATTCCAAAAATACCTCTAAAAATTATAAAAAATTAATAGTTACTATATTAGAAGGCTTAATTGATATCAATTGATACTTTAATCATATCAATTGATACATATTTACGTTTATATATGTACCTTAAGTTTCACAAAAAAAATTGCGCATGCATATGTAGCCTAAGATTACTAGTTAAAATGGTTAATTAATATTGTATGTCTTTATTTATTTATTCATTCATGTATTTATTAATGAAATATGATTTTCCTTAAAATTTCTCATAATTAACACAAGTTACGGATTGTTTATCATATCATTATACAATAAATTTATGTATAAAAGTTAATTGATAAAAATTGTTCACAAATTTATATAAAGCCAAATAAAATAGTTGGACACCATCGAAAAAATATTTAGAGAGCAATAAATTTATTTGCACGTCATATTCATACTATTTACAACTTTTTTACGTGTATGTTTATCTGATGTCTTTTATATGTTAAATATTTTTATTTTAATTAAAACATTTATTCATATTAATTCTTATTTAAAATATTTTATATTATTAGTTTTTTAAGATAAAATAAAATATTTAACATATAAAAATTTCACCTAAACTTTACTTCCAAAAAAATCAAACGAGAGTTATTGTAAACCGGATGGAGTATTTGAATTCTTACTCGTCATAAATGGTGCACAATGGACGGTTTGGTCGGTTTCACCCTAAAAAAATAACCAAACCGGTCATTTTGATTTTGAAACTAACAAAACCAAAACCAACCATTTTTATTTGGTTTTCGATTTTATATAGTGATAAATTGGTTTTAACTTTGGTTTTTATTACACATCAACAAATTTATAGTGATTATAATTCTAATAATAAACTTAAATTATTAATAATATAACACATGATAACTAGTATAATACATGTATATATAATTATATATAATTTTATATTTATTAAATTTGATCGATCGGTTTGGTCGATTTTAATTTTTTATATCTTAAAATCAAAACCGACCAATCTTATATCGGTTTTCTTTAATTGCAAATCATTAGCGTTTGGTTTTTTCCAGTTTTGATTTTTTTTTTGCTCGGTTTCATTCAGTTTGGTTGATTTTTTGATTTTTTTTGGTTTTATGTGCGCTCTTACATGTCGTTATGTGTACGGGCGTCCACGTGTATATATAGTTTATGAGAGTCCTATTTAGCTAGCCTCGAATACCATATATATATATATATATATCTTCCATGATTGGATACCATTATATAATTTACCGAAGTTTTGAGCATAGTATTCAATCATAATTCGCACTGCGCACGCTTATTGTTATTTTCTGATAGATAAAGAGGTATCGACCCTACAAAGCCAAAAACTCAATCCTTGTCCTACAAAGTAGTAGTAAACAAGTGAAAGTGAGTAGAATTTTTAGCAGAAAGACGACAGACTATGTTACAATTATATCTATTCTTCTGATATGATCATACAATGTCTGGCTTCGAAGCAACACTTGTCTTGGGTCACCTGCTGTTCTGTGTGACTCCATTCAAATTTTATTCTATTATTCCTTTTTGCAGATGAAGCTTTATTAATTTACCTCTTTAAACATACTCGAATCATTCAACTCATTTTCTGTCGTCTTTATCTCTTTTACTCAAACTTATTATGTACAATTACCCCCTTCTCTCTCTATATAATTAAAGTCCCCATATATATATATATATATATCTTTCTTCATTGAGACAAAAAGAAACTAACTCAGCCCAAATAGTCTTTCAACAAACGTAAGAGTCACCCCCATTAAACACATTTTCCAGATGACAAAAGATGAGAAATGGATAATATGCACTTCCCTTGATAAAGAAGAGGAAGATGAAGCATTATCTCTTTCTGATCTTCCTGTCAATGAAGGTGATAATGAAATCGAAAACAACTCAAAACCGAAAGAAGTACTTAAGCATCAAGTAAAAGAAGTTAAAGAGGAATTTAACTTCAACTCTTTTGGTAGCTCTGCTTTAGCAGAGACCGAGATGTGTGCAGCCGATGAAATCTTCTTTCAAGGCCGAATCCTTCCGTTTCGACACTCCGTCAGCTTCGAGACTGGCTTGGTCATGTTCGGGGAGGTTGACGGCGGCTCCTCCATTTCCAGGTCCCAATCAATGGATCACCGTTATTCCTCCGCTGCTAATTTTATTAGTGCCAGTAGTACTAGAAGTAGCAGCATTAGAAGTGGTCACAATTCTCGAAGCAGTAGTACTGGTAGCAGTTCTAGTGCTGCTACGAAACCACCACGACCACGGTCTCGAAACCAATTCCATTCCCATCCAAGCCCAAACCCTCAAATTCGGATTCAATCCGGAAGCTGGAGTCACTACCGCAGTCAAAAGTCGGCTCTATGGGCATTATTTCAAGTGGGTTTGGTACGACCACCACCTGAAAATACTAGACTGGCCCACCTCAAGATTCATAAAATGAACGTTCTTAACAGTAAGAATTTTGGGAGCCACAACAGTACTAGTAGTGGTACTAGTAGCACAAGTGCCAGCACCAGCAGTAATGGAAAAAAGATGAAGGATACTTGTAGTAGTGAAAAGAAAAGGAAGCAGCAAAGCTATTGGCCAAAGCTATTTGATAGAAATGGAGCAGCATTATTTGGGCGTAGCTGTAGGTGTTCAGTTGATCAAACCGTTCATCCCAAAGTTATTAGCAAGATAAATAGTAGTGATAGTAGTAGCAGTAGTAATAGTTTTAAGTTTGGGAAAGAGTTAGGAACAAAAGGGGAAGCAGTCAAAAAGAAGAAGACGACAAGAGAGAAAGGAAAGCAAGCGATGTCGCGTCATCGAACGTTTGAATGGCTAAAGCAGCTTTCACTTGAAGATGGCCCAAAGAGGCAGCAGCTATCATAGCATAGATCATCAACACTCTGATCAGCGTGCCTGCTGCATTTTTATCATGTTAATTTGTAGTGGACGACTAGTTGTTTAATTAGCTGATTGTTTCTATTTTAATTGTAGGTACTGTAATGAGTTGACTTTTGTAATCTCTGTAGGCAGTTTAAACAATTGGAGGATTTGGAGCTACCCAAGCTCTCTAAATCTGAATGAATTTGTGACAATCCTTTTATCTTTTCTTGTTAGAGGGTACGATATATTTATATATGCTGCATGCATTCGAATTAACAAGTATTTCAAGACTCATTTAATAACTTAAAGTTTGGATATCAATTAATTTTGTGTTGAACGTACTATAAGTTAGTTACCAATGTCACAATTTAAATGATCTCAGTATCTATTAGAACAACACAAAGTGGCTCGTGTCGCAGCATATAATGCAAGTCGGGGCCGTGACAAAGAGTGTCAGAATTGATTGCCACATTAGTCTCGGCCTACGACAGATGATAGTTCTTTCGTGACTGTTGGATGTTGCGACTCGTGTCGCAACCTACGACCGCGCGTGACTAGAAATCAATTTTGTCTCTTTCTTTGTGTTTTTTTTTTTTGGTCCATGTGTGTAAATAAATATATTAACATATATACAAGTTTATAACACAGTTTTAATCAAAATACAAGAGATATAAACACAACTCACAGTTATAGAGTGCGTAATTGGTGTTTAATTAAATTTAAATAATTGTTCACCCTCTCTCTATCTATAAATAGTTCTCTTTTTCCATTTGAAAGAACTAACTGATAGAAAATTGTCAGCAACCATTAGGTCGAGAGAGAGAAAGGAAGAATTTAATTTTTCTACATCATTAATTCTTTAATTAAAGCAATTTTGGTTAATTCTTCTACAAAATAATATGAATCAAGGTTAGATTTCCATTTTTTGAAATTCAAATGATTTAATCAAGTTCCTGTAAAGTTGATGTGAGTTATTATCTATCACATCTTTAAGAATCCTAACATAACGATCCATGCGTCCGAGGTCACCGCAACTTAATATTAATATATATACATCCTATATCGGAAACTAAAGATGTTAATGTTAAATTATATGCTTTTAGCATACATGGGATATATAATCACATGGACCACCGAGTTAAATTGTTTTTTACAAATCTAAACTGTGGTCTATCCACGGTTCATTCGGTAAATTATCACGCATGTACCCTATATCTATACAAGGATAGATAACCATATGAAGATAAGTGATGATTTTAGGAAGATAGTAAAATATATACGTAGTTTGGAAGGTATCATATTATCACTAGACAAATTATTCAAAATTAGACAAAAATTTTGGGCTTCACGTAAATTTGAGAAAAGAAAATAATCAGATAATGGGCGTGATGTGGGGGCTATGGTCAGTGGCACTGTCAAGTGGTGAGTGGTGGTGCTTGTCATGATTAGAGTGTGAATGCTTAATTATGGAGTACTTAATTTGTGTAGTGAGTGCATTTGAGTACATGAGAGAGCGAGAGCGAGAGAGAGAGAGAGAGAGAGAGAGAGGGAGGGAGGGAGAGAGAGAGAGAGAGAGGTAACATGAAAAAGTTCAAAAAGGAAGAGATGGGAGGGAAAGAAAGAAACCACCGAAAGGATTTGTATATGTAGGGTTAAGTAAGTGCAGGCCAATTGAGATACAACCCTACATTCATTCTTCTGTCCAAACAGATTATGTTTTTGTTCTTGTTTGCTCACTTCCTGCTTCACTTCAAATAAATAATCAAGAAAAAAAATATTGTACGTCTGAAATGATATATTAACTCCAGCTAGAAAATTTATTAAAATATCAGTTATATATTTAATGCTAAATCTACAAACTATGAATACCATGAGTAAGGACGAAATTACTCTCAAACGGGGTGATGAGTACCTCTCTCAATTTTTTAAAAATTCTATTAATACTCTTAAAAGTTTATAAAATTTTCATATGTATTTTATATTATATTTTATATTCCGCTCTCTCCAATTATGTTTTCTTTCTCTCGCACCCTTCGATTTTTTATCCAGATTTTGCCTCTGACTTTGAGAGATGTCAATTAATTTGACCCTATTTTATTTTTCTAACAATAATAGAAATATACTATATACTTTTAAATGAATATTTTCATAAACAAATATGATATTTACACAACGTTCCGTTCAAAATTACGAATTACATAAAAGTAGGTCTCTTTCTACTGTTATAATGAGAGGTGCACTTGGACATTATTAAGGAAGAACATAAAATCCATTTCAAAATTACATCAATTAAATTGTACTAACAATAACAATTTTAATCTGTGAAACCATAAATATATTATTTTCAGCCCAGTAAAGATAGAATTTGGCCATATGCCATAAATTCCAACTGACATTTTCACTGATGGTTAAATCGGGAGAATTATTCAATACGATGGTTTTAATATTAAACTCAGAATAAAATTAGCATACACGGCAATTGCCAAGCGGTAATCAATTTTAAGT
The DNA here is from genome assembly GCA_014636745.2 of Centella asiatica. NCBI lineage: Eukaryota > Viridiplantae > Streptophyta > Magnoliopsida > Apiales > Apiaceae > Centella > Centella asiatica. The sequence continues at coordinate 19,492,487 of CM025785.1, forward strand.
TGGTTATCACTTATCTTTTCTTACATTGAAGTAGTTTGTATTCATAATCGGCATAACTATAAGGTAATTGTGGATAGGCGTGTGACTAGGGTAATTATGGATGGGTGTGCAAGCGAAGACAATGACCTCTCATATAATAAAATAATAAATGGAAATTCATAGATGTTTGAATGGATACTTCAGTTTTATGTACATCTACATAACAGAAAAAATAATATTTTTTTCATTTTAAGAAAATAGCAACTTTTAAAAATAAAATTTATTGTATGAAAAAAATTATATTTGGCATAAATTCTTTATTATGAATATATTTTCTAAAAATTGTTATTATAATATTTTTATTTTATCATTAATTAAATATTTATAACAAAATTCATGTAAAAACTATTATACGTGTTCCGTTCATCTCTTTTCAATTTTTTATATCCGGTGCACCCAAAATTACTAAAACAACAAATAGATTTTACTGTATAAATATATCGATAATTAGCTATAACCACACTAACTATCTAATAAGAATATTTCTTTGGTTAACTTAATAATTTTGATTTGTTAAACAATTTGGATAAAGATAAAAAGAATTGAATTGAAAGACATATCTCCTCTTTTTTTTTTTTTTTTTTGTTATATAAGATATCACAACTAAAAGAATCACATATATACTCATACATATATCGACTATCTTATGTAATTTTTTATTACTGTAAAATTTAAAACACAAACCTCCTATTTTCAGAGGAGGGAGTCGAACAAATGCATAAAAATGAAAGAAAATAATTAAGAGAAGGGATAGTTTCTTTCTTTCTTTCTTCTTCTTCTTCTTCTTCTTTTTTTTTTTTTTTTTTTTGTTACATTTCTTTTCTTTCTTTTTTATTTTATTTTATGTTTCCTCTAAGTATTCAATAAAATTATGTCTACTTATTGGAAAATTATGCTCAATAAAAAGAAACTGACTGATATGATCATATATACCACAAGCTGTAATTGTTACAATTTGGTATGATATATGCCCACCTTTTGAAGAAACAAAACAGAGAAATCCAAGCTGTAATTGTTGCAATTTGGTAATAGGGAACAGAAGGTTGGAAAATGTGGGAGGGCCTCCTTTTGGACCACTAACTGTATGGTTATCAATTAAGCAAGAGGCCCTTCTCTCTACACAATCACCCACCAGCTGGCCAATCCAAGATAAAGATTTGTCACATTAAGAAGATGCTCCAATCAAACTATCAATACTATAATAATAAAATATTCTTTCTCATTTCACAAAGACAATTATATTCAAACATAAATTTATTTTTGTAATAAGAGCAATATTAGTATTTTTTTTTTCTTTATTGTAATTTTATATTTGTTAAGAATTTGTTATTATAATATTGAATATTTATAACAAACTTTATTTATTTAAACATATAATTTTCAATCAAATATACTTTAATAATATCAAAACTCAAATGTAACTATTTACGTGGACAAATGAAATAGTATATAGGTAATCATAAAATAATTAGTTCAATTTAATACATTTAAAAATTTTGTTGTCAGCAATTTGTTTCAATACAACAAATAAATACTACTATAAGACTTGTGATATATCCATTACATAATACTATTTATTTGTAATATGTTGATCTTTGATGTGTTGTTCTTTATCCATTTATTTTTTTAATTTCTTTATCTATTACTCTTCAAATAGTTCAACAACGACGATCCGTCAAAAGAGTCAACTAAAGTATCAATACGCTTGTTCCGCATGAACTCACCATTCACCAATCTCGGCAACACAAATTCTGTAATTACGTTGAAGAAACGACGGCGTCCAATTTATATCGTGCAATCAAATTTTTATCCAAATTAAACTATTGAATTTGCGTTCAATGAGTTCGCATTTAGAGTCCTTCCTATTATTTCATCTCAACCTTTGACAATCATGTGCAAAATGAACAGATGAATATTCATCTTCCACAACAAAATCAAAAACACGAAACTGGGTACGAAAAAAAAAACAGAAAAGAAACAAACATGAATTTGAAAATCTTATCCAAAAGTTAGATTTTTGTAAAACCACATTAAATTAAAAATTATCGAAAAACCGCCAATACATACCTTATATACTAAAATTCGTCGAGATCTAAATCTTACTTACAAATTATATCTTCTCACAAAATCGCATTCATTAATTGAGGATAGTTTAGAAATTTGAAAATATACCTCTATGTTTTGTTTTACATGTGGAAATCTTACTATGAGAATGAGAATGTCATGTATGTTTATAAAATAACTAAAAATGATAATAATATAATATTATCATAATCATGTTTTGTTAGAACAAAATAAATTAAAATATTTGTATAAAGGGGTTGAATACAAACATTATAATTTTATTTTATTTTTGCTCTATTAAGACTTAATAAACACAAACTAGAATACTTGCAATAATCAGAAAAACTTTACTAATATTTAAGATGAACACATAGAAATTCAAGTTAAAATAGTTGTATTATAATTTGAATTTTTTTGAAAATCTGTATAATCACAAAGTGATTAAATAGCTACAAATCTATAAGTGATTACAGTTTCATGTTTCACACACTAGCTATTATTTTTCTCTGAATATTTCTCTCAAGAACTATTACAAAACTTCTCTCTAATCTATGAATAATGACAAAGATATTTCTAAGTTTTTCTATATTTTGTGTTTTTCTCTCTCTTCTTTTAGTGGTAATGTGTAACAACACTTCAATATATAAAGGAACAGAGATAGAGTTCATGTGTTTGCCATGCTTCTTTGTCATCGTAGCCACAGTATGTCCTTCATTGTCCTTTCGAAAATACACGTGTTAGACTGCTATTGACTATTGTTACTTCTATTTCAATCAATATTCTCATGCGTTTTTGGTGTAAAGGTTGTTATTGGACCACCATGTTTCAAGAAATATCTTTTAGGTTGTTATTGGACCTCCATGTTTCAAAGAATATCTTCTCAATTATACCCCTGTTCTTTGCCATATATCAGTGCATATCTTTCAAGTCTTGATGACATGTGGATTAGGTCTTAACTATCCATTGATGACAAGCCCTGATGTTGACTTGATTCGTGCTTCTAGATCCCCTGATGATGTAGATTTGATCAGTGCTTCACTATCCACTGATGTTAACTCTTGATGTAGAATTAGATTTTTGATCCCTTAATATTAAGACCCAATGTTATCTACTGATGTTATCCATTGATATAGTGTTTAGGCTATTCCCTAATGGTATCCGCTGACAGTCAAGGTATCTCTTGACAGTCAAGCTATCTCTTGATGACGTCCGCTCATTGATGACATGAATACTTATTTGTGCAAATATACTAAGGTTTATGGACTACCTTGAGTATTTACAAGTACATAGTAATAAAAAGAACTAAAGAATAATTACATCATCATCACTATCAACATTATGTCTAACACGTTTGGATGCACCATAAAATGTATAGGAATGAATATTTACATAATAATGAAAAGTCATTAACGATGGTACAAGTTGGATGGTGGCTGCAACAATGGTAGGATAGTTGCGATGGCCGGTGGTGTGGTTTGGTTGTGGTGGTGATGGTGATTCAGTGGTCAACAACCGTGATAATGGTCTGTTACTGTGGCAGTAGTTGGCGATGGTGGTGATGTTGTTTAGGTGGTGGCGATGGTGATGGTGGTTGGTAGCGACAGTGGAGGTGGTCGTGATAGTGGTTGAGTGGTCAGCGTCAACAACGAAAGTGGTCAGCGATGGTGATGATACTGATTGAGTGGTCAGCGTTGAATGTGTATAATTTCTGCAAATGCACAGATATTTGTAATATTAATGCTCGTACATGTTGATCCACATATATTAAAAAAATTTAATATTCTTGATATTTAACTCATGCGAAATAGAAATGTAATGTTTGAGAAATTTGTATAATTAATCTAAATATAAAGAAAACAATAAATATGATATGAATATTTTAAAAGGAATAATTTAAACTAACTTAAACATAAATAAATTATAATTAGAAGAGGAAGTAATAGTGAAGTAGAAAATTATTATAATGTATATTGAAATATAAGACTGCAATAGAAGGTGTAATCATGAACAATAAAATATTATTGATTTCATAATTAAATGTCTACAAAGATGGAACAAATTATAATTGAATAGAAACAATAAGAAAAATAATGTATAGACAACTGAAAGAAAAAGGTAGAAAAACGACTGAAAAATGTAAACTTGAACTAGAAAACTCAAAACTAAAAACTAGCTCTAAACTAAAATAAACTCTATTTAACCTCTAATTGTACAAGTATTTATAAGTCTAACTAGATACATTCTTAAAATATGAAAACTCTAACTTTTATCACTTGAAATGTATTTAATTTTTTCAAACTTTATCTCTTGAACTATTTTGATATCATCAAACCTTTATCACTTTATCGCTGCAAGTAGTGGAGTTTTCTTCAACTTGCTAGGTTCATTCTTAAAAGAATTTTCAATTCTTCAAAATGTATGTTGATAAATCATATTTTCACATAACTCTTTTATTTATTTATTTTTCTGCAAAAATAAGATAAAAGAAATAAATAATTTAATACTAATAATAAATTGAGCATAATTAAGGTAGTAACAATATATAAATTATGGACTTATCAGCGCTAACAATGGATGTGGTCGACGATAGTGGTGGTGGTCGGCAATAGTGGTGGTGGTCGGGTTATCAGCAACGACAATGGAGGTGATCGGTGATGGTGGTCGTCGTAGTGATAGTAGATGTATGGTTGGCTACAGTGGTGACAATGGCAGTGGTCAATGGTGGTGGTGGTGGTGGTTACGGTGATGATGGTAGTTGGGCGGTCGTCAACAGTGGTGGTGGTGGTAGCGGCAACAGTGGCGACAATCGTTAATACTATTGTGATTAGATTAATTAGTAATGGTAATTTGAATGCCACATTTCATTATAGATTTTAGATTCTGATATATCATTCATTCTCATTAATCAATTGTCATTCTTTTTATATAATAATCCAAACATGAGTATCATGAGTATGTGAATGAGATACTCATTCCTATTATAAGATATATGCCTGTCAAACATAGCCCTAGAATTCTCTTTCGATCCACTCGAATTATCACAATAATCAATCAACTTTCATAATTAATACTTATAATTATCACAAATAACCAACCAACTCCTATAATTAATGTCAAATGTTGAAATGGACATGATAACTAGGTCAATTGAGTTACACAAAACTCAATAAACTCAATGATTTACCAATCGAATTAGCTCTCTTACTAAAATAATACTCCCTCGGTTAAGATTTATTTGTTAGAATTTGACTTTACATAATTATGGAGAAAAATAAAATATTTCTAAAATTCTAATCTTAATGTTTATCCATTGTTTTGAAACATGTGTTGTCAATATAAGTTATACATTCTTCAATATTATATTTAGTGCACTCAACAATAAATTTTAATTTTAAAGGAGGATAATATTAGAAAAATAATGATAACTACTCTTTCTGTTCCATCAAATAAGTTTTTTTTTTACAATTCACAGATATTAAAAAATCACTAAATATTATATTAATTTTATATATAAAATGTCAAAAATAACCTTGTATTTTTTCAATATACAATGGTAAGTATTTCTTTTCTTTCTATTAAAGAACTAACTTTCATCATATTTAATTGAAGTTATTTTAGAAAATGAGTTATTAAATTCTCTCTATAAAAATGTAAATAACTTATATGATTGAACAAAGAAAAATAATTTAAAACGCTTATTTGAGGAGTCGAAGAGAGTACATCATAAGTAGAAATAAAAATATTGGAAGAATAATCATAACTAACAATAAATAGAAATAATGCCCCTAAAATCGGACCGAGAGAGTATACAATATATAGATAAGAGGGTAATATAGATAAATCTCGATTTTATTATGCTGACATTAAAAATAAGATAAGATAAAGAACTAAAAAGAAGGATTAAATCTACAAAATGAGAAATACGAACAATTTAATTAACATTATTATTTTCTTAATAATAATGATACAATATCAAAAATTGCAAATGAGCGGAAACCGAGCGAATACTTTATTGATATCATCGTATGAATAGGGGACGTCCACATGAGTGATACAATAATCAAATTAAATATGACAACCGAGGCTGACACTTCAAATTCCAGAGCAAAGGAGTAAGTAAACAAAATCAAGTGTTTCCTATTGAAGACTTTCATGCGTGCATCAATGTGATCAACATTATATCGACGCTGTCACGTTTTCATGTGCATGTACGACGAGAAACACATTAAAATAATTGTAGATCTTTTGATAGGAACAATTTATAAATTGAGACTTTCTTCGTTCTAAAATAACATAACAAAATAATTAAAAAAATAAAGGAGAAAATAAAATTTGGGATAGTCGTAAAGAATATTTGTATAAGAAAATTTTATTTTTTGTATATATAATTTTTATTCAAACATATAATATTAATGTTTATCAAAATTCAAGTGTAGCTTTTTTCTTGAAACTGATGGGGTAATACAATTTGGGATAGCTGTATAGAACTAAATGTTCATTTACCAAAAAACGAAAATTTCTTGCAGGCTTTTATTAGTAAATGTAACCAAGTGCCTGGATGAAATTTTAATTATATATTCAAAAAAAACTTGTATATTTATTTGATATTTGAAAATACGTATGTTGTAGTAAATTCTTTTGCTATATCTTCATACATTTTCATAACTCAAATTATATTTTAAAATTTTATAATTTAGTACAGATAAATTGAGGCGCGACTCTTTTGTGAAGTAATAAACAATATAATACGGAGCATAATAAAAGAAATCTTTTACTCTTGTTGTAATATGTATACATAATGTACGAACAACAATATCTGAAATTAAAGAAAGATGATAAAAACTAAGAAATCTTGAGTATGAAAAATGACGGTGGATATTGCATCTTGATTATGTGGAATGGACTAAACCTAATTAAGCTGCACTAAGTTTTGTGGGATAAAATAAAACAGAAAATAAGCCTTGTATATATGTGTGTGTGTGTGTGTTTTCACGCATACGTTTAAATTTAAATACGTTTAATTAACGGGAATGGAATCGTTTGATTTATCTACGGATAAAGCAATTGATTTAAGGATGAGTTTAATTCGTTGGATTGGGAAGGTTGATTTAAGATATGTATAACTAATGGAATGAAATAGTTTCAACCACTACGCACTCGAACACTATAATGAAGTACAAGACAAACCTCCGTCGTCTATATATAAATATAACGGGAGGGATGTCAAAGTTGGCGTCACCCATTCTTCCTTTTATTTAATATTTAAAATATTTTTGTGTCTTTTATTTTAATAATATTTTATAAAATTAATAAGATTTAAGTGATAATTAAGAAGATTTATAAGTTATTAATATTATTCTCATAATCAAAATACTTTTATTATTTTTAATCTTATCAAACATAAATATACACACATATAACGAGCAAAAGAGTATTTGAAATTAATATCATATTTTTTTCTTTTCCGATTCAATGTCTGTAATATTTTTTAGTATCTTTTTTTAACTTCTCATAAAATTTTAACTATAAATACTTAATATCGTCCCTACTATATTTAAAAATATTTATATAAACTTAGTTTATAATTTTTGTTGTTACAAACAATTTGCAATCTTTTGTATAATTCCATTTTTATTGAAAAATATGAATTTTGTATAAAATGTGCGATATTTTTGTGTATTTATTTGTTTGCAAAAGATTGATATATTACATTGGTTTTTTCCCAATAATGTTTGTAATATGTTTTAGTGTCTTTCTTTAATCTCTCTTAAAATATTTTATAGGTACTTATTATCGTCCTCATATGTATAAAAAAATTTGCATATACTTAGTCGACAATTTTTAATTGTTATAAAAATGTGAAGTTTTTTGTATAATATCTTCCTTGTGAAAATAAGGGAAATGTGAGTTTGTATTTGAAATTTATAATATTATGCATGTCTTTATATAATTTCTTTTAAACTATCTAGTACAAAAACTACCTTATGCGTCGCCTATTTTTCCTCGGTTCTTTAATAGAACTGTCGCATATAGTAGAACGATGACATTATGGTAAATAAAACAAATGGTATTTGTGTTGGTTTTTTTAAAGGACCGACACAAAAACTATAAAAATAATTAAAAAATAAATTAATAACACATTTGCGTCGCTTGTTTAAAGAACCGACGCAAATAGTGTTGAGTATTTGCGTTGGGTCTATTAAAGGACCGACGCAAACATTATAAAAATAATTAAAAAAATAAATAACTAAAAATAATTATTTTTTAATTAAATAATTAAAAAATATTGTT
>CM025785.1:19501280-19529192 GCA_014636745.2 Centella asiatica
TTTAATTATTTAATTAAAAAATAATTATTTTTAATTATTTATTTTTTTAATTATTGTTTGAGTATCTGCGTCGGTTCTTTTAAAGACCCGACGCAAATACTCAAACAATATTTTTTCATTATTTAATTAAAAAATAAGTAAATTTTAATTAAATAATTAAATAATATTGTTGAGTATTTGTATCGGTTCTTTAAAAGAATCAACACAAAAACTATAAAAATAATTAAAAAATAAGTTAATAACACATTTGCGTCGCTTGTTTTAAAGAACTGAGGCAAATAGTTGTACGATTAATTACGAGTATGCCACCGTACAGAAAAAAAATACATTAATATATTTTACCGCCTTTGCATTTTCAAATTGTGACATACATTTTCATTTTACCGTTTTTTGAAGATGAACCACGTTCTCTTTAAATCCTCTTCATTTCCATTGCGCGGAATACATTTTCATTTTCATTTTATAGGTTCATGTCTATTTGTAAGGGGCAGGTGCCTATATATGTTAATGTTGCTCGTTCTTGTTTTTGGTGGGTATAAAATGGAGAAAAGTATGGGTGGTAGATTTAATATTTTTGGAAGCTCTCCTCAAGAAATTCCAGATTTTTGGGTCCACCTCCATCTTTTGATATCAGTGAAAGTGAGTATTATTTCATATCAATCTTTTAAGTTACACTATATTTCTTAAGTAGCAAATATATTTATATATAATATTCTTTTATCTAAACATAAAAATAATTATAGTTTTGCTACTTTTCTTCTTGTATATGCAGTATACTTTACTTTACTATTCTTCATTACTATATTTTTTCTTTTTAATTCATATCTACTTATTTCTATTTCATTAGATGATGATGATATACAAGAATTTTCGTCTCAAGCTCACGAAGAAATTGTCAAATCTCATCGACTTAAATGAATCTGGAATGTTGCACAAGTGAAGAAAATGGCACACAAGAAGTACAAGCAACCGGTCTCAAAATGTTGCAAGGGCAGTAGAAGAACCACAAGTGAACTTCCAGTTTTCTGTCTTTCTATATGTGTGTGTGTGTATATATATATGTAATATAAATGTATATGCATCAGATTAATTTGGGAACATAATGCAGTAAATCTAGTGTTGTTGTATGCTATCTCTCTTTTTTGTTATGCACTTTAATTTAGTGATTGTTTCTACCTATATTTGATGGATCATTGATGGAAACTCAACTCATTTTGGGTAAGGTAAAAAAATTTCTTGAATAATTAAAAAAATAAATAACTAAAAATAATTATTTTTTAATTAAATAATTAAAAAATATTATTGAGTATTTGTGTTGGGTCTTTACAAGACCCGACGCAAAAACTATAAAAATAATTAAAAAAATAAATAACTAAAAATAATTATCATTTGCGTCGGTTGTTTTAAAAGTTCGACGTAAATGACCATATCATTTGCGTCGGTCGTATTAAAGGTACGACGCAAATGATAATGTTTTGCGTCATCTCTTTAACTGACGCAAAATAGTCAAGTTTTTGCGTATTCGCCATATGCGTCTCTTGTTAACCGATGCACAATAATTAATTTAACCGACGCATATTATCAATTTTGTACTAGATCTAATGTCGATATTTTTGAAAAATCTTCTAAATTATTTACCCCTTATATAAAAAAGTGTATTTATTTGCGAAACTATATGCATGCATAACTTTGTGTATTCACACATATTAACTTTTATCTTAAAATAAATTTACTTTAAATTTGATATTAAATGTGCAAATAATGTTTAAATACTCTCTTGTAATAATTTTTAGGTACAATTAACTTATATAGTTAAATTTCGTGAAATAATTAATAAGTTTGTTCAAATGAAATTAAAAACATAGAATAAAATGATACAACATAATATATTAGATTAAAAAATATTTTCCAAAAATAAAGAATTTTTAAGAAAAAAGATAACTAATTTATACTCTGTCAAAATTTTATTTATTTGTTTTTTTTGTAAAGGCTAACATAATAAAAAAAATCAATTAGTCCACTATCTTGTTTGACGAAAAATATATTAGAAGGTGAAATTCATAATAATTTATTCGTACATTTTTCATAATTAATATGTATGTTCTTGCATTGGTCAATATTCAATGCGAATTTAGATAAAATTAAAAACAACAAATATATCATATGAAAGAAAAAAAATTAATATAAAATATTATTTAATACTTATTAAAAGACGTTATAATTAGTCATGAATATACTCATGCATTGCATGGGTTAAATGGCTAGTTAGGTTTCTTTATTTACAAGTTAAGAAGTTTGTGCTCGGTGTGAGAATTAATTTTTTATTTTTAATAACTTTTAAGTAAAATATAATGAAGTATATGATGTGAGTACTCTTATATATATACTTTTATAACTTTATATTTTATAGAATTAATGTCACAAATAAAATTTTAGTATTTTAAAATAATGTTACATTAAAATATTAATGTATCTTTAATTTCGGATGAATATTTTTTAGATTGAAATGTTTCCTTATTTAATTTCAATTGATCTTGATCAGACGACCCTTTGTTTTTTTCTCCCACGATCATACGACTTTATATTCCATAGTTAACCACCTAATTAACAATTGAAAGCTTATGTTGGGGAGTATTTTATAACAGCAATGAACTAAAGAATCAATAATTGATCCTATATTGTAAACAATATTGTTAAACAATTTTACGTAAACGTCAATCTCTTTCTGATCTGTACGTAAATTTTAATAATAATTCCTGTTGTTGCTAATATGGGGTACGTCGTATAATAAATTACAGCGATGATACATATTTAGTTGACATTTAGTTAGAAACACTTTTGATATAGTATTGAAATAGTTTGTCGCGAAAGGAGCACACTGGCAAACGTGCTTATGTATACCCATGAAAATTTTAACATTATTCTTGTTCTTTAATATGGAATATAACATTAGGCCCGCTAATTGACATAAAATTAATTACTCCATCCATCAGATAAAAACTTATATTTAGATTTTTAACAAATATTAATATTATATGTTACATTTAAATTATATACTCCTCCATTCTAAAATTAAAAATACGTTTTTATGTTTTTAGTTAAATGATGGTATTTGGACTTTAAAATTTATGTAATCTATAAATATTTTAGATGAAAATTATATTGTGATGAAAGGTTTTTATTATAAACATTAAGAATATAATAGTTATATCAATTATAATCAACTTAATTAATAGTAATTTAAGATTTAATTTGTTGTCGTTTGACTCAAAAAGTCAAAACGTTTCTCTAATTTTAAAACGGATGATAGTATATAAATAATAAGTTGTTCTCATAACATTAATTATGAATGATTGATTAAATATAAGAGAAGAAGATTGTAATGAAATATTTATTTAGAATATAACATTATAATAAATATTATACAAATATTATTTTTTAAAAAATAAATTTTGTTCTCATGCGTTGTTGAGAGAGTATTACTATATTTAATCCCCTTCCTATATCCCGAAAAATAAATTCAATGTACTTAATGAAATTCAATGTAATTGATGTGAATAAATTTTATAAAAGATTGGTGAATCATAAGAGATCTACATCTCAAAAAGTAATAGTTCAAAATTCAGTATATATATTTATATACTTTTATTTGTGTAATTTATAGATATTTATAGTATTGATATTAAAATAAGTAGTAAGTTTTTATGACCAAAAATAAAAAAGAAAAGGTATTAGAATCTGTACAAGACCCAAAAAAAATTTGGCGTCTATATATCCATGAAGAGTGAGAGAGAGAGAGAGAGAGAGAGAGACGTAGCTAGCAATAAATGCGAGAGAGAGGTCCCGTTGTATTCACACCACAAAAACCCAACAAGCAAAAACCACACACGAAAATCATCACAACTAAACCAAAAGACAAGAAAGAAAATTAGAACTCACTCTGTAAAAAGAAGAGTAATATTTAGATTTTTTATAATTATTAATTTTGTATTTTTAATTAAAAATTAAATATATGAATTATAAGTTTTTTTTCCATAAAATTTATAGTTGAAAACTTTTAAATATATCACAAAATAATAAGGAAAATTTTTAAATATAATTATTTTTTGAAATAATATTTTTTTCAAAATATAATAACATTTTTTTGAAACGGGCGAGTAACAATAAGAAGAGGCAGAGGCGGTCGAGGCAGGGGTAAGGTAGAGGCAGAGGTAGAGGAGAATGGGAATAGTTGAAGAAGCTCACAACGTGAAGGTACTGGGATCAGGAATACAGACAATTGTGTTAGCTCATGGCTTCGGCACCGACCAATCCGTATGGAAGCACCTGGTCCCACACATCGTGGACGATCACCGGATTATACTTTTCGACAACATGGGCGCCGGTACTACCAACCCCGACTACTTTGATTTCGAACGCTACGCCACTCTCGAGGGCTTTGCTTACGACGTTATTGCAATTTTGACGGAGCTCCAAGTCCAGTCCTGCATATATGTCGGTCACTCCGTTTCTGCCATGGTTGGTGCGATTGCTTCCATAAGTCGCCCTGATCTCTTCTCCAAAATCGTCATGATCTCTGCTTCTCCCAGGTTCGTTCCCTTTCTTTTGATTTCGTTGTGAACTAATTCATCCACTTTTTAGGGTCTTAGAGATTGGGTTGAAATGAGTAGGACGAATCGTTTGTTTCTACTTAAATTTTAGAGATTAAAATCTGAACAAAATTTAAGCCGAATCAACCTAAGCCAACATCTATAATTTCTGTTTTATCACCTAATTCTATCCGCTCTAAAACTCATTAGTCTATATGTTCTAGTTTAATTGCTCCATTCCAAAAATCCTACGTAGATTCATAATGTCAGAGTAATATTAATAACCTAACAAAAATGGATTTAATTATAGAAAAAGGGTATACCAAATGAAATTACGTATTTAACAAAGAAAATTAACCTCTTTGAGATTTTTATTCTCCTTGTATATGTTTTATCTTCTAGGTACTTGAATGATGTGGACTACTTTGGGGGATTCGAACCAGAGGACCTAGATCAACTATTTGAAGCAATGCAGTCCAATTTCAAAGACTGGTGCTCTGGATTTGCACCGCTGGTCGTGGGTGGTGATATGGACTCGGTCGCAGTCCAAGAGTTCAGCAGGACCCTTTTCAACATGAGACCAGACATTGCTTTGAGCGTCGCCAGAACTATATTTCAAAGCGACTTAAGACAATTGTTGTGCCATGTGACCGTGCCCTGCCACATTATTCAGAGCATGAAAGACCTTGCTGTGCCTGTTGTAGTCTCCGAGTACCTCCACCAGAACCTCGGCGGTGAGTCTATCGTGGAGGTCATGTCGACGGACGGACATTTGCCGCAGTTGAGCTCACCGGATGTTGTCATTCCGGTGCTCGTTAAGCACATCCGTAATGATATTGTTGTTTGACTTAAGTTAATAATCAATGTAAACTACTACTAACAAGATCCAGAATTTTTAAAATTTAAGTCCACATGAACAGGTCAATGGAATGTTATGTATGGAGTTGCGAGGGTTTATGCAAGTTTTCTTTATGTACTGTTGTATCATATGCTTGTAAGTATAAATTATTGTTTCCTTTTTTATTTCTTAATTTTTTCTTACATGATTTCATATTATGCAGAAATAAAGATTTTTCTGAAGTCAAGTGGACAATCTTTTTAGTTTTATTTGTAGAATACGAGCTGTCTAAGTTAAATATTCCGTTTTTTAATGTTGAACTTTTTAATTTTAATTTTAATTCTTTTTTTTATATCAGTCGCCTTATCTATGGATAAGCAACATTTGAAAAGATAATACCCTCATTTTAACTCTTTTCTTTTTTCAAAGTATTTTATCTTTCTAAAGAATTACATTAAGTAATTAAAAAGTATAATAATTATATTGAAATGAGTAAACAGTTGCAATAATTATATTGGAATAGGTATGTACGAAACAGCCTTGAAGTCTTGACCGAAAAAAGGGAGAGAATATACAACATCCATAAAAACGGAGGGAGTATACGATATAGTAGCTTCGTTAGTTCATTGTAAATGAATCACAACAATCATGTCCCAATAAAAGCAGAGATATAAGATATGGGTTATTACAATGATGTTTCAATCTATGGGTTATTACAATGATGTTTCAATCTCTTCCCATAAAAATAAACTAGGTTTCAACTACATAACCAATGGTTTTAGGTCTCATTTATTTTATTTGCATTGTAAGTGTATTTTCCGTTTCGTATGTTATTATTTGTAAGTTATTACTTTCAAGTTAGTGTTTGTAAATTATTATCGTAAGTTATTATTTATAAATTATTATATCTATCATACACTTATAGGGAATGCAATTTCAGGGTATTTTGAATTTTACAATAAATTGACCGGTAATTATCTTTTAAATTAGTCTATACTTTTTATTTTCAGAACTGGCCTGACCCGCCTTGGTCATGGCAATTTCTGTTCCAAAACTAGTCCGACCAACTATTTAGTCCTTAAAAAATTGATCCAATCGATCAGAATGTTCATGCATAATTAGAGTATTACGGATAGTTTGATAACATGAGTGAAACAGAGTCGTGTATATGGCAGGCCCAACAAGGTAACTGTGTAACGATGGAATACTATTCTTGTTCTGCTGTCCGGTATGATCTTTTATAAGTTAATGGGCCACACTTAGAAATGGGCTTATTGTCTGATGTATAAATAATGTCCATAAGTTTAAAAGAGCATAATGAAAAAATTTTAGAGATAATTTTATTTTGGTTTTCTACGAAATTTAAAATCTCTTAAAAGTATATTTTTGTAGATATAATAATCTATAAATAGTAACTTGTAACAATAATTTACAAAGTATATTAAGAACATACTAAAAAACAATAACTTGAAAAATAATAACTTATAAATAGTTATTTACAAACAATAACTTACAAAACATAAAATACACTTTATACAAGAAAATAAAAAACATGGGCACTATTGAAAAATTTTGTATTTAAAGATAGGCCGGTCTAAAAGTTACCCAAAATTTTATGCTAAGAGCATACAGAGATACTCAATTGAATTGAAGAATTTAAATTTCAAAATATTATTTTAAAATGTTGGTTCATTTAAACTTGGTTCAACTTCATTAGCAAACAAGTTGAACTCGAGCTAGCCAACGAAGGTTAAATCAGCTTATCAAGAGTTTTGTCATTTTTTTTTGTAAGTAATCTATAAGTATTATCGTAAACCCGTAAACACTTAAAGAGACCAATGACATGCCCATTGAATTAAAGAGTCTCTCATCACCTAATTTTTTTGTCTAAAAAAGAAAACAAGTTGAACTAGATCTAAGTTCAACTCTTTGCAATCTTAAAAGTAAAAAATCGATTACATTTAATATTTCAAAAAATTTAACCGAGAAAATTTTGAAAAAATATTGACAAATTAAATTCAAGTCAAGGAGTCAAACTATAATTAATCAATTTTAAGTCACTTACGATCTAGCCACGTGAAACTCAAATACATTCAAGTAAGTTCTTGTTGAACTGTTAATTCATTATGTAATATTCAACTTATATAACTAAATTCACAAATGTTTTTGTGAATTATATCATTTTATTTGTGTTGATAAAAATTTTAATTTGGGAATAGACAACTCTTATTAAGTTATATTAATAAAATAACAAAATTTATCATTATTCGCGAAAATAAATGTGAATTTAATTATATAAATAGATTTATTCATATTGCACCCCTTTCTTGATTAATCTTTCCTATGAGTCGCAGTATCACACTATAAAGAATATCCGTGTCCTGAGACTAGGTTTCAATTTTTAGATCAATCGGAGGGAATTTGCTCATAAATATGTTACGAATGAACTTAAAAGCTTCCATTATTAATTATTACTGTATTTCAAAAACTGTTTGAAAGCATTGTTTTTAAGATGAATATTTAGATAACTCATAACTGTCAACTTGTAAGAGCAACGTAATGAGTCCAAAATCAAAAAACAGAATTATTAAACATAAGCATCGATAAATTTAATATATTGTCAATGGGAGTTGATTTAGCTAAAAAAAATAAATTAATATAGTGTCGATGGGAGTTGATTTAGCTAGGAAAAAATGAACTATACTTAGTATGAAGTGTTTCGACTCAATTTCTGTTTTCTATAACTTTTTATTGCTATATAATTCACAAGTATAAACCGAGAAATTTAAAAACAAAAATAATCAAAAAGATTATAGACAATGTACATAAATTTTAGAAACACACGGAGTATGTAAGAAGAGATTTTTATCATCCGCTTTTAATGCCAGAAGACAATCGGTGGGTACCAGACAAGTAACGACAAAATAGCAGAGCTTGAGATGGGACCGCAGTTTGACGGTGCAGTGTCAAAAAGAAGGGTGCCAAAATTATAATACTGTACGCAGCTAATCAAGGCATAACCATGGCTCCACCGGCAAACAACTGTACTACCATCATATTATTAACCAACGGACTATATACGGATATTTATTCTCCAGAATAAAGAAGAATAAGAAGAAGTTATATTCGCTTACAATATTAATATTATATATTTAATTAAAAATTAAAAATTAATTTTTTTTTGTAATATTTGTATAGTAATTCAATTACTGATAAGATAAAAAAAATTGTCGTATTAAATTTAGAAATTATAACATAATAAGTAAAAAAACATATGTAAATGTAATTTTTGGTGGAACAAATCTAATTTCCAATATCACTCTTTTGTGAAAGGGGGAGTACTATACTATTATGCGAAGCTATTACTCCTTCGGTTTTTCTAGAAAAAATTGCATTCAGATTATTTACAAATATTAATATTATATGTTTGATTTAAAATTATATATTCAAACAATAAGTAAGTTTCTTCTATTAAATTTATTATAGACGTTCAATTAACAATAAAATAAGAATATTATAATAAAAAAATTTAAAAAATATTAAATTTTAATAAAAAAATATAAATGTATCCATGTAAGATGAGTTATAACTCAATTTTCATTTCTCACCCATTGGTTTATATTTATGAATCCCAACTTATTTGAAGAATTCAATTTTAAGAATTAAAAGAGTATGAAAAAAGTGTATTACATTATTTTATAATTTTATAATAATGTAAACTCAATACATTTCCGGGGTTAAAATATTCTATCTTTTTAAATTTTTAGAGCGAAGGGAATATTAACTATATAAAAATGTATTCAATTATTCATTTAATTCGATTAACCACATCATCTTGTTTTTATGTACTCGTAATTAATATCTATGCTTGAATAGATGAAAGTCCTTAGACAACAAGAAACATTTCCAGCTGTAAAATCAAAGTGTGCTTTTATTTCATGAATAAAAAAAAGGAAAAGCCAAATCTAAAAATCCGCACAGATACACTGGTCTTGAAGACACCGCTTTAATGGTAGCTGCTGGTACTAGTACTAGGCGCTTCACATGCAATGCGGTCCCACATAATTGCTCACTCAAAATAATTATACAGCTGGACTGTTTGATTATTAGCCGTTTGGAAATTTTGTTTGGTACTGCATGTCCCCACCCAGGTGTCGAACCTTCGGCAATCCTTACGCTCCTCACCTACACGTTATCACTCCCCCCCTTATAACAAATCTCATTCTCGTTCCCGTTCCCATTCCCATTTCACAATCTTCTCCATCACTTTCTTCATATTCTCTTCATTTCACCCTCGCTGAGAATTCGTTTCCGATGGATCGGAACAATGCTTTCGGTCTCGCATTTCTGTTCATTATAGTTGCTAGCGTCGGGGGTCAGTCACCTGCGGCTGCACCGACTAAAGCACCGCCTGCAACCGCTACCACTCCTGCCGTATCGCCTACAACTGCGGCGGCGCCTACGAAAGCTAAGTCTGTGGCTCCTCTTACTGCTCCTATTTCGGCACCACCGACCGCGGCTTCGATTGCTCCGGTTGCGGCTCCTGTCGCCGCTCCTGTGGCTGCTCCTGTTACAGCTCCACCGACACCAGTGGTGAAGGCTCCTGTAGCAGCACCAGCAAAGGCACCTGTGAGCGCACCGCCTGCTTCAGTTCCAGTCAGTTCTCCTCCAGTGCCTACGCCTACGGTGTCTCCTCCTCTTCCGGCGCCGGAGAGTCCTCCGGCTCCTGAATCGGCACCTCCTGCGTCGGTTCCTGCACCTGCTCCGAGCAAGAAGAAGAGCAAGGGAAAGAAGGGCAATGCACCTGCTCCGTCACCGTCAATGCTCGGACCACCTGCACCTCCTAGTGAAGCTCCTGGACCTAGTCAAGATTCAGAATCGCCTGGTCCGTCAACTGTTGCCGACGAGGTATATTCATTTCATATCTAGTTTCACTCCGTAATTTATGTCTAGCATACGCTGGATCAGTAATGTGCATCCAGATCTAGCATATTTATAACAATCTATTCTAAGTTCTAATAGTAACAATCAATAGAGTAAAAGACATCAAAAAGAATCTAAGAAACAAATCTATGAATTCGATTAAGATCTGATTTGCGAAACAGAAGAAGACTAATTAAATCGCCATGAATGCGCTATTGATAGTTTTCTTAATTAGTAACTGGAATCAATTGAACTGCAGTTGAGTGGTTTTAAGTTGTTTGCATCGGTGGATCAGTAAGTAATTGTTGACCACATTGATGTGTAACTTGTAAACAAACTGGCAATTTTTTTGTCCGACTTGTCTAATTAACTAATTAATTAATCTAAGCTTGATATGACTCTACTCCGTAATTAATGAACGCGTTGTTAATTTGGTTGATTGACAAAATGCAGAGCGGAGCGGAGAGCTTGAAGGTCGTTGGGAGTCTTCTGGGATGTGCAGTATTTGGGTGGCTGTTCATCTAGTTGGGCATACACACGGATCTAGTAGCGTCATTTGTCCGCGAATCCATGTTATTATGTTGATTGTTCAGAGCATTTTGTGTGTTTTATTGTAAATTATAGGCCTCACGGGACTGTATTTATATATATTTGATTTCCCGGGATCTTTGCCACATTGGCCTTTTGTATTCTTTTTGTAATGATCCACTTTCCTTAATCTCTACTTACTACTGTACTCCTTTTTCAACTTATTTATTTTATTCGTTCAGCATATTCTTTTTTTATCATTGCCAGCTTTTTCTCTTATACAGAGTATTATTTTCACACGAAATTAGAATATTGAGCAGGGATGAGACATCACTAATTTATTAATTCCATTGTTATTAGACCTTAGGTATGGAATAAAAGCTTCTTCTTGAAGTTGAGCACTAGTAATCTACTACTCCTGTTCCATATTATAGACAGATTCTAAAATAAATAAAAAAAATCAGAAAATATGGAAGTTGTTGAAATCATATTGGGCCGCGCAGATGAAACTTTTACTATTTTATCAGTGAAACTGCACTGCAATTCAATACTACTAATGGACCAGCAAAATATCTTGTTCATACAATAACTGAAGCAAATATCAACAAATCCTTAAGATATTCAATTTCTAGGAGAAAAATATAAATAATGGTTAGTGAATTTTAAAGGATATAAATCACAACGCAAAACACACATGATTATATGATGTTAATAATGAATTGAATAATCTGTTCTTCTATTCGTTAAACTAAGATGTATGCCTCGATTTTAAAAACTAAACAGTGATAATACTACATATTAATTATGATAGTTGGTGGTGGTGGGCTTCGCCGGTGATAGTTGGATTGGGGTGGTGGTAGAGTGTTGATGGTGATTGTGATGACGGTAATTGTTACTGTTGTATATATATTACTTAATTATGATAATCTAAATATTACATGTCAATACGAGATTCTCATATATTATTTTTATTAATCACAGACACATACTTTGTATATTCATCCAAACATAAATACAATAAGTATGAGAATAAAATTTCTATTCAAGATACCGATACACTTAAATATATCCTAAAAAATATGCTATTCTTTTATTTGATAAGGTCGATTATGATATTTCTAAAAAGAGAGATTGTCCCGTTGGGACAGCCTTTAGAGGCTACAGCGGGACAGTCATATGGGGTCCCTCAAAACACCCAGCAGTTGCACCGACACTAACTTTAGCACTCACAAATGTATATTACTAAGATTTGCTACCAAAAAATGTATATTACTAAGATTAATACATTTTAACAACATTACTTGTAATGAGTTGTTTATATGGAATGAACTCTCATGCAGTTTAGATTGCATAAACTAGTTTTCCTTTTGGATCCTCCACTCGAGTTATACCTCCAAATAACGTAATAAGGCGACAAATTTGTGACAAAATATTTTTTTCTTGATAAAAAGAAAATTCCTCGATGTCGAAGGTTACACCCTCAATTTAACATGCTTTTTATATGAGAAAACGAAAAAGTAATATAGTGAAAAAACGTGTTAGAAACTTGTTATTAGCAAACATTGGAACAATTTTACTCAATCTATTTCAAAATTAAAGATGTATTTATAAAATTTTATACTCTAAAATTGAAGTGAAATTCAGAGCAGAAAATAAAACTATCTTATATTGTCCTCAAAGAGACCAGTAGTAAGACATGGCCTTAAGTTGGGGAGTCTCCCTCCGCAATAACTTTTTGTAACAAAAAATAAATAAAAATTCTATCCTATAATCCTTGGTTGGACAAGTGAATCACCAATCAAAACAGTGTGGCAACAAGACGAGACGGTGAATACAGAGGACTTTTGTCATCAACATAGATGGCCGAAGCGAAGGCCTGGGGTGCTTTATCATAGATGTCCAGAAATGAAAGCAAATTTAGAATACATTTTGATTCAATTTGGTTATGCAATATTGCAATCCAACCGAGCTGTAACTCCAACATACTCTGCTAGCCTCTTGAAATGAAATAGTGGTAGGAGTAGGAGACGAAAAGAGTGTGGGCTTCAGTTCTATCTACGATTTAAGGGCCCACGTGAAAAGCCTGCAAAAGGATCCATTCTCATAATTTGAAAGAACCAATTGAAAAGGATGTGTCTTCATGGCTGCCCCATTTTATTGCCCTTTCCACTCCAAAAAAGTTTTAAAAAAAAAAACAAAAAAAAAAAAAAAAACACACAAAAGTTGCATAATTGATCTCATCTCTTCGATCACATTTTGGTACAAGTTTGCTCAGGCACTCAATCGTTCCAAATCATTTTCTATCTGCTATACCATTCGTCACGTTTTCAAACTAATAACAAAGCAATTATCAAACGAACAGATATCGATGCCAACATAGTTTGGAACAATAAAATTGGGTTCATTTCTGCATCTCCAACCATGAAATAAAACTTAAGAAATTATTACCTCAGTTCCAAAAAAGCTACTTATATTTGAAAAAATATTATTTTTTTAAAAAATTACATTTGAATTTTTTTTTGTTATTTATTAAAATACTTTTAATTACAAACTTATAGGTTTCATCATAACTTAAAGATTCATAACAAATTTCATAAAAAAAACTTATGATTTATTGATGAAAATCTATATCAAATATGCAATTTTAATATTTATAAAAAACACAAATGTAACTGTTTTTATGGAATGGGAGGAGTACATCTTTAACTTATAAACCTAAGGGGAGAGTCCATCTACCGGAATTAACCTAAGTTGAGTGTTGAGATATCAATTAATTTGTATTAAGTTGAAATGATCGGTTGAGTTAACAAGACTCGATAAACTTTTATTAAGTTGAAAATTCACGTGTTACTAAAATACACCATGCAATTTTTTGTAGCATAACATAATTCTAAACTGACCGAGAGAATCTCTTTTAATCTAAACCTTTTGTTAAAAAAGAATAAAATTACAATGTACTGGTGCGTAGGATGAGGTAATCACCTAAACTTTATAACAACCATGAATTTGTACAACAGCAGCATGTGCTCGTGCATGGCCCCCCCTACTCTTTTGTCTAGTAATTGAGTTCATCACCATTCGTCGATCGTTATGTCTTGTTTTAACCGTTGACTCACCCTAAGCATACACTCTATTCATTTCAAAATTAAAAATAAAACTATTAATTTTGAAATGGTAAGTTAAGTTGGTATAACTTTGGTGCTAATATCTCTGCAATGGGGTTAACCCATGGAGCAAGTGTGAAATATGTAGTAAAGCCAATTATACTTGTATTCATTATCAGCTTATCATGTAGCAATTTGAGTAAATTATAATTTTTTCGGCTTAAAGTTTAGATATTTCAATTTTTCTTGCATAAATTATAACACTAAAATATGAAACTATAAATTTTAAACAATCCGACCTTATATATAGTCGTTTACGGGAGAGGGTATTATCTGAACTTCATAGCAATTAATCCTCTAATGTCTAAAATCACAAGGAGTAATTTTTTAAACCAGCATGTGCTCGTACATGGACGCGTTTTATTGGTAATTGAGTTAGTACTACTGCTAAATCATTAGGGGCTAAAATGCTAAATTATTGTGTATTACTGTACACCGTATTATTAAAGAATTGAGCTACACCGAAATGTGAGCTGGTAGTCCCTTTATGGCCTAAACAAAAATGAGATTAAAAAAAAAAAAAGAATCAGCAGCTACCCAAGATGGATCAAAAGGAGGTCAAATTACTGCCATCAACTTTGAACGGAGGGAGTATTATTTATTTATTTAGATATTGTTGCTGGGGGGGAGGACATGACTGACACAGCCTGTATTCATCTAATAAGAACGAGTTATATGAGCAGATAATTAAGTAGATTGAACTTGAAGAGTACTTAACTGGCCAAATAAATTACAAACACGCACATACTCCCTTCCCTTCCTTCAAAAATGAAATGTACATATTATTTTTTTGGTTATTCTACTATTAAAAATACATGTTATAAAAAATCGTAATGGTCATTGAATGTCATTTAACTATTTTATTACTTTAACTATTTAGAGGTCTTTACCAATACTATTACTTTAAATAATATGATAATAGAAATATATTTAAAATATAAACATTATTTTGAAAAACCATCGTTTTAAAAAATATATCTCTGAATTTAGAACGCAGAGAATAACCACTTGCATTCCTGTAATAGGGACAAAAACAAAAAAGAAGAAACGAAAAACTTTAGCAAGAAAGTAGTAGTGGTGAACTTGAAGTTTCAAGCAACCTTCTTGCTTGCAGCAATGCCGCTTCGGCTTGTGTGTTTTAATTAAAGATATACTACTAGTCTACTACTATTCAACTTATGCTAATTAAAAGGCAACGGGTCTTCATTCTCCATTCTATTCACATTTCCACCACCAACTAATTCACAGTCTGTATAGAGCTGTATATATTTATGTGCTGTATATATTTATGTGTGTGTACATTTTCTCTTATTTTACTACTTGGATAGATTCCCCTCCAAAACCTCCTCCCTCGAATAATAACTACTGCATTCATCAATCCCATCACTTTCCAAGAATTTTCTCTCAACCTTTGTATATAAATACCCATGTAATATCACCTAATTTATCACACTAGTCCATGCTATCCTACTCTAGTTCAAGTTTTATACACCAACTGTCACAGCTTAAATTAGCAAAGGAAATAACAAACAAGAAGAGAGGAAATATGAAGATTTCTGTTGCAGTCTATCTCATTGTTTTGATCACTCTAAGCTCCTCTTTCCTCCGATCCACAGAAGCCGCTGGAAGTAAGAATCTTCACGTAAATTTCTCTCGTGTGCGTACACATACATACACGTGTAATTCGTAATGTATGATTTGCAAAAACTGATTCTAGTTTATATATATATGGTTGGCAGGTTTCTGCGATATCAAGTGTAATTCAAGGTGTCAGAAAGCAGGAATTAAGAGAAGGTGTGTGAAATACTGCACGATTTGCTGCCGCAAGTGCGGTTGCGTGCCTTCTGGAACTTACGGGAACAAATCAGAGTGCCCTTGCTACAGAGACATGCTCAACTCCAAGGGAAAGTCCAAGTGCCCCTGAAGTTTTTGAGTTTTGACCAAATAATTGTATAAGCGATTCTTTTCCCATATATCTACTTTTGTAGTTTCAAGCAGTGTTTTCTTGTGATGAATAATGAGGATCAAGTGGGAGTTTCCTTCCTTGTCTAACTAGGATGTATCATGTATGTGTACCTTCACATTAATTAGTGAAGTTTGTTATAACTAATGATTAATTCTTTGTTTCAGCTTACGTTTGATTCCCACTCCGCAATCTCGTACTAGTCATGTTTTCATTTTTCAGTAAATTTTAGAATAGTTTTTTGTTTTATACATGGCTTTTAATTTATGTGAGCAGACAATATTACTGAATTACTTATCGCAAGCTTACGAAAACCACGGCATGGATTACCAGCCAGAGTGAGCTGGGTCCAAGCAAGCACAGTTTGCCTCCAAAAATTGTTTGAAAATGGAATAATTTTTCTAAGTTAAAGCAAAACAAAAAGAAACTACGGAAAATATCATAATAAGTTGTCAAACATGCAAAAACAATTGATCCTCTTATGCTGATTAATTGCCATCCAGCATCAGGATAAGTAGAACTTGGGCGATTAGAAAACATAAATCGTGTGCCTTTAGTCTGAACGGCAGTTCACACATTAACCACAATGAATCATCTCCAACGCCTTATAATTAATATGATTCAGTGTTCAACGTCCAAGCAGATTATTACTTCAATAAGAATTACGTAAATTGCATCAAACATTTGCTGCAGATATATGAAGCAATCTTTTTATCAAATTACAAATCAGAGAAGATACATTTACTATTTGCAAATCCTATAATTTCATTGTGGTATGGATTTGTACGATTATAAAAATATAAAAATTTGTAATTAAGAGTATTCGTCGTGTATATCATAATATTTCGCTTCTCCGAATCACAGTTCCGTAAGATGGCATGTAATTGTGCTTGTGCATGCCCAACTTATTGTTTTGTTAATTGACCCCAAGTAGTATTTGTATAGAAACAAGGTGTCTTACGGTGGTGAGAGTTGACCAACACCTCAGGCACATATTATGAAGGTTGTGCTCATAACTAAGAACAACATTTCCCTGAGATTCAGTCGACATAAGCGTTCGAATAAAACACGACAACTTGAAATAAGTAACGCAGGCTGTACGGTGAAGAAGGTCCGAAAGGAGGCCAACGCCATGAACTTTGGAAGGATGAAGAGGCTAAATGACATGCTTGTAACGTATGTACCTGAAATTTAATCTTAATTGTATTTTTTGATAGAAAGATGCAGGGGAAAGTCTATATAACAGGCTGGTTCTTCCAAGGATGAGGTAGGCGAGCAGGTAAGTAAATTAAACATGAACAATTGGTCAAAATAAGAAACATATTTATAATAGTCGACGGTTGCATTATCAAAATAGACAAAGAAAATTTTTAAGAATTAACTTGGTAGAAGGTAATGATCATATTTATATAAGAAACCTCCGACTCTCTGCTCAAATTAGTAGCCAACTACCGTATTAGGGTCCATCCATTAGCATTTCCACCAAACCTAATACGTACAGTCTGTATAAAAGCTTCACACTTTTCTTATTTTACTACTATGATTCCTCTTAACAACTCTACTTTCTCCCTCCAATATTATCTCTTTTGAACTTCATTTTCCACATAATGTTCCTTAACCTTGTATAAATATCCATGTAATGTTTCCTTATAACCTATCACATTATTCTACAAACCACCTATTCTCTACACTGCTATCTGCTCAGGAGAAGAAAGAAAGAAGATGAAGATTTCTGTTGCAGTTCTGCTCATTGCTTTGCTCACTCTAAGCTCCTCGTTCCTTCGTTCTGCTGAAGCCAATGGAAGTAAGGATCTTTACCTTCGTAAATTTCTCTCATGCGCACTCAAACGTATACTCACTGATACATACATGTATACTGCCGGTGAAATTTTTGCATAAACTAATCATGTTTTCATGAAATTTTTGGAAGGTTTCTGTGATATCAAGTGTGATGCGAGGTGCAAGAAAGCAGGGGCGAAAAAACGGTGCATGAAATACTGCGGAATTTGCTGCGTCAAGTGCAGCTGTGTGCCATCAGGAACATATGGAAACAAGTCAGAGTGCCCTTGCTATAGAGACATGCTCAACTCTAAGGGAAAATCCAAGTGCCCTTGAAATTTCATCACTCTTGCAAATCTTGTTTATTTGTTATGACCCTCAATTGTTGTTTGTGTTGCAGTTTAAAACAATATGATCTTGTCGTGATGAATAATGATAAACAAATGGATGTTCCTGTACTTGTATTATCATGAGTTATGATATATAATTTCACAGTAGCTAATATCTTGTGTTGATAAAATGATAAACAAGTGGTCGCTCGGGAATTTGTTCGTTAAAGTAAAGGTTTCTTCGTTTCTTTGAACAAGAACGAAGAGGTTTTACTTGCATTGCTACACAAATTGCTCTTCATTTTTCTTGGGGTTTGGATTTTTTTTTGGGGGCTATCTGCTGTTGCGAATTCTAAAAACTAAAAAGGTATTTAATCACCTGGGTTGTCATGCTACGTTAATTTTCCTACACATTAAACTCTTTTCAAGAGAATTTGGGATGATTGCATTAATTTTCTTTTTTGGGTTACAAAGGAAACCACCTATTATCTAGAACTCTTAAACTCAACAACTTAGAACTCCTAAACTCAACAACCGCAGCTAGTATAATCTACCCTCTTCAATTTTTAGAATAAGTAATTATATGACTATTTTAGATACATGTCAAATTTGATTGTATTAATTTCTTATACTCAAGTTAAGAAGATGAATCATATTATTTGTTTTGATTGACATTGCTCATATGTTTAGATAAAATTTAATAAATGTTAAATATTGTAAATCTTGTCGTTAGTGTCATTAACTACCTTCTCTCAAAAGTGAAGTAAGAGGTTTCGAACTTTACATGCTAATAAAAAACCATGAAAAATAGTTGATGTATGTATGAGTGTACGTGAACTTCTATGATTTCGAGGCAGTAGCTAATAAAAAATCCTGTAAAGTAATTGATAAATGTATGCGTGTGTGCGTGAGTTTTTAGATAATAGTCTCTTATGTAACAAAAAATTAACGTTAAAACATTGTATTTTGATTTTAATTTTAATTTATATTAAAATTTATATAAAATACTTTTATCTTTTAATTTTCATTAAATAAAATAAAATATATATAATATCCCAAATTTGACCTAAACATACAGCAAAGACAAACACTATGAACTGGTGGAGTATTTGAATAAGCTTAAAATGATAGTTCATTTCTAAACTTAATGTGGGCTTCTTTAGATTCCAAATATAATACTACTAGATAATATTTTCATATTTCCAGGCGGCTTCCAGCTATACAAGGGCGATGAAGTTAGACCGGTGTGAAACTGAGAGGCATAAATCCTAACTTGAAAGCTCGGTAAAGCACTTACCCAGAATCTCCCCAATTTATTAAAAATATTCGTAAATAAATAAAAAGCTTTACATATGGTTAAATTGTAAAAATATTGAGTATCAAAAACCCCTACCATATTATATCGTATCACATCGTGACCGTGTCGTCCATACAAGAAAGATATGAAAAATATGATACTCTACTGTTAAAGATATATATAACAAAAATTATTAAGAAAAGAAGTATATTAGCTTGATTAAAATTATTATTTTTGTTAATTTGAGCTCTATTTTTTGTTACTTTTACTAATTTCAGTGATTATTTTCTTTATATTATTGTTTAGGATTTTGCTAGAAGGGTCGCAAAAGTGAAAACGTCACCGGATTTCTTTAATTAATTTTCTTTTCGATGTCCTGAATTTCCTCTTTTCACGGTACTTAATTCATTCCTCTCGGCACCGGCAAACATCTCTTCCGTTGGTCATCATGCACCTACAAGTATTCAACCTTCTGATCTTTCTTTCAGTTCCCCCAACTACAACACCAAAATTTTGTTAAATCCTTTGAATCCCATTACGTCCTTTAAATATCTATTTGAATTTCCTTTAAATATAGATCTGACCTCCCTAAATTTTTAGATTTGCTATAATATTCATTTTAATTTATTCAATAGCCTCAAATGTCTTCACTGCTACAATAAAGTCTTTGAAAAAATGGAGCATAGATGAAGATATGTGTTGAACCTAAAACAAAGTTAATGGTGAGCGTTACTGCGGTGGACCGGGGGAGAGAGTTTATCTCTGGGCAAGTGTCGAAAGTGTGGAAGAGACTCGTACTGAGTAGTAGAATTTCAGAAAAACAGGAGAGAATTAACCAAGGAGATACAAAAGAGAGAAGCTTTTAAAATAAACGGCACCGTTTCTCGCAGGGAGTATTATTTATATTCCTTTATTTGCTATCTCAAAACATGTTCTCATGTGTTTATATGCATTCAGGTTGGTTTTTCGATACGGTAAAATTACTTGCCCCACTTTTCTTATGTGAGAGATATATGGCAATAGCTAGGTTATAAACGAGTCGAACCAAGTTTGAATTTCTTAATAAACGAAAAATCATATTTAAAATTAGCTTGTGTAACTATTTAAACAAGTCGATCCGAACCGAACAATGTAAATTAGTCAAACTTAGAGTTTTTCAAATTCGAGTCGAGCCTAAAAACATTTAACAAATGAACAATTGTATTTAAGATCGGATCGTTGATTTTCACAAGCTGGGTCAAGAGTTTTAAACTAGTTGCATACGAGCATTTACAGCATTGTATGGCACCCAATACTTCCGACTATTTTAATAACAATATTTACACAATAAAATGGGCGGGAGGGAAGGAATGGAGAAAGAAAGTGAGAGAGAGACTAGAATCGCGGCAATATGATTCATCTGCCTGCCAAGACGACCAGCTGCATTACAGAAGCAGCAAAATCAGACTTACATATACAAATTTTTCCAACAACGTACAATGGTGCAAAAGAGGGCCCAATCAACCCTCCATAAATAATTTCCTTTCCCCAGCCTCTTTTGACATATCAATAACACGTTATAGAACAACTTCATATGTATTATTTGAAAATCAATTGTACACGTTATAGCATATAATCTTACCTCAAATCATTAGAAGGCATCCAATAATCACTTCCAGTGTTAACCTCTCCCACCATTACCATGTCGTTGGTTTCTGAAGTAGCTAAGAAGAGCTTGAGCCTGCATTCACCCAAATTTGAGAATTACTCTCTATGCACACCAAACAAAGTGCAAGTCTAGTAAATACAGGAAAGAAACAACACTCAGATCACCTTCTCTTTGGCTCTTGGGGTGCCAGACTGTGACAATGCCACTAATGGTGGGACAGCCCCTTCCTGGAGGACCATATTGCAGAATCTACTGCTGTTAGTGCAGAGCTGTAGAAGTGCGGCAGCTGCATTTTCCTTTCCTCTTGCAGATCCGAGTTCAACCACCTCAACCAGAACAGGAATCCCACTCTCCTGACCGATAGCTGTCCTACCCTCATGTATAGTAGCAAGATTTGACAGAACAGCGACAGCCTTATCAACCATTCCTGCTGCAGGGTCCATCAACTCCACAAGATACTTCACAGCACCAGCCTGCACTATACGTGCCTTATTTTCATGGAATATTGACAAATTAAATAAAGCTGTGGCTGCATCTTTCTTCCCTCTAGGAGTTCCATTCCCCAATAGATCAACCAAAGGTTGAATTGCCCCTGATCTCCCAATTTTAACTTTGTTATCCTCAATCACTGACAAACTAAAAAGTGTGGCAGCGGAGTTTTCTTTAGCCTCTGGAGTCCCCGTCTCTAGGACATGAATCAGAGGTTCAATTGCATCAGCATTTGCTATAGCAGTCTTGTTGTTGTCATTAATTGACAAGTTCAGAAGTGCAGTGACAGCATTTTCCTGTATTCTTGTATCCGTTGAACGGAGTAGATTAACCAACAAAGAAATACCCCCACAGTTTGCGATTACAATCCGATTATCCATGTTATGCCTTGCAAGTAACCGGAGTTCAGCTGTAGCACTTCTTTGTTCATCCACAGAAGTGCTCTTTAAGTCCTCAACCCACTTCTGAATTTGGGTTTCAACCCCAGAAGGAATAGCCCTTGTTTCAGTAGCAGGAGAAGACACAATTCTAGGAACATACCTATCAGATGGCCGACGCCAGATTGCTTGGTTTCGAGATCTTGTTTCAAATCGGGCCAAGAACTCAGGCTCTCTCTGTGTAGCAGACAAGGTAGCAGCAGACTGTCTCTCTGACGTAAGTTCCCCTGAAGCATCACTACTATATGCTGTCACCTGTGTGGAATACTCGTCACCACCAGGAATTCCTTGTGAAAAGTTTGCATTAGAATTTGTACTGGAAGCTGAGGTAGTCCTATTATGGCCTTGAGATGACTGGTCACTAGTCCCTAAAGCACTGGGGTGTGGTGATGACATAGTGAGCTGTGTACCTAACGCTGAACTTTGTTTTCCTGAGTCAGCTGACCTCTCTTCAGAATTTCTGAGCGATGTTCTCTCTATATCCAGACCATGCCGAACTCCAGCGTCGCCCGACAAGGAATCCTCTGAAGATGAGCGAAGATGTGATGGAGAAATTCCTTCTTGATGGGTTACACCAGATGAGCTTAAGTTCTTTCTGGGCGAACCAATGGAATGAGTTGAATCAGGGGATGTAGGCTGGTTGCTCCTTAAAAGGGTCATATGCGAGTCCCGGAGTGCACCGGATTCTGCATTTATAAGAAGCGAAGAAGGTTGGTTCAAATTCATCGACTTCATTGGGTCAGGTAGCTTAACGTTATTAGATTCACACCAATTTGCAATCAATGCCTTCACAGTGTAATTAGGAATAAGATTGGTGTGTGCCAAAACTTGACGTGTCTTTGGGCAAACTACGAGTCCAAGATCAATCCACTTCCTGATG
The DNA here is from genome assembly GCA_014636745.2 of Centella asiatica. Lineage (NCBI taxonomy): Eukaryota > Viridiplantae > Streptophyta > Magnoliopsida > Apiales > Apiaceae > Centella > Centella asiatica. Next base: position 19,524,145 of record CM025785.1, read on the forward strand.
AAAGCGCGCTCATATGTTTGTCCTGAAGCCACAATTACAGGGTCTGTCATCAGCTCAAGTGACAATGGGCAGCAGAAATCAGCAGGTATTTGAACAGGATTATAGCTTTCGGACTGTTTCAGCGAAACAAGGCGCTCGTGCATATGGGTAACAAGAGTTAAAATTTGATCGACGTACTCAGCTTCACCATTTTTTTCAGCTTGTTCGGCATTCTCCTTTAACTTTTCAAGGGCCACAGCCTCAATCAGAAGCTCCTGATTTGACCTTAAGCTCAAACAATCTGTAATTTTCACCAGACAATCTGAGCTGGGTCCAGAACCTTCCACTTGATCCCTTACAGCTCTCGTGATAACAGCTGTCAATTGTTCGTATCCCATATGCTTAATTTTTTGTTCACAGTGCTGCAGTAAGTGGAAATAATAAAACATCAAATGAGGAAAACCTATATATATTTCAGTCCTACAAATCTTAATCAAAACAACTGGCTGTAAATTTTAGAAAATGAGGTTAGACATGCATTTCCACTGAAACTGGTTCTTTTCTGGTGGTTAAGACATGTCACTTATGATTAATTTAAGTATATGGTGCTGCACTTAGCTGCCAGGAAATTACTTTTCCCAGGGAGAAAAAGTGAAACAACTGAAAAAAATGTAAAAAATAAAAAATAAGTCAATTTGGAAGATAATAGTGCTGCTTTTTATATAGAAGGGGCTTCAGACAGGGAAACCTAGATATGTTTCTGTACACAATATATTAGAATAAGAGCTAAGAGTGTTGCATATGTTTGGTCAAACAACGCTTTCCACCGAAACAGAAAGTACTATATATAACAAACAGAAAAACCTCATCGTTTGATTAGCTTAAATTTGGCAAGAGAGAACTCTTTAACATCAATTAGTGAGCTACACAAAAAAACTAGAGCTAGCATCACTCAATTCTCAACTTAATCATTTGTTTTGGTCCAGAAGTCTACACAATTGACAGAATGAGAAATACAGAATGTGCTCATATTCAATTAACCACGAAAAATGGAGGTACCTCGAGAGATGCCGCATTCAATTCAACAGGGAGAGATTGATCAGAACATTTCAAAAACTCAAAGACTTCCAACCCCGAGGTCCTGATATTTGTTATCAGTGAATCAGCTTGCAGAACCTGCACATCAGGCGTTCATGAGCTACTTATGTATCAACCACACCTATGGAGAGCATTAACTAAACCAGAAACCTACTATACACTAGCTATATGTCCCAGAGAAGAAGAAAATAAAAAAATGGGAAAATATAACTGCTAAGATGCCTACTTTTCTTGTTAGTTCATTCTAAAAGAGCATGCCAAAGGCCTTAACATCATAACAATTGTTCCCATCAAATCTTAACCCCGCACCCCTACTTCCCACCAAAAAAAAAAAAAAGAGGTCAGAAATTGTTAGGCTCAATCCTCAAAGGCACCAATAAAATTTTGGCCTAACACAGACCTGTATAATAGATAAAACCTGATATACCAGAACTCAAAATAGAGCGCTCATCGAGTTGGCTATAGTCTACGTAGTTCCCCCAGCAACCCATGGATTTACTATGATATAACCACTAAAAAAAGATGCCGTGTGCATTTACGAGAACAAGAGAAGAAGAGGAAAATCAGAATATGGAACATACAAAGTACACTTTACTCATCAATGGATGACAGCCCTCAAATAGTTCTCTTAGTTCATCAACTGAGTGACTTAAGCCAGCAAATGTCTCTTGAAGTGATTCATCAGAAGCTATTTCGGCATCAACAATGACATCAAGTACTGGCTTCAACAACTTCAGTATCTCTTCAATCTTTTGATAATACTTCTGAACCGGTTCATAGTTTAAGTTTTCACGAGTAGATATATTAAGCAAATAAGAGATATTCTTCAGAAGCACCTTTAAGTTCGATATCTCCATCAGACCTGTGCCAAATAATGAATAATTAATAATCCCCATCAAACTGTAGTTTGAGAGGATGGAACATCCAACAGATGCTATAAATAAATTGAAAACACAGGAAAAAATAAAATACAAAATATTTAAAACACACTGAACCAAGCCAAACCTTTAACCATAAAGAAGAGAACATGAAAGTAGACCTAAATATAAGAAACAAAGACGATTCAATTGCAGTTGATTAGCATTAAAGGGATTGCGCCCTTCCTTTCGCTACTAGGAACTAGAACTTAAATTCAGACTTAGTCACAAAGGTCAGGTACTACAACGACTTGGTTTGTCTTAATTTTTTGTTTTTATTTTTATTTTTTTATGGAGGATGACGATAATTTTTTGTCTTCTCTATCCAAAATTTCTGAGAGAAAGTGAGTGTTGAGTCTATGAAGAACAGAAAGTCCTATCTTCTTTTTGTTCCAGATTCCGACACAACATCAAAGAAAATCACTCCAGTTTCTCTTCCCTTCTCTCTCATTCCTTCTTTCTTTTATTTTCTTCTCAGCAAACAAACAGGGCACACGACACTAAATTTAACTGCCATTGTTTTCATTTACGTCAATCAGAAGGCATATATATTATGCAGACTTGGATGTTGAATTGCAACGACGACAATATTCATTGATTTCCAAAGCATGACTTACAATCTACATTATTCTATAATCACATTATACGTTTTGGGACAGAGAGTAAATTAAATTATCCTAAAAACAAAAATCAGCATATAAGGACTACCATGTTTCAGCTCCCAAACCTCTAAAATGAGGACCAACTCATGTAATCATATGCTAAACAAGACGAAACAAATATGATAGATTTTTCCATATAATAGTCTTAACACTTCAAGATTTGATCAGTTTTCATGATACCTCTCCGACAGATAGAGGCAGTTTCCTTTTCTACTCTAAATTCCATGAATCAAATGCCTTTTCATACTCGAATTCTAATTTGTACCTCAAAATTTCCTCATGACAAACTTTAAACATTTTGCAGACCCTCTAAATAAGTATCATCAAAGAAATGATACAAATCAAGAATGATTACCCAAAATCTAATTATTCCCCATTAGTCCAAGATCAATTGAGTTGAATAAGTGTACAACTTTCTAATTTACAGATTTTTTATTCTTCACCATATTTGGGCTAGCACTGATGAACATTCAATAACCATGTAATCCCAGAAAATAATTTTTCCCTCTTCAGATTTTGCTTATGTAATATAATAAAGTTATTTTAGTTTTAAAAAATACACATAAATCCAATATAAAATGAGATTCGTATTTCACAATCCTTTCTATATAGAATATAAAATAGAAAGTAGCTTTAGTATTTAGAGGTCGCATCTGTGCAGGACTACTTATTTAGATTCCTTAGCCCTGTTAAGTTCTTTACCTAAACATTAGAACCTTACTAATATACAAAGTCATCAAAATCCATTTGTTTCTTTATTGAATTTAAAACCATTTACTTCATTCTTAATAATTTTGTTAACTAGACTTCTACTAAACTGTATACACGATAATTATTAAGTTATTTAACAAATCTACAACTAAACTAATTAGGAAAAGAAGAAATGCTAATTAAAGATGATTTCATACAATCATCAATTAAATATAATTTGAAATTATTAAAAGTTATATAATATTATTATATTATAATAATTTAAGTCCGTGCTTCGCATGGGACTTCTGGTAGTACTAACAGCCTAAAGAGGTAGTACTTCTCTTACAAATTTCCTTGACTTTTAACAGAGGGACAATGATTTGAAAAGGAATAGGAATTTTCTGGTTGTAATCCTCACACTGCTCAGAAATCTCCTATGGAAGAGAAATACATTTTGAGCTACAATCTAGATTAAAAGTAACATGCTAAGCTAATAAAATTTTGCTACTGATTGCTTGAGCACAGTAATCAATTATCAGGAAACAAAAACAACGTAGTAAACGGGATTCCAAAAAATTACTGGTTGAAATTATTAATGAATCATCATAAGTCAAATTTACTTTAAAATATACCAAAGAATATTCTGATAGCAAAGATTATTTGTTAATTACAAAAAATACTGCAACTTCCATAACAACCCCTTTATGTAAGTAAACTTACATGGGAACAGTGAGGATTAAGTGTCTCCTTATGATAAGATTCTTATCCTTATTCAGATGTACAAAAGAGGCATTATAAGATGTATGATAAATAGTCAAACTCTGCTTTCAATAACCAAAACTTTCATTATACAACAGCAAAGTCAAATTAGTAAACTACATTATACAACAGCAAAGTCAAATCAGATCAAAGTCTTCACCCAAAAAAAAGAAGAAGAAGCCCATCTGACGCGCTTTCGAAACAATAAATTAGTAACCCAAATGTGAGAAAACAAAATAACAGAAAACCAAAAGAAGGTAAAAGAAACCAACAAAAACAAACCAGAAACATATAAACAAACTTCCTCATCATCTGAAACTTGACCGATTTTTTGTTTTCAAGAGATTAGATATGGAGTTAAAGAATAGCGAATGGAATTCTTTCAGAGATCTGAGCCTTGATGAGATACAATTTGCAATTCATGCAATGAGAACTGCAAACAAGCAAGTTTTATAGTAACACTGAACTGGGATATAGAAGATGATACGCAAGAGTAGTAACAAATTAACAATGAACTGGGACATAGAAGATAATAAGCAATTACTTGGTGCTCATTCTTTTCAAGTCTGAATGTAAAAAGAGAATACAGATATAGTAAATAGTAAAGACTATTTTCAGAGGATGATGGGAATAAGAACATATATGAGCATACAACAGTTATATATCGAGATATCTGCCATCACATACTGAAGGTACAATAGAACGCAAAATAACATGCTTTGATGCTTGAAGAATAAGGACTGATAAAATTTTAAAACCTAGTTCCGTAACTTTTCAAGCATGGTGCTGAGTTGCTGATAACAAAATGTCAGCTCACCCACTAGATTCAACTAACAGAAGCAGCAAAAGTACATAGGCAAAGAAGTTCTGATTGGTTTAAACAAATAGATAGAAGTGGGTGAGACTGAGGATACATCATTGACTTAACAAACACAACACA
>CM025785.1:19529202-19544412 GCA_014636745.2 Centella asiatica
CACACACACGCATACAGGTACGTGTACATATGTTTGTGTGTGTGCGTGTATGGAGAGAGAGAGAGAGAGAGAGAGAGAGAGAGAGCGAGAGAGCGAGAGAGAGAGAGGAATATTGGATATAGAAGAATATGTTATAGGACTGTTTTAGTTAATTATAATCTATGTTAGCTAAAAATTGTGTTCATCAAATGGGTATCAAGTGCACCTTGTGAAGCATTACTTCCTTAAAATAGTCGTCCCTATAAGGCCAAAGCATCTACATTCAACACCGACATCAACAACACTTTTAATCCAAACTAGTTGGGGTCGAAGTTCGACAAACACATTTAAGTGCAATAGCCCAAACTAGTAATGACGTGCTAACTAAAAATAAGTTACATAGAATGTCCTTTCACAAGTATACATAACAACACAGCAGAAATGCTCGCACCAGTTACGGAACTTCTCTGCGTATCTATCAGTAAACAAAAAAAGTATCCAGAGTTGGAGACATGTATGGGCTATTTGTTGAGTTTTCCCCCTCTTTATGGGCTTTTCGCACACTTATAGAGGGAAGAAATACATCGATTTGCTTTGAGTATTATTACTTAACTCTTTCAAATTTTATACTAAGTGTTCAATTGTTAATGCTTACCAAAAGGGGGAACCTAAACTAATTAAACTACCAGGACGCATAGGAGTGTATGTGCAACTGGCAGAGTAGGTGAACATACTTGTAGAGGAAATGATCTGTACATGTAAATGAAAGTATTTGGCATGATTAATGAACAAAATATTGCAGAATTGAACGTCACTCTAGTTTATGGTCACCAATAATGGTCGGGATAGCTCAACCGATACAAGACCACATAATGACGCATGATCAATGCTCCTTCAAAGTACCCTAAGGGCATTGTTAATATTTGCGATTGTGAAGCATGGGCTAGATGCCAAAGATATTAGTCAAAAGAATTATAATTAATTAATGTAAAACTAGAAAATTGAAAATGTACATAATAACAACAATTATAATAATCATATTTTGACATATAATTTTGTTTGCAAGAAGTTAATTCAAATTAAATTTGAAAAGAGAGCAATAATTATTGTGGATACTGGATAATAATAGAAGCTATGTTACATGGACTCTTCGTTTTCCTCGAAATACCCGTGTCTGACACTCAACACTAGGACAAGGTTATGGGCGTGGGACACTCCATTTTAGTGTAAAATATAGTAACATTGAGGAGTACCTGTGTCAGATTCTTTAAGGTATTAAGGTACCCGTATCCTATTGAACACTTCATCCAAGACCATGTAACTTAGAATAGAAGTATGAAATTCAACATATCCACGTAAAATAGTTGAATTGAATAACTGAAAATAACTAAGAAAACTTTTAACAGCCAGTTATAAATATTTAATAATAATAATAGATGTCATACATAATTACATACAAAATTGATTACAATTACGTAAGTAGAAATTGATGTAAATAAATCTATTACATTAAATTCAGACTGAAAACTAGGATACTATACAACATTTCAACTTTAGTCATCAATATGAAGATTTGAATGATACCATGCAGTATCAACTATCAATTATATAAGTTATTTATATAATTATCAACTATATAAGTTATTTAAATAATTATCAACTATATAAGTTATTTAAATAATTATCAACTATATAAGTTATTTAAATAATTATCAACTATCAACAATATAAGTTATCTGGACAGGGTAATCAAACAAAATTAGGAAACTATAAAATAAAAGGTCAGCAAATAATTCTGATGCTTTTGACCCAAATATTTTTAAAATTTTCAGAGATACAAAAATTAGGAAATACTCCCTCCATTCATATATAGATGACGTTTTAGAAATTTGCACTATAATTAAGGTAATCATTTATAAGTAGGTGAGAACATAGTAATCGTCTAATATAACCTTTTTTGGAAATTGTATTGATCTAAAAATAGTTTTGACTAAGTAATTAAGTACGGTTATTTTAGGAATAATATTAATATGAGTACATTGGAAATGTAAAGTGTCATCTAATTATGAACAAAAAAAATTTACTCTATAAAGTCATGTAAAATATGAACAGAGGGAGTAAAATAGAATGGCACTACATAAATAAAAGAATAAATGTATTAACCTTAAGTTTTGTAAACTATACCAATTTTCTACTTGATAACCATCATAGGTTAGACCAACAAAATTAGTACAAGTCAACTCTTGAAAAACAATAACAAATAAATAGATGAAAAGAATTGTTTGTGAGATTAAAATAAGGAATATATATATATAGACACACACACAGACGTTTAATGTCAAATATAAGGTCTACGCATGAATCTACCAGGGGAAAAAAGGAAGAAAGAAAGCTGTAAATAGTCGGAGAATAAGCTGCAAAAGTTGATAATAATTAATATGAAATAAGGCTGTAGAACCTATATTGATAACAATTTGATAGAGCTGAAAGATTAATTCGAAATGTTTAAGTGACGATTACCTTACTAGTAACACATACTTTCCAGACACGTAAACTCTAAAAACAATAGAGGACATTAAAAGATATGATTTTCCGTGGATGGAAATACCATTAAAATCATTTTAAGCAATGTGAATTTTGAATTATTTCTACCCAATATTACCCTTTCATCCTAAAACTAGTCATTGGTAACAAACCTAACATTTCAGCCTAAGAATTAACTCCGCATTATTAATGAAGTAATGAATGTTTATAATATCAGCTAATCTATCAAAACCACCACAAATCAATAAGCTAGAACTGATCAAGCTCTCAAACATGCCCAAAACTTCACAAACCTCCAACAATTGCAAACTAAAAAAAGTAAGGGCAGAAATTCGATGAAATTGAAAGCAAGCGATAACAACATCCAACAGAAACACATTTCTCAGACGAAAAGTTGGAGAAATTAAGTTGATCTTGCTTTGAACTTAATAAAAACGGATCAATGTTTAGGGTTTTATGATCGTGATATACAAAATCAGTCATCAAAGGTTAAAGCAATAGACAGAAACAAATCTTAATACGAAGTAGCCAAGAGTTCATAAAAATAAAAAACCTAAAAACGAGCAGATCAAAGAGAATGAAATTACCTGAATTGGAGGGAGGAGAAAAGCTTAGCAAACAGCCTGTTGGACTCCCAACTCCGCGCAGACTTGAGACAAGCTGCCCTTTTTTCTCTGCTGGTTCTCTTTTTGGGTATTTTTTATATTTAATTATTTTATTGAAGAAAAAATAAGCGTAATATTTTTACATGATTGAACGTATTTATTCTTCCCTTTTTATTGCTACTGGAGATTATAATTATTGATTAATAATTAAGGTCTAACAGCGAACTGTTTGGCATTGTTTAATAAATAAAGAATCAAGTCCGCGTAGGACTTTTCGCCTCGGAAAGAATAAAAAGGAAAATCAATTCGTCAACGTACTCCTTCCTTCTGCTTTTTAATACACATCGTTTAAAGTTTTTTATATGAACCAAGGAAATAATTAAAATACTAAAAAATTATGAATTTTATCACTAATATTTTAAAATTATTCTTAATTTATTATTTTAAAGATAGTATTTATTAAAGGTAATATTTGAGAAAATATTTTAAATTTATCGTAAAATGTGAGGATAATATCTAAAAAACATTTACTCAAAAACTAAAACAACATATATTAAAAAAAGAGAGGGAGTATTTATTCTTATTATTTGGTGGATCCCTTCTGAGTCTTGGCATAAGAACGAGGCCAAGATGAACCGTTGGAGAACTGACTTTTGTTGGGCGTATTTTTAAATATAATTTTTATATGTATTGATAAAATTATATATATATATATATATATATATATATATATGAAAATTTGAAGATCACTATTATCACATATATATTTATACATCAGTGTGTAGGTCTCATATTAAACCTCAAATGTTTATACTAGTCGATATTCGTCAAATATTGTGCAAATAAGAAGTCACATATAAAAATATTAAAAATTCATTTGAAAATATCAAGTTTCTTAAAACAAATCAATTAAATGTACTTTAAAAGTTCTTATGACTATTTATATGTATCCCTTATTACATCATTAAATTTAAATTATATCAATTATCATGTATGACATGGTTACTAGTATTAATATACGTACATGATAATTATCAAAAATCAATATAGCAAATAATTAATTGCAAAAACCTACAAAAAGACCGAAATAGTAATTGAACCAAATTCATACTAAAATAACCAATTAGATTAAATATTTATAGTTAATTTAAAACATTGAAATTATAATAAATTAATTTGTACCCTTAATTCACACGAATTTTCCTCTATTAGTTGTAATAATGTTCCAAGAAAGTCCACTTTATGCAATAAGAAGCTTTTGACATGCTCAACTCAATTACTCTTATCCACCGAAGTAGTTGAAGTTAGTTCCGAATTGGCAGATATTATATTCTCCTTTTGTAGTTTTTTATATGAATTTGGCTAGCGTCACTTTCCGTGGCTAAAAGGAGTTAGAAAACTAGTAGTTGGTGCATAAAGATATACTTTAACAATACTTTAGAATCCATTTAGAAGAAGTTGTGGCTAATGTAAATGTTTAATGTAACAAGATCATCGGTAATAGTTTCTGTATTTTCTTTTTTTAAGTCTCGTTTTGTATAAATATTGACCAAGAGATAAGAGATAAATTATGAATTTGACTAGCTTGTTGATCTGTGCATAACATAAATTTTTTTTTAAACTGATTAAAAATATTGAGTCTATAATATATATTATTTTTTAAATTTTAAATATTTTTTTATATTAAATATGAGACCAATAATTCATGTTGTTGTGCATAATATCTTTAGTTTTATATTTATAAATTTGAAAATTGACGGGTGTATTTTATTTTTTTAGATATAAGTCATTTAATAAGTTATTATTTCATTTGATTATGTTTCTTGAGTTTTTTTTTATCTTTTCAAGTTTTTAAATTATTTTAATTATCTAAAATAATTTACAAGGCCTATTACTAAATATATTTTAATTTATGTAATCCAAATTTCTTATTTTTTTTAAAATATTTTTTAGTAATATAATCATGGTGCTCTATATTATCTTTTTTTGACATATAAGCTGTTTTTTATTTTATTTATTTTATTCTTTAATTTTTGATTATCATATTATTTTTTTATTTTTTCTTGTAATGATATTTTAATTTTGAGAGATGTACATATGTTTTTAATGTTTTATATATATGATGATGATCGTTGGTTGACGTTTTATTCTTATAATTAAATTTGTTATAATTTTTTTATATTTTGATAGTTAAATATGAAATAACATTCAAAGGATAATATTATTTTTAAAAGTGAAACAGCTAAGTTGAAATGTTGTGTGTACTAGCTTGGCAACTCGTGCACAACACGAGCTTTTATTATATTATTTTTATATTATATAATAATTCTTCACATATATTGGACACTGGGTTTTATTATATTATTTTTATATTATATAATAATTCCTCAAATATATTGGATTTTGAAAATGAATCATATAATTGTAAAAAGTTAAATTTTGTTTTTGTAGTGTTGGTTTCTAAAAATTTGAATCGAGACATTTTCAATTATTTTGACATATTTTAAAATTTATTTTTTTATTATCGTCTTGTTGTGATTTTTATTAATTTAATGCGATCATAATTATTTAAATAGACAAATATGTCAGATTAATATATCAAAGATAATGAGTTGTACATTTTAACATTCAACATAATTAATATTTCATGTCATGCAAGATTATATAACGGTAGTTTTTTGAATTTGATACATCCATTCGTCAAAAGATATCTTAACTCATTATATGTACCTTTTATGTATATTTTAATTTAATATGTGTTAAACATATTATCTAATTTAAAAAATTGTGTTAAAGTATAATACATAAAGATTAGTATTATAAAAAAAATTATTTAAAAATTCTAATTTATACTCCCTCTATGTTCAATTAATTGACACTTGTGAAATTTTTTGGTCAAAGTTGACATATATTTACTAATTTTTATTTTATTTTATAAATATATATATATATATATATACATGACAAAATTATAATTATAAGAAAGTTCATATAATTTAAAATATTTTTTTATTTTTATAACTATAAATATATATATATGTGTGTGTGTGTGTGTGTGTGTGTGTGTAATTTTAAAGTCAAAAAATAATTAAATTAACTAACACAGATATTGAGTAATGGAGAGTATTAACTTTTCATATTTGTATTATTTGTATTATGTTTTTTCCCCTTAAATATTAATGTTACGAATTCAAATTAATTTATTTTGATATATGCTTATCACTGCCCCAATTAGCCCATCTCCACACATCATGACACCAATGCATTTTCTCAATTCCCATTTCTCAATAAATCAAACCCCCCACCCCACCCCATCTCCCTTCACATTTTCATATTTTCACATCTATCTTCTCTCTTTTCTCGTCACTTTTTATTCTTCCGTTCTCTTATTTCTTATACTCCATATTTCTTTTGTTCAACATCTATTATAGATCTGTAGAGAAGAAACTTTCGAAATTTAAACTTTATCTTGAAGTTTGTTTGATTGTTTATCGTTTCTCTCTTCTCTTTTTTTGCTCATCTTGTTTAGATTATTTGTAAGGATATTTTTAAAGGTATTTTATTGTTATGATTTGAATGCTATAGCTTATTCTTGTTAGAGTTGTTGGGGTTCTGGTTTTATAAGGTATATTTTTTATGGATCTCAAATTTTTTATTAAGTTGTGAAATAATTTCTCTGTATATGTTGATTTATTTATAAAATTTGAAGTTTTTTTTGTTAAATGTCTCTCTTTTTGACCATTTTCAAGAAGTTAAGTTTCTAATTATTCATCATCTTTTTTCCCCGATTTTGTGTTATTAATTTTGCTGATTATGTTCGTTTTTTACTTTTTTTGCTAGTTGCAGAGTTATATTAGTTTATAACCTTTATTTTTTTACTTTTTGTTGTTGGGATTCGAACGCATGCATTAGATTATTAATCCTATTGTTTGACCAGAGATAATTGTCTGAGTTGAAAAACATGGGGGTTTTAGTTTTAAATTGAAATTTGATCAAAGTATCCGAGTGAAAAAATGATTAGCAAATGAAATATTCAGTTAACTCTCCAAGGGATTGGCATTGCTGAAATAATAAATAAGAATAGATAGATAATGATAATAGTGCTACATAAAGTATTCGGGTGCTATTTAACTGTTAATTCGCCAAGTCTTATGCTAAAGCCGAAGTATGTGCACCTTTCTAATTATTGCGCAGTTATTAAATTAAAATTAACTGCGGCCAAATTTTAATGTTATCTCCTTATCTTAATCAGCAAGTACCCACATTCTCATTTTTCAAACTTTTTTCTTCTTTTTACATCTAACATCCTCATATGAAGTCAACATAATTTTTAATTTAAAAAACAAGAGTATAAATTTCTTATATTTTTCAAAAAAAATTAATACGTTAAACTATGAAATCATATTGTCACGCGTAATACAGCTGACTAAAAACTTAACCAATATCCTCCGAGTCAAAATACAAATAGTCTCTCTATATTTTTTTAATTTACTTTTTGACTTTTCATACTTACTTTTAGGTGAATGTTTATATATATTAAATGTTTTATTTAATTTAGCTTTTTCCTAATAATCTTCATTTAAAATATTTTTATATTAATTTTAAAAAATAAAATATAAATTTTAACATGAATAGAAGTTTATGTTAAATTACAAAAAAATTAAGCACCAACTTAAAAATAAAATGGAGAGGAAAGTATACTAACAAATCACCTCGCCGTTCCCGAGTATCCAAATTAATTATATCATTAACTATAAGTCAATAAGACCTTTTGGTATGGTGGCAGTTTTTTAATAAGATTAGTCAGCAGTCAGTTGTAAGCAGATCATCATCTGTGTAATTCTAAAACACAAACCTTAATTAGGAGTGTAAAAACATAGAGAAACTCAACAACATTTACAGTATTACCAAATCATATTCTTTTATGTTACTGTCAGATACAAAGAAGGTGCTCATGCAAAGCTAAACTCTAGTGTTTGACAATTATAAGATGAGAATAAAACACACGAGCAGAGCAGAGCAGAGCAGGGCAAGAGCAGACATTTACTATGACAATGCTAAGGCTGTGAAGAAGTGTACAAATTAAAATTACTTTTCCAGCACAAATTGCCTATATGATTGGCTAAACACCAACTCAGCTACATTTTCATGAAAAAGATATAATCAACAACTGGAAATATGCTAATAAATTACATTGCTACAAACCATGTATTTGTTTACGCAGAAGCCATGATTTATGAACTCTGGTAATTCACTGCTCCACAGGTCCACCTCTGATTTGTCGTTCTAAGGGTGGCAAAGTTAAAATTGTGGCTGAATAATGCAAGTCTTTTGTGCAAAATCAGTCCGGCAACTTAAAGTTGGCATAATGCCCGAGTTCGGAATGGCAATTTGGTTTGCCAGTTCCCTGTATCTGTGATTACTGTCCTGGTTTGTGTACGCCAGGGATCGAAAAGGAAATGCTGCGTGACACAAGGTATATTATGAACCCTGCATATCCCGCGGTAAGAACAGAGATGATAGAAGTGATTATCGGCCCCTTCACTTCAGATGAGAAAAAGTCCACTAACAAATACCCATTAATAACCATCACCACGGCAGCTACACCCCATGAAATCACCTACAGGAGGTACAGATATGAAAAATATGTTTTTGTATCAGACTATCAGTTACTTATTACATATTTTGGAAAATAAATCAAGCAAACAATATGATAGTCTACCTAGTTTGTTAATGCTTACATAAGAAAGTCGCGGGGTTGGGAGGAAATTTACTTTTTCTTTGGGGGTAAAGAACTGATCATCGTATATGTAACAAAGGTATACGAAGAAAAATACAATACTGAATCAAACTCGTCTAAATTCGATCATTGTATACAGAAAAAGGCAAATAGATAAGAAAGAATACTGAATCAAATTACCGTTTTTTCCTCACATTTCTAACAGCTAGCTTAAAAATAAAAGAAAAGAAAAATGAGAACACAATTCAAACAGCTAAAAGCATATAGAAAGTGAAAAACGCGCATATATAGAGCAGTAGCTAAAGAATAATGTTTGGGGCACCAAATATTGCACTTGAATCCCAATGACGTGGCACAGCCCTTTTATTGATCACACAGAGACAAGTAGTCCAAAAACATATCACAATTTCATTTCAGATCCCAAGTGTGGTATTGGCACCACTAGCTTTTAGATATAGCAAATCCAAATTATGCACCATTAACCAAGTTTGTAGAATTTTATCATTTTGCCTTGGCTACTTAGCATCACTCTGTTGCTTCTTTTAACTCCACTTAAGCACTCTATCAAAATTCAAAAAAACATCATATGATCATGAACCAGATGTGATAAAGGATGGCTTGCAGAAGTGAGTCCTGAAGAACCTTGGTAAATGTTAAATCAATCTTAGACAACTGATTCAGAGCTGCATGCCTTAGTTTTATGAGGAGTTAGACATTTAAAGTAAGATGATTATTGCATTCTCATTCATTTAGATTTTTCCAACTTCAAGTATCATCAAATTATGGAACTGTGAAGAATAGCAACTTCAGTTTATTATCTGCACCTCCCCAATATGTCACACATAAATCTCCTTCAAAGGTACATTCTGTTCTACCAGAGCTATATGCAAATCCAAATCCTTTCTAATAAATACTGTTAACAATCTCTAAATTGAATAGGTCTCTACTACACATATCACATAAGAAAGAACTGAAACTATCTTGCATTATATAGGAAAGAGTGGTTGATGATGTCCATGATGTTGTCTGCTAGGCTTTTAATTTACCAGTCAATAATGATTAATGGGAGTATGGGCTAGCAATAAAAGGACCTGGGATACTGATATCAAGTAAGTCATATCATATCCTCCAAGGATAAGAAATAAGTTATCATTAATGAGATACACTATTCTTTTGGCCTAACTAAACAAATCAAACAGTGGTAGTGAAGAGTATTATTTTCAGATCTAACAATGGAGTTTTGTAAGGAAATCAAGAACATACCTTGAGAACAGGACCAATTTTGAAAACACCCATAAGCTCCTCTTTGGACACCAAACACAGAAGGGGTATAAGTGCAAAAGGAATTTGAACCGACTGTAGCACGTTAAGCCATTCATTTAGAATATCTAATGAATCCTCAGATGTATCAAAAATAAGAGCAACGGTCAAAGTTGGGATAATAGCGAAGCTCCTTGTAATGAATGCCCTCAGCCATTTCTTCATGCGCAAGTTTAAAAAGCCTCCCATTATAAACTGCCCAGCATAAGTTCCGGTCATAGTACCACTTTGGCCTGCTGCTAATAAACCGATAGCCCATATGTATAGAATTGGAAAAGATCCACCACCATATATCTGTTGAAGATATTCGCCCGCATTTCCAAGTCCAATTCTACTAGCTATATCAGTACCATAAAATGCCTTTGCAAAAACTGTCGTGACTAATACATTAATTATGAAGGAGACAAACAGTGCAAAGGCAGACTCTATTGTAAAGTAGTTAAGAGCTTCCCTGACTCGTCCTATTTTGCGGCGGTCAACCTCTCTAGACTGCACAAGAGCAGAATGTAAAAACACATTGTGAGGCATAATAATGCAACCCACAACAGCCACTGCCTGCTGTATTGTTTTTGAGCTAAGTCTTGGAATCACAACACCTACAACATCCACCAATTTTGCAATAGTTTAGGCTAAAAGGATCTATAAGTACTGGAGGAGGGGGAAAAGGGAAAAACATTAATGAAAACAAGAAGTCATTACATGAAGAGCACTAACCACTAATTAGTTCAGAGCCATCAGGTTTTGTATCCCCAAACATCCAAGCAAATGAGACAGCCATGGTTGCAATCAGGATTGCAAAAAGTGCTTCTAATTTCCTCACACCATAGTTCTCAAGAAAAAGAAATATGAAGCTGTAACAAGATAGTGGAAGGAACATAGCAGTCTAAATCAAATTGTCGAACCCTTAAAAATCAGAAGAAAATCAAAAGTTATTTTTTACATATTCGATAAATTCTGAACGAGCAACATCAACATTGTGTCCCCAAAAACCAACAGAAATGACAACTGAATCTGAAATTAAAAGTATCAGACTGGAGAAGAAAAAAGACAGAGCACAAGTCCACAACAAGACACTGGAACAAAAATCAAAAACTCCATTTTCTTTTTAATCCTTCCTCGAGGGTCAATTTTTACAACCTTCATATCATTAGCAAAGGAAAATAATATACAAAAAGGATTAGTATCTTTTCAGATAGTCAAAATGCACACTAGACAGTTGCCTCTCATGATCTATCCTCTGACAAACAACAGAGTTGATTAACAATTCCGGTTAAAAACAATTGAGCAGTAGGGATTATGATTTGTGACGCATGTCCCAGTTATCACTCTGCAAATAGAGTCTTGCTTATGATGCTTTGAATGATACTCCTCTCCTATAATTCAACTTTAAATAGAAATATTGAATACAACTTTCCTTTCATGGTCCGAACACGGGATTGCTGTTAAACTACACAACACAAGTTACAGATTAAAAGATATTTCCAAACATATCAGATTACATCATCTATAATATACTATGACTCGAGTAATTTTGAATAGTTATAAAGAACATCCTACAATTAAAATAAAGTAGAAAACACAGGTTCTGCTGAACCTAGTTAAAGTAAATAAGTATTACAGCACTTCTCATGGAAGTTGTTTCAATTTTTTAGATAAACTTGGAAATTTACAAGGAGTCATCCCCAGTAAAGCTACACATAAGCAAATTTGGTGGCTTCATTAAGAATTCAGTCACGACCCACTAATAAAATACTCATAAATAAAACAATACTTAAACTGGGGCACACATGAACATCAAAATCAAAACTTGCAAAGATCCTGACAACAATTACACATACCCACCAAAATGTATAGCATTTTAATCTTAAAGAAACAGTATATCGATATAATCATAAATATTTAGCAAAAAAAAAAAATTAAAAATAGAAAGAAAGCCAAATGGGTTAGGATATTTACCAATCGGCGGCCGTAATAATAACACCAGCCCAAAGAGGCAAAATATTATTACTGAGAATTTTGATAGCAATAGCACTCCCAATCACTTCTTGTATATCAGAGCCGATGAGTGCCAACTCAGTCATGATCCACAGGAGCAACCCAGCCCAAGTCGGGTACTCTTCCCTGCATAGCTCGGCTAAGTGGCGGCCAGTAGCCACGCCAAGGCGAGCCGACAGGAGCTGGATTAAAAGGCCCATAATGGTGGCCCACATAAGCAACCACAATAGAGAGTAGCCGGCGATCGCACCCGCCTGAAGATCTCCCTCGAGGTTACCCGGATCGAGAAATGCTATGCTCATGAGAAGCCCCGGTCCGGTAAAAAGCCAGAGCTTCCGCCACGAAAACGGCGGCGTTTTGAAGTCATCATCCACCTCTTCGTCGACTCCGATGATGTAGACCTTCTCGTCGGAGTCGTACGCTGCTTCGGTTACATCATCGTGGTTGGAATTTGAAAGCAAACGTTGCTCTTCACTCGAACCCATGTTTCTAATTTTTTCACAATTCACAAAATTAAGGAAAAAAAGAAAGAAAAAGTGAACTAAAAAAGGTTAGTAGAGAAAGAGGAGTGGCAACTGTATTTTCTTTGGAGTGATGATGGAGATTTGAGGAAGATAAATAGATAATGGTGGGGGACTTGAGGGGTTGCTTTTAATTTGCTTTTATAGGCTATTTAACCTTTTATCGTTGGGAGAGTGCCATTGAAGCAAAAAACTGCCAATTTTAATGCTAGTATATAAATATATTACTCCGTACATCCTGTATCTTAAAAAACGACAAAAAGAACATAAAAAAGTTAGCACGCAAACTTAAATGCTATCCGCTCCCTCGGTTCCCATATTAGGATAAATATAAATCATTTCAATTGGATGGCACATTAAATTTTAACTGACATAATCATTTTATTAATATACTCCGTAATAATGACTATAATTACATACCACAAAACAAAATTCATTAAATAAAGAATTTATTACCATTCAGATTTTTTTCCTATACCAAACTCATGGTCTCGTTCCATTTATAATTTGTTGACATGATTAAAATTTAATTTAATTGAATATGATTGTGAGTTAATTCAAGTAGAAAAAAAATATATATATATATATATTTTTATTTTATTTTTTTGAGTCACATGAAATTATAGAGCAGTACAAGATAGACAATGTAGTACATATGTATGCACCTCACTTTGCATATGGCAAACAATGATCAACGTGACCACGTTTACCAATCTTTAAAGTATACTAGCTGAATAGCTTAGTTTACTGTCACGACCTTATCATTTTTCCTATTATAAGTTTCAACTGTGTCGGTTTTTAGTGCTCTCCTTGTGATCTACTAGAGCAACATACCAACAAAACTCTTGAGCAAGCAAAGCGGAAACAGAAGCATACCAAAAAGTTAACAAAGGAAGCTTTTTATTAAGAGCACACCAAAGAGTTAACAAAGGAAGTTTTTTATTAAGAGCTTTGATACAAGAGAGAATACAATGCTTAGAGATCCTTGGATTCTTGGATCCTTGGATGATTACAAATGAGGGAGGTTCCCCCTATTTATAGGTCTCACCTCCTTTAGGAAGTTTCTATACAATCTACACTAAGGAACATTCTAGGCCTACTATTTATATGTTGTTTCTAGAATGTTATATGCAATTATTGAAGTATCCTAACTTCTAGAGTCTTCTATACACAAATCATTCTATAATTTAGATCATAGTTCTAGATTCTTCTGGAGACTTCCACACGGCTCTGGAACCTTCTAGATACTTCTACATGGTTCTAGAATATTCTACACAGTTCTAAAATATTCTAGATAGTCACTCATGGTTTTAGACCTTTTTAGAATGTTCTAGTCCCTTGCAGAACGTTCTAGATCCTTCCAGAACATTCTAACCTTCTAGAATGTTTTAGTCCCTTCCAGAACGTTCCGCAACAAAATTAAGCATGGTTGTAGCCAATTTTTTTGCCTTTTGAAGCGGGACGTGACACTCTCCCCCACCTATCTCGGAGACGCCCTTATCGACGCTTGGTATTGCTCAAACTCCTGAGCGAATTGCCACAAGTTTTGTTCATTCTCCCAAGTAGGGTCACTTGTAGGCAATCCCTTCTAACAAACCAGGTATTGCGTGGTTGGTGGCACTCCACACTTATGTACTACCTTATCGGCGAGCACCTCACCAATCTCCTTGTCATAAGACTTCGTCACTATTGGTGGTGCTCGTGATGAGTCTCCTCGTGTCGGGTCTTCCATGTCTCTATGATACTCCTTTAACATGCTCACATGGAAGACGAGATGGATCTTCAAAGTTGGGGGAAGGTTAAGCTTGTAGGATACCTTCCCCATTTTCCCAACTACCTCGTAGGGACCCTCATATTTTTGGACCAGCCACTTGTGTACTGCGCAGAATGCCTTAAATTGTTGTGGAATGAGCTTAACCATTACTTTATCACCTATTTGAAACTCTTTGTGATGCCTCTTTGCATCGGCCCACTTTTTCATCCTTTTTTCCGCCTTAGTCAAGTAGGACCTCGCTGTTTCAGCTTGCTCCTCCCATGCTTTGTCCATATGAAAAGCTCTCGAACTCCGTCCATCTGCCCTACTTGTAATTAAATGAGTAAGGGGTTGTTGTCCCATGACAACCTCAAACGGACTTTTGTTAGTTGACTCACTCGTTTGCAAGTTGTATGAAAACTGAGCCACGTCCAAGAGCTTGGCTCAATCCCATTGATTGGCACTCACAAAGTGCCTAAAGTAGTATTTCAGCAGCATTCACCCTCTCAGTTTGGCCATCGGTTTGAGGGTGGAAACTAGTAGAGAAATGTAGCTCCGAGCTCATATACTTGAACAATTCAGTCCACAACTTCCCCGTGAAGCGTGGGTCTCGGTCGCTAATGATAGTCTTAGGCAGCCCCCAATGTTTGACAACGTTCTTAAAGAATAACCTCGCTGCCCCCTCGGTCGTACAATCTTTTGGAGCGGCTATGAACGTCCTATACTTTGAGAAGCGGTCCACAACCATCAAAA
>CM025785.1:19544422-19594810 GCA_014636745.2 Centella asiatica
GGCTATGAACGTCCTATACTTTGAGAAGCGGTCCACAACCATCAAAATTGACCCGCACCCCTCGAATGTTGGTAATGCCAAGATAAAGCCCAAAGATACACTTTCCCACGGTCACGTAAGCACAGGTAATGGCTCCAAAAGATCACTTGCCACTCGATTATCCACCTTGTCTTGTTGGCATACAAGACAAGTCTTCACATATAGCTCGACCTCGTCTTTCATTTGAGGCCAGAAGTAGTTAGATTCAAGGAGTGCGTAGGTCCATTTCTGCCCCGAGTGACTAGCCCACTTCGTATCATGACACTCCTTGACTAGTGTCCTTTTTAAGTTATCCCACTTTGGCATGTAGACTCGTCGACCCTTAGTGTAGAGTAACCCATCCTCTACCTAGAATCTCTTCGTCTTGCCTTCTTTAGCCAAGTTCATTAACATTTAAGCCATAGAGTCATGAGTCATACATTCTTTAATGCGTGCCAAAAGATCTCCCTTGACCAAACTAATGGCCGCCATCTCCGCCTTTCGACTCAAGGCGTCGACCACAACGTTTGCTTTGCCGGTTTGTACTCCAATGTAAAATTGAACTCTGCTAGAAATTCTTGCCACCTAACTTGTTTAGATGTTAACTTCTTTTGTGTTTGAAAGTAACTAGTGGCAACATTATCCGTCTTGATGGAGAAGTGAGAAACGAGAAAATAATGTCTCCACGTGCGCAAGCAATGCACCACGACTGTTATCTCTTTTTCTTGCACCGTGTACCATTTCTCAGTGTCATTAAACTTGCGACGCTCGAATGCTATGGGATGCCCCTTTTGTATGAGTACCCCACCAATTGCAAAATCAGAAGCATCAGTTTGCACCTCAAACTTTTGTTGTGCGAATGAGCATTTCTCCTTCTTTATATAGAGTTGATTATCCCTTAAGACCTTGAATACGGTTCTTAAGTGTTCTACATGTTCCTCCATAGTGTTGCTATAGATGACGATGTCATCCAAATACATCACTATGAACTGATCCAAGTAGGGATACAAGATGTTGTTCATTAGAGTGCAAAACGTTGTCGGGGCATTCGTTAGGCCAAATGGCTTAACTAACCACTCATAAGCCCCGTATCGCATCACACATGTTGTCTTGGGCTCATCTACATCGGCAATGCGGACTTGATAATAGCCCGATCTCAAGTCCACCTTTGTGTAGATCTTAGCACGTCCCAACCTATCAAACAAGTCAGCTATCAAAGGAATAGGATATTTATTCTTGATCGTTACCTTGTTTAGCACTCGGTAGTCTATGCATAGCCTCAACGTTCCATCGGTTTTCTTCTGAAATAGCACCGATGCTCCATACGATGCCTTGAATAGCTTGATTTGTCCTGACTCAAGCAGTCCACTAAGTTGTCTCCTTAGTTCTTCAAGCTCTGGTGGTGACATTCGGTAAGGTGCCATAGAAGGTGGTTTAGCACCCGGTTCCAACTCAATCTTGTGGTCTACCGGCCTCCTCGGTGGGAGTTGCAACGGTAGTTCCGGTGGCATCACGTCTTGATGAATCAAGAACGTCTTTGATAGCCTTCGGGAGTTCCGCCTCTTGAACATCTTTGGCTTCTTCATCGTCCACCTTACGGACATAAGCCAGGTAGGTTTCTTCCCCTTTCTTCATGTCTCTAACAAGTTGCATGGCGGACAAGGTTTTCACTTCCTTACCGCCTTGTCTACCGGTCACCCTACACGAACCAGTTCCACCCACAATGCATATAGTATTATAATAAGGCACGAGGATAGCATTAGCGTACCTTAGGAACTCCATGCCTAGGACAACCTTGAAGTCATCCATAGGTGCCACCAAGAAATCCATGTTTCTTTTCCAATTCCCAACTTGTAGCTCCACCCCATGAGCTACGCCTTTTAGGGGCTTAGCTTGGGTGTTCACCGTTTTGATCAGCCCGCCCCCGTTTGTAATTCGAGCACCAACCTTCTTGGCCTCGTCCATTGTAATAAATTTGTGAGTAGCACCCGTGTCCACTATCACACAGACAACCCTCCTATTAATATTAACATTCAAGTACATAAGACCCTTACCTCCCGTAGGTTGTGGCATTTGCTTAGCCGCTAGGGCACTTAGTACTTATAGTGATCCCATACGTGCTTCCTCTGTAGCTTAGCTTTGCTGCTCATTTTCCTCCATGATGGACGACAAAGAGCCAAGCTTTGGGCACTCCTTCATAGGGTGTGGCCCCTTACAGACGAAACATCCACCTTTGGGTGCAAACTTCTTCTTTATCTTTTCATAGTCACAGCGGTCCGACACTTTGTTGCCTTGGTGTCAGCCTCCATTCTTGCCCTTGTCTCCCCCACCTTTAGCATGATTAACATTTTTAACTTGAGACTTAGGCTTAGAGGACTCAAATTTTTGATACTCCATCAAAGACTCTGCCACGACAACAGCTTCGTCTACGTCCTTGACGTTCCTTCTTTGGAGCTCTTATTTCGCCCAATTTTGCAACCTATCGGTGAAGAAGAATAATGCATCTTTATCAATCATGTGGGGAATTTGCAACATCAAGCTCATGAATTCCCTCACATAGTCCCGGATGGTCGTCTTGTGGAGAAGCTCCCTTAGCTTCTTTTGTGCCTCATACACCACATTCTCCGGATATAATTGCCTCTTAAGCTCTTTCTTGAATTTGTCCACGTATCAATTTGATAAAACCCTTTCTCCATGTCGGCGTGTTTGCGCCTCCACCACAAAGTAGCCATGTCATTAAGATATCTAGCAGTAGTACGTACCTTGGTGCCTTCATCCATAATGCCCATGCCTTCGAAGTATTGTTTGCAGTCCCATAGGAAATTTTCTACTTCTTTGGCATCCCGTTTCCCATCAAACGATTTTGGCCTTGGGATGTCAGCCCTTGGCAGCTCTTTAGCCACCATTCTTCCACCAAGAATGCTTACTTTAATCTCGACAAGCTGAGCTTGCACGACACCAAACATCTCCATCATTTTGGCTTCATTGCCGTTGACTCGTTCCTCTTGAACTAAGTCTTTTTCCTCAAGTGTGGAGACCTTTTCTCCCATTACTACTACGAAACTTTGGAGGTCTTGAAGCTCCCCCTTTACATGCTCTATTTAAGCAAAGACATGGTTCTCCAAGGCCTCAAAGCTATGTTCCATCCGTTCCACACAGTTTATGCCTTCTTCAATGTTTGTACTAAGGGCACCAATCATCTCTTCAAGCATCATTAGATCAGAAATCTTAGCTTTAGAGTTAGGTGTCTTACCTTGAAAAACACTCCTCACCACCGTTTCTGGCCCACGAACGTTGGTGTCGCTGTTGTCAACAAGAACGCCCTCCGTCCTTGCATTGTCACTTCTATTGTTGGTGTGCACGTTCTCCACAGTCGACATGATGTCTACCTTTCAAGATTACGCCCTTCGTAACCTGTGCTCGGATACCAAGTTGTCACAGCCTTAGAATTTTTTCTCTTCTAAGTTCCAACTGTGTCGGCCTCTAGTGCTCGTCACCCCTTGTGATCTATTAGAGCAACCTATAAACAAAGCTCTTGAGCAAGCAAAGCGGAAACGGAAACACACTAAAGAGTTAACAAATGAAGCTTTTTATTAAGAGATTTGATACAAGAGAGAATACAATGCTTAGAGATCCTTGGATTCTTGGATCCTTGGATGATTACAAATGAGGGAGGTTCCCCCTATTTATAGGTCTCACCTCCTTTAGGAAGTTTCTATACAATCTACACTAAGGAACATTCTAGGCCTACTATTTATATGTTGTTTCTAGAATGTTATATGCAATTATTGAAGTATCCTAACTTCTAGAGTCTTCTATACACAAATCCTTATATAGTTTAGATCATAGTTCTAGATTCTTCCGGAGACTTCCACACGGCTCTGGAACCTTCTAGATACTTCTACATGGTTCTAAAATATTCTACACAATTCTAGAATATTCTAGATAGTCCCTTATGGTTCTAGACCTTTTTAGAATGTTCTAGTCCCTTACAGAACGTTCTAGATCTTTCCAGAACATTCTATACCCTTCCAGAACATTCTAGCCTTTTAAAATATTTTAGTCCCTTCCAGAATGTTTCGCAACAAAATTAAGCATAGTTGGAGCCAATTTTTCTGCCTTTTGAAGCGGGACGTGACATTGCGCACACTATGAGCACATTTTTTAAACTCTTGAAATATATTATATTTTGTCTTAAATTTGTTTGTATTGCCAACTAAAGTTAATTCAAATGATAATAATCAACAAATATTTTTATTAAGTGTCTTCTTGATAAGTAATTTATAAGTATTATTGTAAGTCTTAAAAAATGTCATTGACAATATATTCTTATCTTTGAATGAGAAATCTCACATCACTTAAACTTTTTATTAAAAAAAAACATGTGTAATATTACTTTAATTTTAAACTCTTGAAATAATATTCTTTTTAATAATTTTATTTGATTTGTAAATCAAAATATATTTTGTTTTATTTTAGTTTTTTCTTTTCTAATTTTACTTTAATTAGATATATTCCATTGTCATAATGAACATAGTCAGATGCAAAATTATAATTGTGTTGGAGTTTGAGGAACTTATTTTGATTCTTCAGTCACATCGGAGTGGAAAACCTGCAACGAGATTCATCTCTTCCACTTGTTTACAAGAATACAAGTTTAGAAATCCCTCCATATCACGCATTGAATTATAAGGTGTTTTTTATTTTGTTTTAAATTTATATTTTTTTAATAATAAATGAAAATAATCAAGAGTTATTTTCAATATTTTTTTAGTTAATTATATGACGAAAAACTTTATTATCTATTTTTTCAATTTGAAAATTTATTGAATTCTTAAATGTAGTGATTGAATTAGGATAACGAACATGTTCGGATCAGAGTAATTATTAAGTTATGAAGTACGTACACAATATGGACACGTTAAATTTAATATTGTTGATAAATTAATTTTTTCTGACATTTTTTAAGTATATAAATAATATATTTTAGAATAGAAGATATTGTTTTAATTAAACATATAATTTATGAATATCAAAATGTTAATATTTTTGTACACCTCAACCCAAAATTTATGCCATTTGAAGCACTATGAAGGTAGCTTTTACTAAATAGTCTCTACAATACGACTTTACTCACATGTACTACAATGTTTGTTTGGGGATTGGGTTAACTAATCACGTGTAAAGAAATTACCATACCCCGTATATGCTTTGTTATTTTGCATTAAAGAAATTGCCTGTACTTTATGATATTACAATTCCAAATCTTTAAAAATAAAAATTTCAATTTCAATTTTGAATAATTAAATTTTATAAATTTATTTAATTTAAACTAAAATATACTCTCTCTGTCCCATAATAAATATCCAATTTATTGATTTTAAAATCAAAATTACTAATATTCTATAAAGATAGTGATGGTAAAATTTATATCACATTAAAGTTCACAAATTTAACTAGAAGACCCAAATTTCAAAATAAAAAATTGATCGATTTAACCTTCAAAATTAAATTTAAATCAAGACATTTAATTTGAAACGGAAAAAGTATCTCTCCAACATTTAAGTGAATCGGGTAATTAGCTAATCAATTTAACGTTATTAATTGAACTAGAATTGTTGTCCATAAAACCGAGTGGTAACCATATAAAATAGTGCGTGGTGGATTGATTATAATAGTGGGAATCGTAATGGGAACTCAAAAAGGAGGGAATCAAGGCGGAGCCATTTAAAATGGGGAATCCGACGAACCGACATACACAAACATCTGAACTCGGGTTAATATTGTAGTAATATAGTTATTGACGTGGCCACTAGAAGCCAGTGCGTGTCTTTTCCGTGCTCAGCGTGTGGCTGCGCGAGCCTGCTCGCTCCATGCCACTCCCGTATTCCACAAACCCACGGTGTAGAATGGACAACATAGATCCTCCACCATCCTTTTTGCTCTTTCGGTCATTCCACGTCTTTCGAGGCACGTGCTTACCAAACGCAATCAGGGAATTAATTAAAGAAAGGTCGATGTCGTTCGTCCAAGCATCCATGAATGGTTGGTGGAGGCTAAACGTTCGATGGTGGTACGCGGGTTATCGGGTCGGGTGAAAGGAGGTTGTGCCAAGAGATAGAGATGCCTAAATCACTCCCAATAATATCAATCACAACATACAAAATCTACGAAATTGTTGTAATTACTTTACTTGATCTATAAATAATTTATAATGTTGAGTTTCTCACTACAAATTTAAAAATATTCACAACTATATATCGAAATAGACAAAAAAAAAATAGTTTTAAAATTTGAATTTTGATAAATTATTATTAAGGTAAAAAATTATGAATTATCATGTCCTATATTTTGGAATTAATTAATTGGTATGTGTTTGTTGCACAACAAATATCAACAACTTGGTCCTTTTTAATAATTTACTTTTTTTTGATACATATAATTTTTCCTTTGGTGTATTTTGTGCCCCTCCTACTTAAAAATCATGCATTCGTCGTTGATATTTGATATTTTATTTATCCAAAATTAATTGTCACACACAATATTTAAAGATAATTTAGAAATATATTTACTAAACTATCATCGTGTTTAATGCATTAATTTAATTTCAAATTTCTATAGTATTTATTATAAATGACAGAAAACAAATAAATTTACATAAACTTTAATTACAAAATAATAGTATCAATATCAATTTTTAATAAATGTATAAATTCTTAAAATGATCATTAAATGGAAACCGATGGAATAAACGAATAAGGCATAATTATGGAAAAAAAAGAAGAGGCCACGATATGCATAAAGTGGTCCTACATTATTATCCCCACAACTAGAAGACTGGCTGCTGCGACAGTTTCGTGGTGGAATGCAGAGAATATCAATGATCTGACTGACTGACGGTTGATGTGAGTGTGGGACGATGAAGTTCTCAAACAAAACTTGTGCACTAACAAGTTCTAAATTTAAAAATCTTTGACATTCATACAAATAAAACTTTTACCTAGTTCCAATCAAAAGAACTTAACAACTGTTGCATCAAATTATTTTAACGTAATGTTATGTTATGTTTTCTTTTTCTTTGTATTGCTTTATTGAAATTATCTCTTTAAAATTATGAGATAAACTAAGGATATATTCAAAATAATATTTAAATTAGTTACTTTTTTTTTTGTCAGAGAAGGGGATCAAAGCCCAACATTTTTCATATTAGTTACTCTACTTTCACGAGTAATCATGATACATAATACAAAAGAAAATACATTTTTAAACGATGGAAGCATATATAACATTTGTACTACTTCATCTATTCTAAAACCATGAATACATTTTTTTTTTCATTTATACGAAAATTATAAAGACATTTAAAACTCTAGGCATTAAATAATTTTACCTATGTCCTAAAAATGTATTAAAACACTGTACACATAGTTTTATATGAAATTTAGGCATCGTAACATCATGTTGTTCGTTTTAGACAATTTTAAATTTTTTATAATACTAATCTTTATTTATTATATTTTTATTTTAAATTTTTTATAATATTAATCTTTATTTATTATATTTATATTTTATTTTTCTTAAGTTAAATAACAGTGTATACTAAATTGTATTTAAAATTACCTATAAATAGTAAGGTCAATGATTATTTTTTGAGAGGGAGTGAGTCTAAAATTTAAAATGTATCATTTATGGTTTGTCATTTCTAACTATTAATGCATGACGTTTGAATATTTTTATATAATTTAAAATAAAATTTAATACATGTTAAATATTTTATATTATACTATTCTTCATTTGAAATATTTTTAATTTTTAAATTAAAAAAATAAAATATTTAACACATGTATTAAAATTCAAAAAGTCAAACTGTCAACACTTTTTGAAAAAAGGGTAGCAACTTACGGAGTAGTCACTTGGCAGCTGGTTCGATAGTGAGGTATGGTTATCAGCAAACTCGAACGCTATCCAATAATACGAAATTTCCGGCAATTTCATTACTCTGTGGCTTCCTTCCTCTCATTCCTGATCCCTCAAAAATCAAAATGATATGGTAGGTTTAATCTCATGCGTAAATCTTTTTGAAATTTTATTCATCGAATAAAGTTTCAATTACAAATACAAAATTTAATTGAATTAGTCAAAAATTGAATAAAACTGAATTACAAATAAGAAAATTGAATAAAATTAACATTAATCCCCAAATATGTCAACATGATGACACGAGTTTGGAGGAGTTGCGAGGGCACTTACAACAATTTTCCTAAACTCATGTTCCTTATAAGAGAACCTTGATGAAAAATGAAGAAAACGTGAATTGCAGCAGTATCTCTTTTTTAAAGTTAATTTGATAATTGTGAACAATGAATATTTAAAACTATAGTATCACTATTTACATTTATCAAGAATATAAAATTATTTTATCTTATTTTATACTATTCTATAGTCTTACTTTACTATATATATATATATATATATATATATATATATTAAAATATTATATATTAATTTAATATAAAAAGTAATATATTAGTTATATATAAATTCGTTAAATCATATGATTGATTAATATATTAGTACAAAATATTAATGTATCTACTAATATAGTTTATTTATTATATTATATAAATATTATATTACATTATAATTATTATATATATATATATATATATTTATCATATAGTATGTGATATATAATATATTAATAACATATAATATATTAAATTTAAAAATATTATTTAGATATATTAATATTATATGTTATAATATATTAAAATGTGATTTATAAAATACATTAATATATTATCTATTAACTAAAGAAATAAAGAAGTAATAAATATAAATAATAAAAGTTTAAAATATTATTATTTTATTATGATGTACTATATTTTAAAAACTCTGATACAAACGAAATAAATTGGATGCACTTAATGTTTTAAAATAAAGAATTTATTAAAGTACCGTGTGAATGGCGTTATGCACCATCAATTGTTATGGCCTGTCATTGTTGACTACCAAGTTTGGAGTAGTCACTTGGCTGCTGGTCCGGGGATGAGGTATGGCTATGAGCCCAGTCAAACACCATCCAATAATAGCCACTTACATTACCTTCCTTCCTCTCGTTCATGATTCCTCAATAATCGAAATGGCATTATTATACAGTTTAATGTTCATTTAATATAATTTAATTAATTGATATAATAGCATTTATATATTATTTTTAAAATTTTAAGTAAATTAGATTTGAATAGTATACTTGTAATTATATAATGGCATTATCATTATCAGAAAGTACATTAAATATATACTTGAAATCAGTTTTTGTATTTTTAAATTTATACTCCGTAAGTTATAAAATCAATCAATTTGAATATATTGAAACAAATAAATATGGTCGGGTGTAGTAATATTTTAATATAACAAACAAATACAAGAATACGCTTTCGTAATTTCATATAACATCGTTTCACATGATATGGATGATGGTACTACGTATAGGTAGAGATAACATTTGGACCATTGAGTGATTAAGTGACAGTTTTACTATTTGTGACATAAATGACATCCTGAAGATGTGATGCAACATCTTTTTCTTTTTATTCGAAAACTCCTTTTTTCTTAAAAAAAGAAAAGAAAATTAATTTCACACAAGAATTTCATATTTTAACTCCGTGTAAAAGTTTCTTATATGCTGCCTATAAGTTGTTGTAGACATATCACGGTCTTGAATGTAGACATATAAAAAATACTTCATCCATTCTATAAACATAGCAACATTAAATATATAAATAATAAAATTTTCTCATAAAATTTGTTATCAATTTTTATGTTATGACGAGAAATATAAATTTATAATTGAAAGTTTTTTAATTTATAACAAAATAACAAAGAAAATTTTCAAATATAATTATTTTTTGAAATAATTTTTTTCTCATAAACTTTCATTTTTCTTTCCTTTCCTGCATTCAAACGGAGCCTTAATGATCCATTTTTATTATTTATTTTATTATATGAGAATTTATTGTTTAAAAAACTCACATGTGCTATGTAATCTTTAAAATTCAAATTTAAAAAGTAGTCGTGGTTATTTTAGTTAATGGATATGTTTTTACGGGTAATTTATTTATTGACAATAAATATTATTTCAATTCATCAAATATTTTTATTAAGTTGGAAGTTTGAATTTATTAATTATTTTTTTATGTAATTTAAAATTTTCATCCTAAACTTTTGAGGAATCCATAATTACCTCGATTTTGAATCGAAGGAACTTTCCATTCATTTAAATTTGTTGAAATCGGAAAAAAATATTTATTTATTGGGTTACAACATCATTAGTTGATTCGGACGGACCGCGTCGAATCAAACATAAGGTAGAACATAATAATCAATCAATAATTATACGGATATCTCAATCTTGTTTGTGCGCTTATAATTAAAATTCAAGTTTCCGTAGACGGATGGATTACATCTCAACGTCATTCTTTTTCTCATATAATAATATAGTCTTATGTAATATTAGTCTCAGACTATATAATTGTGTTGTGTTTGCGTGTAATTGTATAAGAGGGAAATGTGTAGTTTTGGTTGTATTAAATTGTACCAACACAAGTAGATATGTACAATGTTAATATTTTTTTTAATCATAAAATACGTTCATTATCATACTATATATTTTAAAATCATGAAAGTTAATTAATATTGATAATATATACAATACATTTTTCTTGTAACTATATTATATGTTTTATATAATAAATATAAGAGATAATATAAGTTTAAGATACAGTCTATTCAACTATGAATATGTACAATATTTTTTTTTCCAATATAATATTCCTAATATTTTTGAACATCTTTCCTTTTTAACATCTCGTATAATTGCATACTAATTTTTCTCTTTTTTTTATTTTAATTAATTATATTACATATTTACAACTTAAAAAAAATAATCAATAATAAAATGAAATTTATATATAATATATAAAGGATATGGAATAAATGACCGCTTACTTTTGCAGTCGATCTATAATAATGATAATTATAAGATGTACTATAATTTGATACAACTTCTATACAATCAGATTTACATAAATTAATATAACTATGAAATATGTTTTTGAAAGGTTCGCTATTAAAAAAATTATTATTTGATAATTATGATAACTGTTAAAATATTTCTTTTTTTTCGATCACTTATTTTATATTTTTCCTATTATATATGTTATTTAAAATTTTAATTTTATCTTTCATTATTATACGAAATGTGCACTATTTTAAATTTTTTTTTTATTAAAATAAGATAAAAATAAATTTATATATAAAATAAACAATGTTATGGATGTCCTAGTGCATATATATTTTTTAAATATTCTGTTTTGATTATTTCTTATAAACTTTATAGACGATTTAATTTTTAGGTAAAATGAGACCACTTTACTTAATTATCTATCTATCTATCTATCTATCTATCTATATATCTATATATCTTGTTTTGCTTAATTTATTTTAACTCACAAAAAAAGAAAGAAAGAAAATATTTCAATGAAAATAAAATTTAATAATAAGTCCTTACTATTGTTCACATGATTAAAAAGCTAATATTATATTTTTTCTTATTTTATCTTGGTCACATAAAATTTAGTTTAAATGGAAAGACATTTGAGACATGACATTAACAATATTTGAAAAGGACTTGCAATGTTACTATTATTTATAAACTAAAATTTTAAGAAAATTACATTACATATTTTTCTTCAAAAAAGTAAATAATAACAAAATAAAATTAATACTTACTTTTTGCAAGGGAGATAATACATTAAATAAAAATTAACTAGTTCACTATTTTTTTATACAAAATATTTTAGGATTTTAAATTTGCAACAAATTTATTTAGTAAAAATTAATATAGTTGAATATATATTTTTATTTTTTGAACACACGTGCATTGTTAAATAAAAATTTATACTTCTATGTAACTATTATTATTCACATAATTAAAATATTTTTTTTTAGTTTTATTTTGGTTACATAAAGTATAAATGACCTAAATTATATTAAAAAGTTTTATTATATATAATATACAAATACCCGCATAATAAAAATTTCTTAATATAGTACTAAATTACTTTATAAATTATGTTAAGAAATAATAAGTTTGTTAAGTAATTTTTAAAATTTTAATCATTTTTTATTGCTCAACATTTATTAAATTACATCACCATTAATAAATATATAGTGTATAATTTTATATAATAAATAAATATAGACTTATTATTAATGAAAACAATATATCTCTATCACAACTTTATTTTTACCATTTTGTATTACTAATAATGCAAGATTTATAAAAATATGCATTTTTTTTTTCTAAATTAAAATTTTATGTGTATTTTGTTTTTAACCTTTTAATGGGAACTATGTTTTATATTTTGAAATTCTAGAAACTTGATAAACTCTCTAATTTTTTCATATTTTATCTTTTGATATAGTTAAAATTATGTAAATAAATTATATTAAAGATTATACAGGTCATTAAAATAATTTGAAAAATAAACAAGAACGTAAATTCTTATTACAATCCAAAAAATATGACAGATAATGTATTTAGTAATAAATTATAATAACATACTAAACATATACATTAAAATTATTAAATATAAAATTTTAGATTAATAATGAATGAAAACTCATTTTCTAAATTTATTCACCCGTAAATAAATATAGTAGAATGATTTAAGTTTTTAACTTTTATTCTATATTTTCATATTATTTATTAATTCATTCCACCTTACTTCATAACAATACAAAATTATATAAGAAATTAAAATTATTACGGTTTAAATTTAATAACCATAATCGACACATATACGAAAAAATTATAAATTTGTATGTATAACATGAGACTAATGACTGGTTGTTTTAAAAGTTGACTAGGCTAGAATTAGACTTGACTTATTTAACAAAATATCTAAAATCACACACAATTATTCATTAATTCAGCATGATCTTTTAATTGATGACCTCGACTCCAACACGACAAAATCTGACAAGCTTTGATCATTTACAGTCCCACTAATGACTAATATACCCAATTAGTAAGTAATTAAGTTGTCAATTTGGGAGTCGAAAAAAGAAATTACTCCATTTTTCAGTATGTACTTCGAACAATAATTGACTAGTGAATGGTGCGTGTAGCCATGCTTTCTATTGTACAACTCCGATTTTGTCATATATATATATAGAGCAGAAATATTATCTATGGCAAAAATACTGAAATTGTATTTGTACTTTTTGTTTAATTTCAATTTAAATCATATATAATTTAATTACATAATAGTTCTTGTACTTTTCATGAAAATATCATTTTGATTCAAATTTAATGCAAGGTATTTACAAAAATTGACATGTATTTAAAAAGTGTCCAAATAATACTTATTTTTTAAAATAAAAAGGCATGCACAAGTTCACAAGTTTTATTTTAAAATGGTCAAAATGTATATCATTCCTTATTTAACAAATTTATTATCTATTAACAATTGCACCAAATTCCTTTCAATATTATAATAATAATTTTTACATTCTAATATTCTTCATTTATAAAACTATACTTAATATATATATTGTCTATATATAATATGTATCACAAGACTATATACTATATATATATATATATATATATATGAGAAAAAGGGATGTGATCATTATGTTGTATTTTTATTTTTTATTTCATTCTGAAATTTTCAACTTATAGATTGAAAAAGTATTTAAAAATATACGGCCATCAATTTTTTTCAAAAAAAAATTATGATGTCTAATATATGTATAATAACTATACAAAAATAATAATTTTTTCTATATAAATAATCTAAATATTGCATTCTTACGAATGCCAAATATCAATAAAAAATTTAGAATACGTATTATGATATACCACATATATTTATTTTTAAATTATACAAATATTTATTATACACATTATATAATAATTGTAATATAATGTATTGCATAATATGTTATAATATTTAAGATTTTTTTTTTCTATTAGCTTTCCTATTATATTATAGAAAAATAAAAATAACTAAGTCTTCTTAATTTAAAATTTTTAAGTAAGCACTATTTAGTATATTTTCAAATACATGTAAGTTTTCATTAACACTTGTCATTAAATTTGAATCAAAATAAAATCTTCATAAAAAGTATAAGAATTATTTTGATAATTAAATTGTATACGGATTAAATTAAAGCCAAACAAAAAGTACAATTACTATTTTAATGTTTTTGCCATTATCTATCGATCGATCAACAGTGGATCACTTCATTTTATGGGATGTGTTACTATCTAAACTTCCCAGTCCCAATGATTAAATTTCCAGGTTTAACGTTGGGTATTCCGTATATAAATTAGTGAATTGGGAATTATAATTTCTGAGTCTGAAACTTTAAAAGTGTTAGATACACTAATTAATTACATATTGTTACGTAAAGTTTGAAGTTATCAAATTTTTCTTTATACAACTATCAATAGTTAATCTTCTTATTTTATCATTAATTAAATATTTATAAATAAATTAATAGTCTATCATGACACACACATATGCGTGTACAATTTTTTTAATTAACATTAAAAATAACAATCTTCTCAAATAAGAGAGATTATTATTTTTTAATTAAAATTGAGTTCTTTTTTAGCTGTCCGACGATCAAGTATAAGAATTGAAGAGATGTAAATTACTAACGTGAATTATCAGTACTTAACATCCTTTACTCTCGTCAATCGGATAAAATTATATCCTCCAGTCTCGCGGGCTTGCGGCACTTTTTACGGGGATTAGTTTTGGGATATTTTAAATGGGTGTGATGCAAATTCATGGGTTAGTTATTTTCATACCAAAATCTTTAATATAATAGATAAAAATAAATTATTATTTAAACATGTAATATTCAATTAAATATATAATATTAATATCGATTAAAAACTCAAATGTAATTTTTTTTCTGAAATAAACGACGTGCGGAGCTTCCATGATTAGTTGAACAGAAGCTTCTGCAGTTAAACATGGGCCAAAGCATGTTGTTTCATTTTGGGTTTTGTAAGTGATTGTAATCGAGTACAATTATGATCCAAAACTTCCATTGCATTTTATGGGATGTTTTCATTTTGTTAACTTGATTACTGAGTGTCATAGTCTTTTGTCTTTGTTAGGAACATTCAAATTTCAAAGCCGACAAGTTCTGTCTTGAATACGAAACAACTTACCGGGCCAATTTATTTGGGCCTCTCCCGACTATTCCCTGCTTTCTTTTTAAAAAAAACAAAACTACTATTAACGCTACGTAAATAAAATAGAAAATTATGTGTTATAAAATGTGAGATATCATAGTAAATATAAACAATATAAACTTTAAATGAGCAAAATCACGGGAGAAATCTCAAAAAACTAACAAAAATCGTATGAATGTATAAATTTTATCTGAGGATTTCTTTCTTTTCCCTGCATCTCCTTATATAAACAAAAACTACTGCTCAGTTTTGCACTTTACTGTTCATTTTACACATTTTTTTACTCTAACGACATAGATAATCAAATTCCACAAGTACAGTATACATCGTTTACTTGTACGAATATGATGATTTTTACACGAGCATTGCTACATCCACCGAACAAGCAAAGAATAAGCATATATATATATATATATATATATATATATATATATACTAGTATAAAACTGATTATTTGCGTCGGTTAAAATACTTATTTTGCGTTGGTTAACAGGAAACGCATATGAAAGAGACGCAAAAACTTGATTATTTTGCGTCGGTTAAAGAGATGACTCAAAAAACAATCATTTGCGTCATACCTTTATATTAACCGACGCAAATGATAAATGTCATTTGCGACACACCTTTAAGACAACCAACGCAAATGATAATGTTTATTTTTTTTTAAAAAATTCATTTTAAAATATACTATATCCAACCTGTACATTAAAAAACTATTTCTAATGCCACAACAAAGCAAAAATACAAAATTGAACTACTTCATTTGCAAAACAGGAATATATACAAATCAAAATTTACAACCTGTTCAATCACAACGTGATATCCATTCCTAAAATTACATTACAAACCTGTTCAAAGGTCATATATTTGCTGTATTCTACTATATTTTCTAAAATTACATTTCAAACCTGTTCAAAGGTCATATACAATTATTCATAAAAAATTCTACCCACAAGTCTTGAATTTCATCAATTTCAAATTTAGAATATGACTTTTTTTCACTCAAATCTTTTAGAATATTATAAAAAAAGAAATAATTAAGCATATAATTAAAACCACTATACAAGGTAAATTTGTTATTAGACTGAAATAGTTAATTACATGCATATAATTAAAAACAATATACCTCGGTCCATTTTGTAAAGGGAACCCGGTGATGTAACTTGACAATATCATACATGTACTGCATCACATAGTAGCCGCACTCGCAACCTCCTTCTTGTTGAGGACACTATATAAATAGTCAAGTTGATTAAAAATTTGCTCAAATTATATTATACAAACCAGCAAAGTCAACTTTGATTGGATAATTTAGCAACTATTTTATACCTTAACCTCATCCGTATACCAATGCAACTTATTTTTTTTTCTTTTTACCACCTTGAGCAAGATATACTCTAAATGCCCTACAAAATTAGATATATATATATATATATATATATATATATATATATATAATATGAGTACATAAATATGTTAAAAAGGTTTTACACGGTTAAGTTATATTAATAAGTTAGGAATTAATATATAATTTACTTACATTGTCATTAATGCCTTGATTTGCATATTCCTTTCTCTCTTCAATGAGTCGAACACATATATTGCATTTTGATCATAAGATATAAGAAGCAACATCCAATGCTCCCTACATTTTTAGAAATTAAATAACAATATTAAATTATATCAATGAACGTTCTAGCAAAGGAATCTACATAATAACAATGTTAAATTATGTTCTTACTTTTCGAAGTACGGCGCTAAGATGAATTTCTTCGACTGACAACCTAGTAAAATATTTGTAATGTATCGAGTTGTGCCATCTGGATCATTTATTGCATTTGCTAGTTGAATCAGACACATGAATCCAAAGGATTCTACATCAGATCCCTTACACATCTCTTTCACGTACCTTGAATGTAATACACAAATTAAACGTTAGTAAGTTTATAAAATAAACTTGTATCAAAATAAAAGATAAATGAGAATGTATGAAAATTATAGTCTCACCTCATGAAAATTTGTAACACACTTACATTCAACCATTCCATTCTAAAAAATTGTTGTACATCATCACTCGAGACATAAATAAATTGTTCTACTTCCCTCGGAGTATCAACGCAAATGTCATAATCTAAAGGCACTTCAATCAAGTCATCCGAGGAAGGCATCGCCATAATAAGACTATGTAAACATTGACATTTTTCACTCAATTTGAGATCTAATGTTGACGACCCTTTGCTATGAACTTGATTTTTTTTGTCGGGTGGGGACCGAGGTGCTTTACCCTTCTCCAGTAAGATGAGATTCTAATTACGTATAAAGTTAAACAATAACATTTACATCAATTAAATGAATTGACAACAATCATTTATAATTAATAGTGTTAATTTGAAATTTGTTACCTGCACCAACATTACAAGTTGTTTAGGCCACTGAACAAAGCTACTAGCAGCGTCACCTACTCTTTTATGTTCACTAGTAGGCACGTGAAGGGGAGTGAGTTGAAATTCTGCAAAAACATCATCAATGGATACTCTCACATTGTGTAACTCCATTTGCTGACCATGAACAACATCACCCGCAGAATTTGGTGGAAAAACAGTCCCTCTAGCCACAATCACTCTGCCGGTCTCAGAAAGGATCACATATAGACGACATGGAGTCGGCTTCTATGTTAATGACATATAAAAACAATTCAGTTAGGATCATATAGGGCACTTATATGATAACTTATGATTTAAAGACAAAAAAAATAGTAAAAATAAGTATACCTTTATTTCTAAGAAAGGATCCAGTGAGTGGCAGCTACTTTGAATCACTTCATTTGTTGGAGTATTCATTTTCACCCTGAAAGAGTCAACTGAAATAGGCATACCCATCTGGCTAATATGATTCAAAATGCCCGTAATCTTCGCATTTAATGTACCAATCTCTTCTTCGTACTTCATATTCATTTGAGTCATTTGTACTCGGTACTCCTCCCTCACTCTATTTGTCACTTTAGTTTCTATTTCTTTAGTAATCGTAGCCAACTCATCCATTGATATTATGCCGCTACGAGACTTGCCTCTGCCAGTCCCAAATACATATCCTAGGTGAACTATTCCTCCAACTCCTCTGACACTCCCGCCATGCTCCTTCTTTCCAAGTGCGCGCGACAATATGTCATCATGCCCATGAGGAGTCCATGAACCTTTAGAGGCTTTTTCTTTCCATTCCACCTGTACAAAAACCAATTTAATGATTAAATTTTTAAGCATATATGTAAATATAAATCTCTGTACTAAATACTCTTACCATTTTGTTAATCACATCCCTAGTATCCTATTTGGGAAAGTAATAACCATCATCTTAATGCCTCTTCCTAACTCTCGCCCGAATCCAATCGTAACTACGATCAGTTCGATCATTTGATATAATCGATGAATTAATGGATTCGGAAGAAGGTAAAGAATCAATAGGGTCATCAACCATCCACTTAGTTTTTTTGGATGCATATCCAATTATTCCAAGATAATGTGGATACTCATTAAATTTCTGGTTCTCCCTTGCCTTGTCACTTTTACTCTGTTATAAAATGAAAACATGATGTTGTAGTAAGTGAAACAATCATATCACAAAAATCAGTAATATACAATATAACTTATACAACTAATATACTTGAAATTCTCCAGTTTTATGATCATTCTTGAATTTATCCTATTGCTCTTTACTGATGAAGTCATATGACTCGCAGGGGTCCTTGTCTAGACGCAAGTACCGACAGACTAATCTAGACTTGAAATCCCTCAAAATTTTTCCAGCTGATTTTAGTATGTCCTTTCTTCTCACATCATCCTTTATATTCCACTCAGTCTGAAATAGTAAAATAATGCATATAAGAAACTTGTATATAAACTTGAAGACAATGAATGTTAAAACAACTAAATCTTCTTTTCAATTCGTACCTTAATGTCTTCCCATATCAAATCCTTTAATCCATCACTTACTAGATCCCAACTACGAATATTAATATCCACTTGCACTCTAACTACTGCTCCTATATACAACTTGAATTCAGCAGCATATTTTCCAATTGGATAACCATATTGATCATCAAACTCAATAACTTTCTCAAATTGTTTATTCACACACTTTTCTTTCAATTTTTTGCATGATATTGGACCTCTAGTTTTTTTAGTAGGTCTGTCACTCGAACTGCGCTAGTCCATGATAGTTGTTGCATAACACAAAATTAAACACAAAATGTCAAAACCATGGCCAATGCAGAGAGATATACAAGGATACATAAATACCAGTAAAATGCAGCAAGAACTCTTAAGTTGATAAACCAACCAACGCACCCCAAATCCCCTCTAGTCCAACGTTTCTTTCATTTGCAATTTTTGTGCTATTTGTACACCTTCTAATTTTTACTCGTGGAAAAAGCTTTCGGATTTAGTATAACCAAAAATATACAAAAAAAAAAGAACAAATGTTCTGTTCTTTCCTGGTGGTGACAATGGTTGTTGATATACACTGACAAAGATGTTAAAGGTGCGAACAATGTATAAAAACTGAATAACATAACGTAAAAGGCAGAGGACATGCATGTATCTCATAAAAAAGCAAAAGAGTTGTTTACGAATAACTTAATATTGAAAACATTCAAATGTTAATACCAAAATATACCAGCAAATGAACGGAATGGAAGGTACTGACCTTTTTTTCTAAGGAAGTTTAATCAACGGAATGAAAGAGTTTACAAAGAATTTGTCGATCGGGAGATTAGGGTTTTCAAAATGAGTTGTAGGAGATTTTTTTAGAGTATGCCGCGTAATGGAAATGAAAAGACAGTAATATGTATTTGTAGGGATGGTGGCATACTTGTAATTAAACATACAACTTTTTTGCGTCGGGTCTTTTAAAGCACCGACGCAAATGTTAGCCTATTTGTGTTGGGCCTTTTAAATGACCGACACAATTATTAGACTATTTGCGTCAGGTCTTCTAAGCACCGACGCAGTTGTATATACATAAATTTTTTATTTTTTTAATTTCATGCAGGGGTTATTTGCGTCGGGCCTTCTCTCTGACCGACGCAAATAACCCTTGCATAGTTATTTAATTTTTTTTTTTATTTTTTTCCTATTAAACTATTTGCATCAGGCCTTTTCTTCAACCGACGCAAAAAGGCAGACGCAATTATTAGACTATTTGCGTCAGGTCTTCTAAAGCACCAACACAAATGTATATACATAAATTTTTATTTTTTATTTTTTTCATGCAAGGGTTATTTGCGTCCGGTCTTTTCTCCGACCGACGCAAATAACCCTTGCATTGCATATTATTTTGTTCCTATTAGACTATTTGCGTTAGGCCTTATCTATGACCGACGCAGTGTAATTTTTTTTTTCATTTTTCCTATTTAACTATTTGCGTCGTGTCTTTTTTTTCGACTGACGCAAATAATATCTTTTGCATCATATCTTTTAAAGCATCGACACAATTTAATTTAAGTTTTTTTTTTCTTTTTTTTCCTATTATAGACCACTACACTGTATAATTACAATGCACACTTTGCTGTATGATTGTTGCCAAGAATTACTTCCCAAAATCAACCTTTTGATGTATATAAAATTTACTTCACAAATCAATTAGCTATAGCTATTGGAATAAAACAAATTAAAATTTACAATAATTTGCTTATTTAAATTATTTGCAAATTTGTAATTACAACTTCTTTAATGTACAAAATTGAAACACTGGTCACTTAGTTTCCATGATCAATCCATAACTCTTCACCATGGTCATTGCGTACGTAGTTTGTTTCTACATTATCGTCACCATATGGGGTAGGTAGATAAAGGAGGATTCTCATTAAATTGGTTATACTCGTCTTCATCAACAACATCATCAATATCAATAATATTTCTCTTGCCTTGAACAACAATTGAACACTTAGGATCGGTGGGGTCATTGTTGGAGTTAAATAATGATGATGATGTTTATAGAATAAATGGTGCATCTGTAAATACTTATGGTATTTAATAAACCTAAGTATCCGCACAAGTTTTGCATCCACTGATGATCGATCTGATCATCAGGGGAGGAAATATTCTTCACTAAGTTAAGTCATTAAGGAAACTTCAGGACTTGATATGTGAAGAGGAATGTTTGTTATTACTCAAAGATAGTCAAAGTATTCCGCACATCAGACATTCCAAACAAACTCAACAAAGCTGATTAGAATTCGTCAGGGGAACCCATCAGGGGATGACAAAGGCAGACCAACCTGTCAGGGTATGACAGTGGCTAGCCAAACTCATCAGGGGGAACGTGTCAGGGCATGAACAAGACATGTCGTTAGGGTAAGACATCAGGGTGTGACAGTGTCAGGCTAACCCATCAGGGGGAATGGTCAACACTGCATCAGTGGAAGCCGTCAGTGTATATTTTAAGTCATAACATTAGTGAATCAAAAAGCACTGAGTAAAACTTAAGTGAAGGTTGAAGCCCTGATCCAGTCTTTAACAAGACTTGTCATCAGGGGACCCAGAAGCACTGATCAAGTTCACATCAGGGCCTGTCGTCAGTGGATGGTTATGACTGCATAAACCTATCATCAGGTTTTACACTTAAATCAATGAAGCATGTTAAAGAAG
Organism: Centella asiatica; assembly: GCA_014636745.2. Taxonomy (NCBI): domain Eukaryota; kingdom Viridiplantae; phylum Streptophyta; class Magnoliopsida; order Apiales; family Apiaceae; genus Centella; species Centella asiatica. The sequence goes on from CM025785.1 coordinate 19,566,365, forward strand.
CGAGAGATATTAACTGGAAAGATATCTCTTGAAGTTTGTTTGGTCCAATGACAACTCTCGAACATTAAACGCACGCAGAGCAGGGGATGAAAAAGAAACAACTAAAGTAGCAGCAGTTTGACACATAGTTTCTAAAGGACAACGATGTGACATATATGCGGCTGAGTTGAGAAGAACAACATGTTTAATGCACGTGGGTTCAACCACTGATATACTATATATGCAAAGGAGTTCTCATTACACAAAAAAGATAATCCAACAGATCAACAAACACTGAAGCATACAAATCACTAGAGCAGCTTTGTAATATATCTTGAGAGAAATATTTCAAAGAAAGTTAGAAGCTAGTGAGTGTGAATTAGAAGATGTAATACATTACAGAATTTGTAGCTGATTAATCACAGTTGTGATTAACTAGATTTCCAGAAAAACCTCAAGTTTTAATATGTCTATTTTAACTTGAATTCGTGTGTTCATCTGATTATCTGCTTTTGTTTTTCTAAGTATTGTAGCTATTTCCTGTTGTTCAAAAAGGGTGAAAAAGAAGAAAAAGTTTTGAGTGTTTGAATTCCCCCCCTCTCATTACAAACACTTGAGGCTATTTTATTCTAACAGTCTTGGATATAAAATACTTGTTTTACTTGCGTTGCGAGTATAAATGGGTCGTCCACGTGACTCCACTGACTAAAATCTATCAAAGTAAATCCTAAGTCATCCTTTCGAACACCACGTTGTATATCAATCCAATTACAATGAAAAAGACCAATCTTGAAATCTTTGTACTCAAACTCCCAAATATTTTCAATTACCCCATAGTATGAGTTTTTCACATCTTTCAATCCTGAAGATTTGGCTCTACAAAATTCTGTTGATGAAACTTCCACGGTAACTCCACTATTTTGCATAGTGCTCTTTCCATCTTGACGCTGGGTGTAAAAAGTATATCCATTAACATCATAACCTTCATAAGATCTCACAAGCGTGTTGGGGCCATATGCTAACCATTTTATCATATTAGAAACGACATTTGGTGTATTTGACAACTGACACATTACACGGTCTTTAAACCATCCAACAAATGAGCGATTATGTTCAGTTGTGACCCAAATGCCACTTTTTGAAGGATTCTGTCTCCTAATCAAATTTACATGACAATCTAAGTAAGGACGAACTTCAGTCATGTGTTGCAGGACAAAGAGATGCGCTCTATTGCGCAGTTCACACCCAGGAGAGATCCATTTGGATCCCAATGTACCCTCACCATGAAGTCTTCCCTCGTGACGAGATTTGAGAATTCCAATAGGATTGACAACTGCTAAATACTCTGTGCAAAATTCAATAGCCTCCTCAACTGAATATCCTTCAACTATACTAGCTTCCGGCCGATATCGGTTCTTCATATATCCTTTCCAGATACCCATGAATCTCTCAAAAGGATACATATACAGCAAATATATCGGGCCATATAACTTAATCTCTCTAATCAAATGAATAACTAAATGTACCATAATGTCAAAAAATGAAGGTGAAAAATACATTTCAAACTAACATAGTGTGACAACAATATCAGTTTGTAATTTAACCAATGTGATATGTTCAATCATCTTGCTGCAGATGACATTGAAGAAAAAACAAAGTTTCATAACAACAAGTCTCACGTGACTCGGCAATATCCCTCGAATTGTAATTGGTAATAGCTGTTGCATTAACACATGACAATCATGTGACTTCATACCCAGGAGTTTCAAATCCTTCATCGACACAAACCTTTTGATGTTTGAAGAATATCCATATGGAACCTTCACACCAAACAAACACTTACAAAAATCAATTTTCTCTTTTTTACACAAAGTATAACAAGCTGGAGGTAGATATGTACGCTTCTCTGATTCTTGCGGTGCTAACTCTAGTCGTATACCCATTTCTTTCATATCGTTTCTGACTTTGATCCCGTCCTTTGTCTTTCCCGGTATATTCAACAATGTCCCAATAATACTATCACAAACATTTTTCTCAATATGCATAAAATCAAGACAATGTCTAACTTGTATGTATTCCCAATACGGGAGATCCCAAAATATGGATCTCTTCTTCCAAAGATTCTTCTTCTTAGGAGGTTGATGCAACTTTCCAAATACAACATCAATATCCTTAACCCACTCAAAGACTTCTTTCCTAGTTAAAAGGCAAACGGGCTTCTTGAGTCTCGATATGCCCATCAAAAGCCTTTTTCATCTTACGATAAAGGTGATCACAAGGAAGAAATGTTTGGTGACTCATATACACATTTTTCTTGCAATTATTTAGATGGTGGTCAACAGTAGCATCTTCACAAATTGGACATGCTTTAGCTCCTTTGACAGTGTACCCTGACAAGTTTCTATAACCAGGAAAGTCATTTATGGTGCAAAATAACATCGCACGTAATGTGAAATCCATTTGAGTATTTACATCGAACACCGTCACATCTTCATCCCACAAAAGTTTTAAATCTTCAATAAGCGGCTGAAGATAAACATTTATGTTATTCCCAGGTTGTTTAGGCCCTGAGATTAACAAGGACAACATAATATACTTGCGCTTCATACACAACCACGGAGGCAAATTATAAATGACCAAAAGAACTGGCCAAGTGCTATGTTGTCAGCTTAGAGTGCCATAAGGATTCATCCTATCCGTACAAAGTCCAAGTCGTAGATTCCTAACTTCTCCACCAAATTCAGGAAACTTTCCATCAATAGTTCTCCATTGTGGAGAGTCACTCGGGTGTCTAAGCATCACATCTGATTTCCTCCCTTTCGCATGTCACCTCAAATGTTTTGCATCTTTTGCATTTGCAAATAGGCGTTTGAATCGTTGCACTATGGGTAAATACCAAACGGCTATGGTAGGAGCCCTTTTTTTATCATCCTTAGAAGAATCATTACCCTCTCGCTTGTACCGAGATGCTCCACTCTTAAGACATGTGTGTAAATGTTCATTCTCATTTCAAAACAACACACTGTCATTTGGACATGCATGTATTTTTTTCACGTCCTACCTATAGGACACAACATCTTTTTTGCCTCGTACGTGGAAGTGGGAAGCTCGTTATTCACCGGAAGTATTTTTCGTAAAAGTTTTAACAATTCTGTAAAACTCTTGTCACTCAATCCATTCTTTACTTTCAACTTGGACAACTTCAAAGTTGTTGACAACCTTGTCAACTCGTCGCTGCACCCAGGATACAAAAGTTTTTTAGAATCGCAGACCAATCTCTCAAATATATCTGGTTGTGACATCATATGGTCTTGTAGATCTTGTATCATATCTTCCACCCTATCAATGTCCACATCATCTTCATCATTATCGACCGATTTATCGCACTTGGTTGCATAATTCAACCTTGAGCTACTAGTCATATCAGAGTCTATTCCCTTACCATTCCAAATCTACTTCGTATAACACTTCTTAAAACCTCGACGAAATAAATGTTCACGCACTGTCTCCGCGCTAGAATATTTTTTTAAATTACCACAAAGGCGGCACAGGCACACAATCATGTCTTCTTTTCCCTGTTCCTTTCTGCTTTTTTGGTGTTCAACCGCACATGTAATAAACTCGTTAACCCCTCTCACATATGCGTCATCAACAAGTAATATATTGTACATCCATGTTTGACGATCCATGTATAACTAAGTAAGCACAATGATTGTACAGATAAATCAGATGCGGACAAACAATAGTTCAAGTATACATATTGATATTTTAAATAATGCCTATAATAAATGTATTATTTTAATTAACAATGACTTACAGTACAAAAACAGCCTGTCGGGCCGGAGACATAGAAGAAAAAAACCTGCAAAACTTAGCCAAGCAACTTGCCGAAAACAAACTACCTCTCCCTCCTCTCTTAGGAACCCAACGTAACAAAAGTTATAACTTATCTACTTTAATACTAATATTATAGAATATGCGTCGGTTCTTTAAAATAAGCGACGCAAATTTGTTATTAATTTATTTTTTTAATTATTTTTAAAGATTTAGCGTGGGTCCTTTATACGAACCAAAACATTTGCGTCGGTTCTTTAAAACAAGCGTTGCAAAAAATTTTTAATTTATTTTTTAATTATTTATACATAATTTGTGTCGATACTTTAAAATAACCAACGCAAATAATCCAAAACTATTTACATCAGTGTTTTACACTAATCGATGCAAATGTTGAATTAATTTATTTTTTAATTATTTTTATAGATTTTGCGTCGATCCTTTAAAAGAACCGACACAAATATTTTTTCTTTAATTTATCACAATGCCACTGTGCTACTATATGTGACAGTTCTATTAAAAAACCGACACAAATAAGGCGACGCATAAGGCAGTTTTTGTACTAATGAGAAGGATTTACATTTTTTTTATAATTTCACTTTTTTATTCGACCATACATAAATGCGCAATTTTTGATAAAAATACTTAAGAACTTTGACATATTCTGTGATTTATTTTGTGCACCCCTTTCGAAGTACATAACATTGACATGCTAGATTGTAAAAAAATGACGCAACACTATTATCCAGCAAAGGAAATGGATTATGCTATCAACAAACTTTGATATATCTTATTACAAAACTTTTTTCCCACTCAAGTACAATTTTCATTTTTGGCGTTGCCTCGTGTTCTACATACACGTCTGTCTAAAATCTTGAAATTTCTTTTAGGTACAACTGCAATTCATTTGTTAAAAGAGTTGCATATATAAAGATATGATAGAGAACAATTAAACTCTGTGATAGACAATGTGTAACAGCAAAATCAACTTCATTCCAAAACCCAAATAATTAAATTGCTGAGCAACTCCGACGTCCAACTAGTCTCCTCACAACTCACAACGAAGTCCATAAAATGAAATAATATGAGAATGAGATGAATTTTATATTATTTATTAAATCATAATTTATATATAAGACTCATTCTTTAGTTTATTACTTCTTACAAAATTATATACTTTGTATAGTTTTAAACTCACCTCCTAAATTAAATTTGTCTGATTTATCGCAAACAAAATTTGATATATAATATACAATTTTTTCAGTCCCGCACTCTATTCATAATTTTGTCGTACTTGTCGATTTTCTACCTCTATTATTCTTTTTATCCACTATTTTATTCCCAATTTCATTCTATTTCATCAAACAAAACACAAACTAAATCCAAGTACGTACTACTTTGGATGTTATTAATTCTTTGTCCCCTCATTTTGTTGAATTAAAAACTAATTAACTTGCTGGGACAAATGGAGAAATCAAGACAATTATCGCATCTCTAGTTTTGCCGGACAAGATACATTTGAAGAGGTAATTGAAGTATTCGACAACAAAAGAAGTCTATGATAACTTCAATTATTGTATGCAACTGCAGGTACTATATTGGCTTCTTTATATGTACCGTCCTTCTTTTCTTTCCTTAATTTTGTCCTCATTTAATATGGAAATTAATGATACTATATCTCAAGTACAAAGAAAGTGTTTATTCTTGGCTGCTTTGCTTTTCTTCTTGATCTCAAAATATATTGGATCCTTGAAGCGGTCTCAATATCGTCAAGACAACCAATGTTAGCTACATACATATATTAAGCCAATTATTAAGATATCATAAATGTAACTCTACCGGTTAAAAACAATATCCCTTATACGGTGATTGTTGATAGTAATAACTCTGGCTTGCACGTATCTCTTCTGTAAACTTTTTCTAAGAAAAGAATTAAAATGACAATCTCGTGAAGTTTCATAATGTCAAAAGCAACAAAAAATTTGATAGAAAAGGAATTCAGTACGTAAGAGAAACTCTAAGTTCTCAAATTTAAGTTACAGAATTATCAAAATAGTCTAAAATACGATTGTACATCATCATTAGGCTTATATATATGGCCTAGGGCTCGAACAAATAATGTAATAATAAAATTAATAATTACGAAATTGCCATAATATTATTAAAAAAAATGGAAAATTTCACCATAACGTCGCCATGATATTACTCGTTGAGTTGAGTTGTTGGGACGTTTCAAATTGAGTGATTCACTAAATTTCGGCCCAGTCAGAGACGATTGCCCATAATTTGCATGACATCCTCTTGGACACTTACATCATTTTTTTTTTTGGGGTAACAAGAGTGGGTATCACGCCCCTAACAAGAAAATTAAACTTTTAACTCTACGTTCTAAATAATTACAAACTACACCATCCCTTATAAAACCAATTTCGAACAAACGGAGGACACACAAACTGAGGAAATTCATAAATTTTAATCGTGAGACTTTGGACTAATTAGTCCAAAGTACACTTCCAGAAAGATAATAAGATTTATCTTATCATTTCTTATTAATTCATCTCCTAACATAAGTCCTCCAAAATTGTAACCTACAAAACCAGGGGATTAATTCAGAATGACACGGTACAGAAAACCTGTCAAATACAATACACGCAATATATCACTTACTGAAATAATAAAATTGGACCCTTTGATCTCAATGTGAAATGCAATTTTTATCTTTTAAATACCAAACACTGCAAACCCTAGAAATAAATAAATAACGGGCATAAATGTATGTAGCACGAATTAATAAAATACATGCGAATAGAAGCCACAATTTATTTTCTTAAAAATTTATGCAACAAGCCTGACCTTTTAACATACTTTAGTTTACAAAATGAGGCGACCTTTACTGCATAAAACATCAAACTCCAAAACTAAACCAACATAATAATACTACGGAGTACTACATTTGGAGTACAAACAGTTGTAACGTCTTTTTTTCAACGACAAACATAGGCATAGATCGATTAGATCATGCGCCATTATTATTTGAACGTACACCAATACACACCAACTAAAGCCAAACAACAAATTAATTCACAAATGACTTAATATTTATTTTTATTATTATCTTCAGTGAACTCCTTCCGTACGTTGTCGTCACTTGCCGGTAATTCACAATTTTGCACATTCAACGACGTCGTTCTGGGGTCCAAGATGGGGTGGTCGGACTAAAGTGGGTCGAGATAACTCTCGCGTCAAGGAGTTCGGTGATAGGCGTGAAACTAACGCACCTCGGAACCTTGTACTGATTAATTGACGCGCCCCTCGAGATTGCATAGTCCATGAGCTCTTCAAATGTGCCATTTTGCACCACCCTTATCTCTAGTGGACCGATCGAGTTATCAGAGACTCGGCACTGTCGATATACTGAGTTCAACGATTCTTCCATTGCTAGACAACACCGGTTCAACACATCTTGACTCGGTGAGTTGGCTGTATCCTTCGTTAGCAACTCCAAGTATACAACATAATGCCCCGGAATGGTCTTGGTGTCGCCATAACTGGTGTATTCGACAATGGTCGTATCGAATTCATTTAACAACACTGAGGCATTATCAATGGCTATTTGTAACTCGGTCTCATTGGTCTTGTCCGAGTCAATGGTGAGTAAAATGTTCTTCCTCCTTATGAACTTGAACTGAGGGGCCGAGTTGTGAAACCCAGTCACCTGAAGAATGTCACCAACTCGGTAGCGACACAGCCCAGCATAGGTTGTAATCACGAGCTCATATTCCTTCCCCACTTCTACCTCAGTGAGTTCTAAAAGCCGGGGTGAGTCTGTGTTGCCATGGGATGACGAGTCATGAGGGAGAAACTCGAAGTAGCCCATGTTTGGCATAATGGTGTAAGAAACTTCGGATGGCTCACAAACGGGCTTCAAGTTTAGGCCGAAATAACACTCCGAAGATGCATACATTGTACAATATTTTGGTAACTTGTTACTATAATAATCAAGTGTAGGAATGTACTGAGCCATTGCACCTGTTACAATAACGTCAAGATACTTTGTGTTTGGCCAAATTCTAGTAATAATGCCTTTCCCATTCTCATCCGAGCACTGTTTAGTAATGAACTGAGCAAGTCCCGGGTCGGGTTTCAAAATACTCGCCATGCATGCCCGGACAGATGGATCGGTTATTTTCGGGTTCAAAATCCCGGTTTCAATGTCCTGGGCTAGTTGTGTCCAATTGAGCTGAAGGAACTTGATGGCTCGGACCAGGCCAGAGGCGAAGACAGCGCCCATTCGGAGAACTTGTTGACGCATGATGAGGCCACACAGCATTTGAGAGTACATGCTTTGGAACGAGTCCGGGCAAAGAATGGTTTCATTGGGACTAGTGTAAACATTGTACGGGTCATATGGCCTGCTCTTGAACTGCTCACTTTTGTAGTAACTGGTTAGCACCGGACGGGCTACTAGCCCATTCCGCGTCATCGTCTCGGCCTTTATAAACAGAAAGTATAAGCCCTTTCCTTTGTTCAAGTCTGGCACGTAGCTGTTGCATGTTCCAATATATATCATTAATTAGCCGGAGCGATCGAAAAAAGGAAATTTCCATGAGAATCACCAATTAATTTAATAACCGTGGAAAGTGATATTTTTTGCATTAAAAGTGATAGATCCATGTGTGCTCTTGATGTCTAACAGGACTATATGTAATAGTGTACTATTATACTTTGGTTAAAGAGTAAATTTTAAGCTAATTCATTCCACGGTTGCACAATTCAATTATTGAGTAGCACATGTTTAAATGATTTGTAAAACAAGAATAATCTTAATTTTGAAGCAAAAATTTAAAATTACCAATCCATTCGAGCCAGAAATAATGGTGTGGATTTTATCAAACCATTCCGATCTACAAATATGTAGGTTGCAGTATCATTTTTTTTTGTTAATTAAATTATAATTATGGCGTTTGAAATATTATTGTCCTGTAGGTACAGTCCGCAAAATGATCTAAAATAATAATCCATCAGTGGGGTCTATGTGTTGCCTGGTACAGATATGGTCCCATTGGTTGATTCTAGTTCACATGTACCTATATATATTATTCCTGTTGCCCTAGCTAATTGTAACTAAAATCAGGAATATATATGGCAAAAATAGAAAACATAATACATACAGATTCATGACAGGCATGAGAAGGCTATAAAGCATCCCTCTACGATCCCACTCTTCGGCAATTGTTGGCATCAGCTTTCTCTCACCGCTTGATGTCCCTGAACTGCATATATATCCCAACTCCTTGTTTAGGCCAAAAAAAACACATGCGCGCATGCACAAACATACATATATATAATTGACCAGATATATGATCAAGAAAGATGGAAAACTATAGCTTTAATTAACTTAGAGTCAAAATTATCTTACAATAGCTAATTTTAAAGCTAGTGCAGAATACTAGGTAATTAAATTACTTTATATTCAATTAAATTCAGGATTTTGAACAAGATGTTACTCTTTTTTGTTAAACCGAATAATATATACTATCATTAATTCTAAAATTAGAAATATGTTTTAATTTTTTGAGTTAAACTATAAAATTAAAATTTAAATTAATGTCAGTTTAATTGATTACATATGATGCATGTAACTAGCTATTATATTGTTAAGGTTTATAACAAAAATATTTAATCACAGTATAATTTGTATTTAAAATTTTTATAGATTAATTTTGAAATTCAATATCTTGTTATTTGATAAAAAAAATTAAAATATATCTCTAATTTTAAAAAAGAAACGAATGGAGAGAGTATATACGTACCTGGTGAGGAATTCGGAGATGGGGTGAGAAGAGAGGATAGGGGAGCGGTCACCCTCAGCAATCCTTTGTATAAAAGGCTGAAGATCCTCGTAATTCACAACCGGAACCTTGCACTTGTACGTGCCGCGGTCCGTGGCACCATTAAGGTTGAACTTCTTGAGGTACTCCGTCTCGGCATTTCGGCTTATTATTTCCTTCAAGACTTTCTCTTGAACATTGTCTGCATTTTGTGTCATTTCTTTTATGAATTGGAGAGCTTTCGCGTCTTTCTCGCATATCGGAGAGCCGAGTGGGTAGTCAACCTTTTTCATGACTGAAAGATTTTTAGAGAGAAATATAAAGAAAAGTTTTTGTTGATTGAACAAGTAAATATGAGTGCACTGGTTTTAGTCCATGCGAATGAACAAGTTTATATAGGAAGAGAAGAGTTGCCACGTCACTCGACACGTGGAAAGAGTCTGGCAAGTAGATTTAAGTCATCGGAAGGACTTTTGACGGAGCATTGCTAATTTCAAATATTCTGTTGTAAGTATTTTGTCTACTACCCTAGGGGCCTTACTTACGTGTACGGCTCAGAGGAGACACGTGGATACCTTTCTGGTGAGATTGCCTATATTCAGGGGGACAAGTTGGGTCCACAGTTAGGGGACAAGTTGGGTCCACATGACGCCTATACCGCCAATGCATGTTTGCTAATACTACCCAGCAAACAAAATTCCAACAAAGTGAGAAAATTCTATTTCTGCTGATGCATACTCTATAATACTATCAAATTTACGTTCAACTGATGTGTTTGTTAAGGATTGTGGATTCCAATATAATGATGTACCCATGATGTTTGTTAAGCAAGTAAATTAAGTGACACCAGTAAATTATTCCACTTAGATTAATATTTATCAATTAATTAAGAATGAATTATCTGTGAACTCACATCTTTTCTCCTTTGTAATTAATCTATACATATTGTATAGGATATTAACTCTTTATCAACGACTATTAGTTCAATTTTGAGCGTCAAAATAAATGCAAAACTACAATATTATAGGATCAATAGCTAATAGTAAATAAAGACTACTTGTAAAATATTGGTATGATAGTTCCATCTAGGGACAAATAAAAAGACCAAGATCATCATTCAGATTAAGACGAATTAAGAACTGCCTAAAAAGGTGACTTATTAAGAGACCAATTTGATCTTGGACTAGTTTATAAAATCGTAAAAGTCCATAATATTAAATTGAAAGACTGGTCTAATTTTATCTATACGTACATAATAATAACAAACTAACTCGAGATTGTGATTAGAACTGAACTAGCACCGAAATTGAGTTTGTTAAAATGTTTATATATTACACTCACAATTTATCGATTTTTTAATCAATTTTTTTTTATCATTTTCTCAATAATTCAAATGTATTTTAAGTTTTCATATGAAGTAGAAAATCTTATATTAATAAAATAATTCTAAAGTTATTATAAATTATTAGTTTTTTATTTAAAATTTGTACATTTCAATAGAAAATTAGTTTGTAATAACTATCATTGTAGAAATTTTGATCAACAAATAGAAAATTAGATTTTATTATTTTATTTTTAAAAATAAGTTAAATTCATGATTTAAAAAAAAGAAAAAGATGAATTGGGGTTGAGAATAGCTTAGGACTGATTTAGGTCTCCTTAGCCGGAAATCCTCGATAATCCTTATTTTTTTGAACTCGGACTGACATGGCCTAACCTGATCAACTCCAAGATCGATCCAAAACTAAACTAATCAACATTAATCTTTTTAAAGACTGATCTGATTTAAACTGTTCAGTCTATTTGTTTATCCATGGTTCCATCTTTTACTTTTAATCCTTCAAATTAAGAAAACGTGCACGATTCACCTAGCAAGTTACTGATAACTTCAAGTAATTGTCAATTGAGTCTCAGATATATTAATTGATCGAATCATCTGAATTGATTAATAAATTTGAAAATTTAGTGGAAGAAGGTATTTGAAATTTGTTATACTTTAATTATACGTGTAGTATAACCAGGTTAGAACAAACTTGGGGAAGCAATGGTGGTCGTTGTCATTAATGCTTATTTTTTCAGTAGAAAAACAAAATACTCTCTGTCTAAATTTACTTATTACATTGGCTTTTCATAGACAAATTTTAAAATTCATGCTTTATAGATTACGATAGAGTACGAATTTTGAAAATACAAAAGTTGACTTTATTATCATAATTATGCGCATACTTTTAATAAACACAAAAAGATATTTTCATTTTAAAAATAGTTAACTTGATCATCAAACCTGAAGAAGAGAACAATATTTATACTATCTTTCATAAAATCATTTACTTGATAATAGAACTTGGGAATTGGGATGATGAACTCGAGAACGTTGTAAAATTTGTGCAACTATTATCAAGTTTATTTTTCATAACTGAAATTCTTTTTTCATATAACAAGCTGGCAATTCCGTGCTAAGGCATGACGTGGCTGCTATAATATATTAAATTCAATTAATTTTATTATTTATATGAATACATATATGATATTTAATTTTTACATTTCTTTCTTTTATATCAATAAATGAATTTGAAAGGAACATATTTAGATTTGATTGAGTCCACTTGTTTTCATTTTTTGTACTCTTATTTTCTTTGTTTGAATTATTATATTCTCAAAGATAAATTAGATGTGATTTCTAAAATAGGAAAATAGTACTTAGTGAAATAGTAAATTAGACATTTACGGGAAGAAGTTTAAGAAGTTAAGCTTCAATAAAACAATTTTAATTGGATATAGACTCCTATTATTTCATTAGTCACAACTGGTTAACAAAAATTAATTACAAATTCGCCGTTTAAAATTATATCAGAGATCAACTACAATTTAAATTTTATAACTTCCTTCGAAATTAATCGTATGGATATCTATTACTTCTATTATTATATACAAGTGTGCAAGGCACAGGTGGCTCACAATATTATATGAATATAAATTTTTTGAATTTAGAGTAACCATAGCATTTTTTAACTATAACAATTTAAATTATATAAAAAATTGTATAATATTGTATAATATTATTTTTGTTTATCAAAATTACAATAAAACTATTGCCTATCAATGACTGACAAAAAGAAAGGGATATGAAAATAAAAAAAGTAAAAGCAAACTTTTACTATGAATATTTTAATTTTAATGACACTAAATTAGAAACAAAATGTAAAAGCTGCACAAATCTAATAACTCAAATGAATATATAAATTAAAATAGGAAAATACAATAGAAGTTTTTAAAAATCATATTAGGTTTCAAATATATTTGACTTTTATAATCAATAAAAGTATGTTTGAATTTAATATCAAATTACTATCTGTGCAAACTATATTTTAGTGCTAATATTATTAATACTGTTACTATTCTAGGGTTGTGGCTGTTCATCACTGAATAGATTTAAGAAACTGATATCAATTTTGATTATTAAGTTGTAATTCAGATTCAAGATCAATAAAAATCATTATGCATTGATTGATATAATTTATCTTGTTTATTAATTTTACAATTAATTTACAAATTATATCTGAGATCTTTACATTGAAAGATAAATATGAAATTTGTATTCAATAACAATAGACATTTAACTATGTCAATCACACGTTAACCTACCTCATTTGCTGACAACAGTAGTTGTTCCAATTATAATATGTGCCGTAAAAAAAAAGATTAAGCATATTTTTTAAAAATTAAAAATAAATTGAACATTAAATATTTGCAAATTCTACAAATTTTGGCGATTTCTTGTGATGTCTGATATACTCTCTTAATCAAGTGAGTTGGACTTAATTAATTTTTTTAATAATATTAAATAGTTATAAAAATACACATTCAACTTCATACATATTTTTTCAAACGATAATAAATTTTATCATTATGTTAATTCGATTCACTAAAAATTATTCCTTCCGAATAAAATTTTAAATTTGTTATACAAAATCCATTAGAGTTCGTAAAAGAATGTGTGGTTTTGTAAACAAGGCAAACTCACGAGTTAACCTTAAAGATCTTAGAAATATATAACCAAATCTTTAATAAATTTTCCTAGCTATCAAATTTGACTCGATTGATTCCTCTTTCCATGTCCGACACATATCCTGTTGCGTGATTTATTTGTAAACTTTCATCAAGGAAATCTGGTACTTCATCTGTTCCAATTTTTTTATTTTTATATTTGAAAAAAACATTATTCTAAAAAAGATTTATATTTAAATTAATTTTTTTTATTTTTGCGTTAAATTAAAAAAATTTCAATTACAAATTTATAGATTTCGTCATGATTCATAATAAATTTTATTAGAAAATTTATTATTTATACATTTAATTATTAGTTAAAAATATAAAATTAATAATTATAAAAAAATTTAAATATTATTTTTTTTGTGAGACGAGGGTAATAATTTTTGCTGCCTTGACATGATAACAAGTAAATTAATTGAATTTTTGACTTTCAAAAGATAGAGAACGAAAGAAAAAGAAGCAACTCTAACAAAGTCTTTTGTAGCAGTAACTAATTAATTATTAGTGGACAAAGCTAGAAGACAAAAAATTTCGATTCGATTATGTCATCTTTGTCTGAAAAGTTATCTGTCCTCCCAATCGGAAGGGTTTTTCTTTCTTCCTAATTTTCTGCTCAACAGTAGCGTGATCAAGGATCAAGTAATTAAGAAACTACTTACATATATACATATGATGGAAAACCAAAATTTACCCATGCAGGATAATTGCTTGATTGTGTATATATATTAATTTCCATAAACTAACTAATCTAAATAAAAGGTAGTTCGATCAAGCAGGATTTATGAACCTTTAGAACAAGGAAAAGAGTGGAGATGTATTTTAAAATGATGTTACATTAGATCTATCAATCTTTAATATTCCATTCATCCCATCGCTTAAGCTTTTTTAAAAGTTTAACGGATGAGACGAAGGAAGTAAAATAAAATTTGATCTTACAAAAATAAACATTTATATCTTGTAAATTTGTACATAACATCGTCAACCAACCAGAACTCAACCAAGAAAAGGGGGAGAAAGACAAAATCAAGAGGCCAGGAATGAAAAATCGTACTGCTTATGAAGCATGCAAGAACTGTGAGGGATTAATGTAGAGGACGCAAGTCTTGTGATTTGTACGTGCTGGCACATCCCTCGCGTCCTGCTACTAATCGAACACTGTACTAATTAATATCTTCTATCTAACACTGTACTAATTACATTTTGATATGGATATATACGCATCTTAATTGCATATATATATATATATATATATATGCAGGACAGACCACATCTCTTTCTTATCCTCTTTTACGTTCACACACACATTCTGCACTTAATACTTCTCTCTTGACATGTCAAATAATTTCACAATATATACCAAAGTCTTTTAAACAATAAGATATTTTTCAAAAAGGGCAAAAGGAGAAAAGAAGAAAATTTAGAGACACTTTTATGCTATATCAATATATATAGCACTCGACTGATTTTAAAATCTTACTTAATTAAGTCCATCAATTAACGACATGTTGATTTAGAATCAATCTTGAATTGAAGATTATATGATTTTCATAAATAAAAAGGAAAATAAATTGTTTGATTTAACGTTTTTTTTTTGACAAATACAATAATTATCTATATTAACTAAAATAAAGTATTTATATAAAACGTTGTAGATTAATTTTAAAATGTTAAAATTGGCCTATATATATAGTTGGTGGTTAACAGCAATAATAATAATGCATAATAATAAACATGAGGAATTTGAGTGAATTACTCAGTAGGGTTTTGATTTGATTAGACTCTTGCATGAATTTTGTCCTCGTCTCTCATTTCATGGTTGGACGACCGTGTAACATCATAACATGCATTGTATCGGTCGAAAGTAACACGTGCACATATGCCTCTTCCAGATTGAGATATCATCCATATATCTTTGATAGATGTATTAGTAGTCAAGAATAATTAATTAAATAATAATATTGAGAGAATGATATATGTGTATAAGATTTTACTTGAAATATGACACCTTAGTTATTAAATTTGAAATAGTCAGTTTGTTGCCCCCATAAAGATATATATATATACATACGTTTCTGACCAAATTATCGAACTCAATATAGACTCGTTCCTATTACGATTTTACATTGGTTCATACACCTTTAACATTTTATCCACGTATACTTTTAATTAATATTTATCAAATTATTATTATTATTATTATTATTATTATTATTATTATTATTATATTATAAACATATTATCCAATAATCTCTTCATATGTTCTAAATATAAAATAATAATAATAACAATTTATACAAGAACAAATTCAAATAAAGTCATTCATACATGTCCGAAGCAAACGAAATCAAGTATTAAGGTTTTGAATCAAGAACAAATTCAATAAATGAATAAGTTCACATGCTGGTGAATAATATCTAAATAAAATAAAATAGACAAATGAAAAGATTTAGATATTTAATTAGCCACAAGATTCTACTCGTCTAGTAGATCATCATTCTTAATAGAGAAATCCATTAATCTTCTCTAGTTTCAACATTTTCTCTAAATTTTTTCTAAATTTACAATTAAACATATAATTTCGTGTAAGGCGTCCCCAACAAATTTCGTTCACTAATTATTAATTAAAGAAAAATATTCTAAACTCAGTACAAGTCATATCAAAACACGATGAAAAAAAAAACTTTCATTCTTTGTCTTAAGTACTGGTCAGATTCAAAGAATGTACTAATCACTTTTGATTAACATAGTTTGATGTTCAAGTGTCTAGTTCAACTCATAAAAACTTAGCACTAACCACATATCAAACTACAATGCATCATCACTAAGTTTTGAATCATAAAATAGATTATTACAAAAGTATCTAGTTTAATACTAAAGAATTTAGTACCGATAACAAAACAAAACTATTTATCATCACCAACAGGTTTTCAACACATAGAATCTGTTCAATTATTGTTTCTTTTATGAAAGATAAGAATCACACATGTCTTATTTTAGAATGTTATAGTCTCATACCTAACAAGATTTTATTATGATGTATCATCAAATTTGGAATGACAAGTCATGAGAGACACATTATCAAATTTGGAATGATATAAATAAACTACAACATTAAGACATATCAAATAACAAAACTTAAACAAATAAATTGAGAATAAACCATACTAGGTCACAAATCCTTTAAGAGACTCTAATCTAATGGTTTTAATCCTATCTCCTCCATAATGGATATATGATGAAATTACATTATTGTAACATATTGTAAGAGCAACAACCTCAACATTCTCTTTAACTATTAAAGAGTGTTCAAACAAAAATATGTGCAATTTATTTTTCACCACTTGTAGATAATATATTTTAAATTTATCATTGGAACATCTAGAACAAAACCTCTATTAACTGTATTTCTCAAACAATAAAAACTAGATTATAGAGTTTCAACTTCAAAGATGACAAAACTATTTTTTTGCATGTTTCATAGACTTCCAATACAATATTGTACTACCTAGTGTATACATATACACACTGATATTAAGAGACCATTAAATATCCTTTTAAAATTAAAGGATTCTAACAACATAAAGCATATCATTGTGTACCTATAAAGTATCTAATCAGCCTCGAGGACATTTCATATTTCGTCAATCTCTAGGACATCACATAGATCTATTAGAATTACAGTGAGTTTACTGAACATGCCAACTACAAAGACTATGTCAATATTGGTGCAAGTTACTATGCACATGAGATTACCGACTAGTTTGGATTAATCCAACTATCCTATAAATTTACACTAAATCACACGGTGTCTCAATCTCATTGTATCACTGTATCTATTATATCAAGTTGATTTAGATAAAACCTTGTTGATACGTCAAATTCACGTAACTAGGGTTAGGGTAACAAGCTCCCTAGATATTAACGCACTTTGACCACGAATTAAATGTCTTCGCCAACTTGCAAAAGAAAATGTTCTAAGAACTGTGGGGGTTCAGCCTTTTGTAAGACCTTTAGGTGTGTCTGTTAGCAAGAGCTTTAGCTATGATATGCGAATACTGTATTGTAAGATTACGTACATGGTAATGTGTTATCTACCCTGTATTTATACACACCTGAGACATAGGAGTCCTTCTCAGATTATGATGTGGAGTCCTTCTCGGATTAAAGTGTAGTTTGGGAGGTTACCACCCCTGTTTCTATTATCCTTTAGACATAGATCTTACGTTTTCAATCTCTGTCCATTTATTATCTCAGCCTTATCCTAGGTTCACTGAATGTAGACCCATGAATAATTATGAGCCTCTTTGACGCCATTACAATGGTCTATTAATGCCCAACTAACATTTATTAAATTTGGGGCTATTTCCTTAATCCATATCACTTATCTCCTAATTTTTGCTATCAATACTTAAAGCCAAAAATTACTAGTATCTTATTAAACATACATACTAATATATATATATATATATATATATATTATTTATTATTATTATTTTTTGAGGGGACCTTGCTTTGCCCATTAACTTTGGGGTACCTCCAAAGTTAACAGCGAGAAATGATGTTTTACTTTCGTAAGTTATCGGGTCGAGCTTGTAGTTTCTCCGATAAAATATACCTTGTTAACTTCGGAAAGCTAGCGGGGCAAACTTAAGCTTTTTTCGTTAATTTTTTCCCTGGCAAGTTCAATAAGTTAACGGGCTAGTCGTTTGATTGCTTCACTACAATTTACCTCGTTAACTTCGGTAAGTTATTGGGGTAAATAGGCGATTGCCTTGTTGGTTTTTACCTCGTTAACTTTGATAAATTATTGGGGTAAATAGGTGATTGCCTCACTAGTTTTTGCCTCGTTAACTTGGATAAGTTATCGAGGTAAATAGACGATTGCCTCACTGGTTTTTATCTCGTCAACTTTTTGTGTGGGGGGTAATAACTTACCTTGGTTTTTGAAGAACTATTACTTTATATACTTGTATGTGTGTGTGTGTGTATTGTAACCCTTTTCATGAGCTTCTTATCTCCATGGCCCATTCATGGGCTTTTGAATCCCAACGGTTGACTAATGTCCACCGCTGGATCAAATAGATCTCGACCGTTGGATTTCTTTCACCTCTGCTTATATTTTCACTCAAGACGTAAATGGAAATTCACTTTTACTCCAAAAATTTCTTTAGCATAATCTGTTATATAATCTCTCTTTCACTAGGCGATTTCCGGCAAGGGATCTCCACCACAAGGCGATTTTCGGCAAGGGATCTCCACCACAAGGCGATTTCCAGCAAGGGATCTCCACCACAAGGCGATTTCCAACAAGCTTTTGCTACCATCATTCAAGCGGCGTTTTTCATGTTCTTCATTCCATTCACCAAGTTCATCGTAACCTAATTCTTTCCAATCGACATGGATTCAGGTAACTCCACTGAATCTGTTTATTCCCCTATTTCTACTTTTGATATTCCATTTGTTCATCCACTAGACTCGATCCCCATCTATCCCCGAGTCAAAGGCCCAAGATGAGGAAACACATGAAATCCCCTCTTCCTCTTCTAGGCCTAGTGGGCCTAATATCGACCATGTTATTAACGCTTAACGTTATGTCTGCTCAAGATGTTGTGGATACTGCTAGGGATGAAATTTCAAGTAACCAAAATTTTGACGCCTATAAAAATATTTCTTCCATTATTTTGGAATCAAAACTCCATAAATATGTCCTTTGTCACTGTATGTGTGCTCGTTATTCTCTTAGATTAGCCATTGAGGTCGACAACTCTTGCAATGTTGGCACAAATTTGTGCATTTTTTATGAATGTATGGAAGCAGGGCTTAGATTCCCCCTCCATGAGTTTATTCCCCACCTACTTAAGAGTTACCCTATCCACCTGAGTCAAGTTACCCCCAATGGATAACGCATGGTTTATGCATTTTTGCTTAGGTGTGTCCAAAGGAATAAGACTCCATTAGTTCGGGTGTTCTGATACATGTTCCAATTAAGGCATACCGGGTGTAATAATGTTGGTTGGGTGTATTTTCAACACCGCAACCTAATTTCTAAGTTGTACGATACCTCTACCCTAAAAGAGTCTGTCCCTTCTGTTGGAAGACCAAATTTTACTATATCCACTGGGATGGGGGGAATTGGAATGATATTTTCCCCCACAAGTGGAACATTTTGAATAGTGATAAGGTGAATTAGGCGGTGTCAGATGCTGAGAAAGAAACGGCCAAAGAGTTGGCGGCGAACGGGACCGACGAGGATAATGTGTAGGATCTCCTCTTGGAGAAGAACCTTATTAGATGGGGTCTCAACCCTGAAAAAGGCTAAAGTATTTTCTCAATCTTGATTTGACATTACCATTGTTTACTTCATATTTTTATTTTTATCATCAAAGCTTAACTAATCCTTTTATTTTTCTCAGGTTTGGAGCGAGCTAAAGCTGTATCTTCGAGGAAAACGAAGAGCATGAAATTTGTTCATAAGAGGCACAAGGGTGAGGAATGCCTCTCTTTTGATCAATAAGGGGTGCAATTCCTCCTTTTGAGCCCATTAACATCGATATGGAGACGAAGGGCGTCCCCTCTCATGCCTCCGATCCTTCGTCCGATCATCCACTTTTCCCAAAGAAGCAAAATGGAGTTACTATTGGCTCGAGGAGGGAGGTCCCCATTTTCACCAATCCTCAATATCCCTTTTTACTGGGATGACCCCTTACTCATGGTGACACTATCCTTGGCGAGCATGATCCTGTTAAGGAATTTCTCGTGGGGTTGGTGCCCTTGATGGACAAGGAGATTTTGACCCATCATTAGCTTTACTGTCACTAACTTTCAAATTCTTCTTTTGCATTATAACATCACGTTTATGCCACTGAACTTACCACCCATGCTGAAAAGCAATGAGAGAAGTTTGGTAAGCTGGAAAACAACCTCGAAAAGAAAGAGCGTCAGTTGAAAATTGCTTAAAACGAGGTACGCTCTTACTGCTCCACGAAGGAGGGTTTAGAGAAAGAGATTAAAAGTTCTAAAAAACTTAATGATACTCTTATTGTTGAGAATCTCTTTCTCAAATCCCAAGTTCGTAGGCTAAAAGACGAGTTTGAAAAGGCCTCTGCGGATGTAGTCAAGGAATATAAAGCCTCGACTTAGTCTCAGACAGACGCATAAGACATTTGTTTTGATTCAGAGTACAAAATAATGTTGGGCTGCTACCACTTGTGCACTGAAAAGGTGTTTGCTCTCTATCCTGATGTAGACCGCGAGACTATAATGGAAGATGGGGAGAAAAAAATGTTGTTGGCATGTCGCCGCTATACAGAGAGGCTCGAGGTCCCTCTTGAGCAATTTCATTTGAAGTCTTAGTTAATTTTTATTTTGTATACATTTGGGTTTATTATTATGTAAAACTTTATTGGCCACAGAGCCTTATTATAGTCTATAACATTCAGCTTTATCAAACACTTATATTATTTTTCTTATTCAATTATCATTGTTACAAACAGATTTAAAAGGGAATTTTTTTTATGTTGGCTAAAATAAAGAGGAAAATCCCTCAACCAAAAATGAGCTAAAAAAATTTCAAATCATTGATAATAAATCTTAAGGTTGTTTACATGCTATGACCTTGGTACTTCTTGGTCTCCTAAGGTCTCAAACTGGTATGATCCTGGGCTTAGTACCTTCTTGACTCGGTAGGGCCCCTCTCAGTTAATGGTTAAGTTGCCAGCGACAACTCTTGGATTTGATACTTCCATTTTCCTAAGCACTAGATCCCTTGCTTAAAGGCTATTCCCTTTACCCTTAGATTGTAGAATTTAGCCACCGCTTTCTTATGTTCTTCAATTTTCTACCGGGCTTTATCTCTGACATGCTCCACCAAGTCCAATTCGGCCCGTAGACCTTCACCATTTTCTTGCTCATTGAAACCAACAATCCTTATTGAAGGTAATCCCGCCTCTAAGGGTATAACGACTTCTGTACCATACACAAGTTTAAACAGTGTCTCAGTTGTTGCAACCTTACAAATAATTCAATAAGCCCATAAGACAGTATGCAACTCCTCCACCCAAGCTCTTTTAACTTCTTCAAGCCTCTTCTTTATTCCATCAATAATGATCTGATTTTTTACTTCTACTTGACCATTTTCTTGTGGATGTCCAATAGAGGTAAACCTCTATTCAATGTTTAGGTTTTGGCAAAATGCCTTGAATATTCTTTTTTTGAATTGTGTTCTATTGTCTGTGACAATAACCCATGGCAAGCCAAAGCGACATATGATTGACTCCCATAAAAATTTCTCTGCCTTTTAGGTAGTTTGGGTTGCTAGAGCCTCAGCCTCGACCCACTTCGATAAATAGTCTATGGCCACTATTAAGTACTTTCGTTAGCTTGTCCCATTGAGGAGTGGTCCAACGAAGTCAATTCCCCACATTGCAAAAGGAATGAAGGCACTAATTGCAGAGAGGAGCTTTGCGGGTTGTCTAACTACTGGCGCAAACTTTTGACACCTATCGCATCTTCTTACAAACTCAATTGCCTCTTGTTGCATTCCTAGCCAATAATAACTGTGTCTCATTATTTTATAGGTCAAAGCTCTTCCGCCTAAATGTTGTCCACATACCCCAAAGTGAACTTCTTGAAGTGCCGACAAGGCTTCTGGTGGTGTGAGATACCTGAGATATGGTAGAACGAATGATCATTTATACAGTGTATCGTTGATCAGGTATACCGAGTTGATTTTATACGAACTTTCCTTGCCTCATTGGGGTCATCTGGCAAGACACCATCTTTAATATATTGAAGGATGAAGATCATCCAATAAATCTCACGTTCGATTGGCGCAACCAATTTTGCGTTTATGATAGGCACTTGTACTTCTTTTACATTGTTTTCCTAGTGAGATGCCGAGAACTTGTTTTCCCAGTGAGATGCCGAGAACTTGTACTTCTGTTATTTGATAACAGCTTCAATCCAGAAATTTAATTCTAGCTACATACAATTAAACAACTTGTTTTCAAAATTTAATTAATTTTTAGAGGCATAATTCAACATTCCTAATTCAGAAACTAATCTAGAAAAGGTAGATTCATCTAAAGGTTTTGTGAATATGTCTGCAAGTTGTTTATCAGTTGTTACCCAGTGTAATTCGATATTACCTTCACTTACATGTTCTCTTATAAAGTGATATCTAATATCTATGTGTTTTGTTCTTGAATGTTGCACTGGATTTTCTGTTATTGTTATGGCACTAGTATTATCACAATATATAGGAATTTTGGATAATGACATACCATAGTCTAGGAGTTGATTCTTGATCCATAGGATTTGAGCACAACAACTCCCAGCTACAATATATTCAGCTTCTGCTGTTGAAGTAGAAACTGAATTTTGTTTCTTGCTGAACCAAGAAACAAGTCTGCCTCCAAGAAGTTGGCAACTTCCACTTGTGCTTTTCCTATCAAGCTTGCAACCTGCATAGTCAGCATCTGA
Source organism: Centella asiatica (assembly GCA_014636745.2). Taxonomy (NCBI): domain Eukaryota; kingdom Viridiplantae; phylum Streptophyta; class Magnoliopsida; order Apiales; family Apiaceae; genus Centella; species Centella asiatica. Next base: position 19,589,542 of record CM025785.1, read on the forward strand.
ATAACCAATTAATTTAAAATCAGATTCTTTGGGATACCATAAACCAAGGTTTGGGGTACCCTTTAGATATCTGAGTATTCTTTTTACAACAATCAAATGTGACTCTCTAGGGTCAACTTGAAATCTAGCACACAAACATGTAGCAAACATTATATCAGGTCTACTTGCAGTTAGATATAAAAAGAGCCTATCATGCCTCTATAGCTAGTAATATCAATTTTCTTTCCTTTTAAATCTTTATCCAGCTTAGTGGCAGTATGCATGGGTGTTTTTGCAGATGCACAATCAACCAAATCATATTTTCTCAATAAGTCTTTGATATACTTAGACTGACTGATAAAAATTCCATCAGTTGATTGTTTTATTTGCAATCCTAAGAAAAATGTTAATTCTCCCATCATACTCATTTCATATCTAGACTTCATTAGTTTTGAGAATTTTTCACAAAGTTTTTTATTTGTAGACCCAAATATAATATCATCTACATATATTTACACCAATATAATGTCAGAGCCTTGCTTTCTATAAAATAAAGTTTTATCTATGATACATCTAACAAATTTATTTTCAAGTAAAAATTGGGATAGAGTATCATACCAGGCTCTTGGTGCTTGTTTTAAACCATAAAGTGCTTTGTCTAACCTGTAGACATGATTTGGAAATTTGGAGTCCACAAAACCTGGGGGTTGGCAAACATAAACTTCCTCTTCCAATTTTCCATTCAAGAAAGCACTTTTGACATCCATCTGGTACACCTTGAAGTTCTTGTAGGCTGCAAAAGCCAAGAAGATTCTGATTGCTTCAAGTCTTGCTACTGGTGCAAAAGTTTCATCATAATTTATTCCTTTTTCTTGAGAATATCCTTTTGCAACCAGTCTTGCTTTATTTCTTGTAATTGTACCAGTTTCATCCAATTTATTTCTGAAGACCCAATTGGCACCAATTATTGATCTATTCCTTGGTTTGGGTACCAATCTCCAGACTTTGTTTCGAGTGAATTGGTTTAACTCCTCTTGCATGGCAATTATCCAGTCAGGATCTTGAAGTGCTTCCTCAATTTTCTTTGGCTCAATCTTTGAGAGAAAACTGAGATATAAACATTCATTTTGAGTTGCATTTCAAGTCTTGACTCCATCCTCTAGACTTCTAATTATCAAATCTGGTGTGTGGTCTCTCAACCATGGAATTGCACATGGCAGATTTGACCTTGAAGTGGAGGCTTCATTTTCTAGATTGATGTTATCCAATCTAGCTTCATGATCAGAGACTGCTCCCCCTAAACCATTGACTTCTTCATTATTAGCTCCCCCTGAGCTGTTTATCTCAATAGTCTTTGGTGTCAATATAGTCTCTGATTGTGCATCAGTGACTCTAGTCTCTGGTGAACCATTAGTCTCCGATGGAATACTAATGTCACCAGTCTCTTGAGTTTCATCTAATACTCTAGTCTCTGATAGAGTATTAGTTCCTAGTACTTCATGCACAACAGTTAACTCCCCCTCAATTATGTAGGGATCATTGCTATCTTGGGGTTTTTTAGTAGTCTCTGATGGATATTCTCATGCATCCAATTCATTCTCAAAACTGAGAGGTTCATGCAATCCTTGTCCAATCATTCCTGGAATCTTTTTATTATCAAATACAACTTGAATTGATTCCACAATGACCTTTGTTCTTAGATTATATACTCTGTATGTTTTACTTGACAAAGAATAACCTAAGAAGATTGCCTCATCAGACTTGTCAAATTTTCCTCTTATTTCTGATGAGTCTCTCAGTACAAAGCACTTACAACCAAACACATGTAAAAACTTGAGAGTTGGTTTTCTCCCAGTCATTAATTCATAAGGTGTTTTGTTGTATGCTTTGTTTATCAAGGATCTATTCTGTGTAAAGCAAGCAGTGCTTATAGCTTCTCCCAAAAATATGCGGGAAGCTTAGCCTCTTGTAACATAGTCTTTGCTGCTTCAATAAGGGTTCTATTTTTTCTCTCAACATCTCCATTTTGTTGAGGGGTTCTTGGAGCTGAGAATTGATAAGTTATTCCTTTTTCAGTGCAGAATTCAATAACTTGGGAATTCTTGAATTCTGTTCCTCTATCACTCCTTATCACCCTTACTGTTTTTCCTGACTCAGTTTCTTTATTCTTGATATGATCAATTATCAACTGAGCAGCTTCATCTTTTGTATGGAGGTATTTTACCCAAGTATACCTCGTGTGATCATCCACAATAACCAAAGCATATCTATTTCTTAAGATTGACATCACATGTAACAACTGTAGTGGATCAGTGATTGATGTTGCTGGTTTGCTTTTGAATGACACACTTCTTTGTTTCCCTTTCTGGCATGAATCACACAATCCATCTTGTGAAAATTCCAATTGTGGAATGCCAGCTACCAGTCCTTTCCTCACAAGCTTGTTGATGTTCTTGAAATTCAAGTGGGAAAGCTTCTTATGCCAAAGCCAACTTTCATCAGTTGAAGCTTTGCTATAAAGACATGTGATTTGATCAGTAAAAGAAATAAGATTTGCAACATACAAATTTCCTTTTCTTTTCCCTATCAAAATCACATTATCAGATTCTTTGTCACACACCAAGCATTGGTTTTCTTTGAAGGTGACATTGAATCCCTTATCACATAGTTGACTCACACTTAGTAAATTCTGCTTTAAGCCATCAACTAGTGCTACTTCAGTGAAGATGACATCTCCATGTTCAACACTGCCATATCCCCTCGTATGTCCTTTGCTGTCATCTCCAAAAGTGACTTTTGGGCCACTTTTCTCTTCATACTGTTTTAGCAGGGATTTATCTCCAGTCATGTGCCTTGAACAACCACTGTCCAAGTACCATGTTTTCTGCTTTTTGCCCTGCACAGTAGAGAGTAACTAGTTTGAGATTTTTTTAACCCAGACTTTCTTGGGTCCTTTCTCACTAGTTGTAGACTCAAGACTTGACTCAGATTGAGTTGATTGTCTTTTAGCAGTTTTGACTTTAATTGGACAATCATTAGTCTTGCTACTTGTTTGTGAGAGACTGCCAAGCTTAGAATTCTCATTGTTAATACAAAGATGATTTAACCTTTTTACAGGTGATTTATCTTTTATTTTCTTTGAAGATGCAGTCTCAGTTATAGGAATTTTATTTTTGCTCCTACAGTTAACAGCTATGTGGTTGGGGTTACCACATACATGACATGTTTTTCTAGGAGCATCAGGCATTCTAGCATAATTTGTATATTTATTAATGCCAATTTTTCCATTCCTATTTTTCTTATTTCTGCTCAACTCCACTACTGTTTCAGCCTTTTTATCTGGAAGATTTTCCAATTTTTTACTTAATTGTGTCTTTGTCATGAACCCAATATTTAATCTTTTATTTTTACTCTTATCAACAACATTTACAGTCTTTTGATCAACTTTTGATATTGCAGTTACTTGTTGATATTGAGTGTTGATAATTTTGGGTTCAATAACAAGAGAGACAATATTAATTCTTTTTAAAATATCTGGCTTACTAGTTGAGGAGTTTGCAGCTTCAATTAGATCATCTAAATCTGAACTCTTATATAGATTTTCATCATAACCTAGTCCAGATTTTTGACCTATTGTTTGATACCCTACCAAGTCTGTCAATTTTTTAGAGGAAGTATTCCATTGTTTAATCTTAGCTTGAGCATTTTCAAGCTGCTCTACCAAGTAATATTCCTTCTTTTTCAAAGCATCAATCATATGATGAGCTTTGTTTAAGTCAGATTTGATGGTGTCAAACTGTGTCAATCTCTCTTCAAGAAACTTGTTTCTTTTCAAGAGAATGTCACATGATTCTTTTACATCGGTATATTCGATAGTTAAAGATCTAAAACTAACATGCAAATCAGACATATCTTTTTGTATGCTTTCAATGCTAAACGTGTCAAGTAAATTAAGCACATTAAAGTTCTGATTTGCATCACATACCTTTGTAGAATCACTTGACTCGTCACTACGAGCCATTAGAGCAAAGTTGACAACTTCTTCATCAGAGTCGCTGTCAATCCAATCTTTACCCTCTGTAATCAAGGCTTTGCTATTTGATTTAGCTTTTTTGTTAGCAAAGTCTTTCCTTGATTTTTCATCCTTAGATCTATCATTAGATCTAGGCTTCCTGTACTCATTGGCAAAGTGCCCTAACCCGTCACAATTGTAACATCTTATTTTCTTTAAGTCTAATGTGACTTTTTGACCTTCACGTTTAGGGTTAGGCTTCTTTGATGATTTTCTTCCTTTCTTGCTGGTCCTAAATTTCTTGAACTGTTTGGCCATGAATGCCATGAATTCCTCCATGTCATCATCAGAATCCAGTTCATCTTCCTGATCAGTCGAGCTAACATCGGAAGATTCCTCATCAAGCTTCTCTTGAGACTTGTTTGTCTCAACCATCAACGCAGCTCCTTTGTCCCTGCCATGCATGCGTTGTCGTTGCTCTACTTCGAGTAAGTCTTTAAGTTCCTGTAGAGCCTGTCCAGTGTAAGTATGTCCAAGTCATGAGCCTCTCTTATGGCTGTTGTTTTTGGATCCCAACTTGGAGGAAGAGATCTCATGAACTTGGTGTTGACATCCTCATTGTCATAGGATTTTCCAAGTATTTTCAAATCATTGAGCAAAGTGTTGAACCTATCATAAACTGATGTTATTGGTTCACCAGGCTTTGCTTGAAAGAACTCGTATTGTTGTGTCAACAATGACCTCTTGTTCTTTCGGACTTGGTCAGTCCCTTCACATAGAACTTTGATAGTGTCCCAGATTTACTTCGATGTTATGCAATTGATGATGCTTGGGAACATATTTTTATCAATTCCATTATAGAGTATGTTCATCACCTTAGCATCCTTCAACACTTGCAACTTGTCTTCGTTTGTATAATCACATTCTGGAGCAAGTTCAAAGTGTTCCGCCACAACTGATCCATCGACGGTTTTAGCAGGAATAAATTTCCTGGGTAGATAGGGACCCTTCTCAATCCTATCAATATAATCTAGATCTGTTGCTCTTAAGTGCATGTACATCTTTTGTTTCCACATCGGATATTCTTCTCTTTTAAGAATTGGAATTCTGGCACCATCATCACGACTTCCCGCATACGCCATTATGTTAGAGCTGCTTGCTTCGTCGTTGGCCATCTCTTGGAACGTATTAATTGAATAAATTCAATTACAGGCTCTGATACCAATTGTTTTCCCAATGAGATGCCAAGAACTTGTAGAAGGGGGGGGGGGGGGGGGG
>CM025785.1:19594910-19606196 GCA_014636745.2 Centella asiatica
GGGGTTGAATACAAGTTCTTTGAATACTACTTGTTCTTTAAGAAATTAAATTTTCTTGCGGAATATAAAGAACAAGAACTCAAATCAATTTATAAACAATTGCTATATTGATTTCACAACTGATTACAAATTCTAACAATCATAATAAATATGATCATCAGCTTCTTTTCTATTCTGTATAGGTAAAGATACAAACTATGAAAAACCTATACAGCTTCAAATTACAATTTTCTGTAAAAACATCTTTACAGCTTCTCTCGAAAACTGAATTACTATTAACTCAGTTCCCAATTCTGAATAAAATTCAGCTTCCTTATTCGAATCAAATACAATCTTTCCTTTTTGATTAGGAAGAGATTTCTGGTTAGTTTCCTTACCAGCTACGTCTTCAATAATATCTTGATTTACGTGGAAGACAATCCTTTTTCAATTCGAACTCTGTATCTCTCAGGAATTAAATCACGATTAGTCCCTGATGCTTCATCTTTAGTCTCTGGTGACGTCATCAATTAATCTCTGGTGCTTTTAGTCCCTGATGACGTCAGATTGTGTAGTCTCCGATAGAGTTATTTAGTCTCCGATGCTTTAAGGCTTAGTCTCCGATGACGTCAGCTTAGTCTCTTATGCTTTTAACTTTAGTCTCCGATGACGTAAACTTTAGTCTCCGACTCCTTTAGACTTAGTCTCTGATGACGTAAGCCTTAGTCTCCGACAGACAAAACTAGTCTCCGATAGATAAAACATCCTTAGTCTCTGACAAGTTTTCCTAGTCTCCGACAAGCCTTTTTGTAAACTCTAACGTATCAAATACACATTTTGACTTACTGAATCTTTGATACTCCATTCCAGCAGTTACTTACAAATAAGAAATAACTATATCTCTTTACAAAGAATGAATGAATTACAAACAAAGAGATAACTACTAGCTACAAAACTTCAATGTTACTAATTAACACTTTCTATACATTTGTACTCTAAGTAATCTAAAGACAATCATCATTAAATGTTCTAAAACCTAACATACATAAACCTTATTCACATATTCTTCTAGATTCCCACTAACAAATTTTGATAGGGCATCTACCTTTTCATTATGTTCCCTTGGAACATGGTGGATACCACATTTTTCGAACGTCAGCTCTTACTAGGGTTAAATATTTAGACATCTTCACATCTTTAGCCTCATACTCCCCCTTCACATGTTTAACTACTAACTGAGAATCAGTATATACCTGGATATTTTGTATCTCTAAAGCCTTTGCCAAGTTCAGACCGGCTATCAAAGCTTCGTATTCTAATTCATTATTAATAGCTCAAAACCTAAAAGAGAGCGCATACTTCACTTCAAAACCTTCAGGGTTAATTAGGATTAGCCTGACACCACTGCCTTTTGCGTTAGAGGCTCCATCTACATACAATCGCCATTCTTCCAGCTGCTCACTTCTGTCTTTCTCTGTTTCCTCCTCTTTATTAGTTGGGAGGGTGCATTCAATGATAAAATCTACTAAAACCTGAGCTTTAATGGTCGGACGTGGCTTGTAGGTAATATTGAACTTTCCCAGCTCCACAACCCAATTAATCATTCTACCACTTGCTCGAGGACCGTGCATTACTTTTCTCAAGGGTTGGTCTGTGAGCACAACTATTGAATGAGACTGAAAGTAGAGTCTTAATTTGCGGGCGGCTGTTATCAAGGACAACGCAAATTTTACCACCTTCTGATATCGGGTTTCAGCCCCATGTAAGACCTTACTTATGTAGTATACAGGTCCTTGAACAACTTCTCTTTTATTGATTAACATTGCACTAACTGACACCTATGAGACAACTAGGTATATATATAAAGCCTCCCCTTCTTCTAGTTTAGTCAAAAGGGGAGGCGAAGTGAGATAGATTTTCAGCTCGTCGAACGACTCCAGAAAATCTGGTGTCCACTAAAAGTCCTTAGCTCTTTTAAAGGCATTAAAAAAGGGATAACACCTATCTCTTGACTATGACATGAATCTCCCTGATGCAGCTATCCTTCCTGTTAGCTTTTGTATGTCTTTTATAGTCTTCAGGGGACTCATGTCTAAGATTGCCTTGATTTTATATGGATTGACCTCTATCCCCTTTGCAAGACCATCAAGCCCAAGAACTTACCAAAGGCCACACCAAAGGCACACTTTGAGGGATTCAACTTCATTATATATTTTTTAAGGATGTTGAAGGACATGGCCAAGTCTGCAACATCATCATCCCGCTTCAGACTTTTGATTAACATGTCGTCCACATAAACTTCCATGTTCTTCCCTATGAGGAGTTTAAAGATCTTGTTGACTAGCCTTTGATAGGTTGCTTTAGCATTCTTTAGACCAAAAGGCATCACAACATAGCAGTACAACCCTTGGTCTGTGACAAAAGATACCTTTGGGATGTCCTCCAGGTCCATGCGAATTTAATTGTAATTGCTGAACGCATCCATAAAGCTGAATAATTCATGCTCCACTATAACATCTATAAGAAGATCAATCCCTGGAAGTGGATAACAGTCATTTGGGCATGCATCATTAAGATTTGTAAAATCAATACAGATCTTCCACCTTTCGTTGGCCTTTTAACCATCACTAAGTTAGCAAGCCATTCAGGATATAAAATCTCCACTATAAATTTCGCCTCTAGTAGCTTTTTCATCTCGTTTTTGATTACTTCTTGCCTTTTTGGGGCAAACATTCTTTTCTTCTGTTTGCTAGGCTTCTTACGGGGATCTACGTTTAACTTATGGGTGATAATTTTTGGGTTTATTCCATGAATGTCCAGTGTAGACCATGCAAAGACATCTATGTTTTCCCTTAGGAAGGAAATAAGTATCTCCTTTATCTCTGGATTTAGTTGGGAACCAATGTAGGTCACTTTTTCTAGGTCAGTATAACTGAGTGATACTTCATGTAGCTCCTTCACAGGCTCAGCCTTTTGGTCCTGTCTCTCATCTCTTGAGTCAAGGGTTTCTATGGGCCTTACTTGTCTCCCATCCCCACCAAATTTAAGTGCCATTAAATAGCACGTACGAGCTTGCTTTTGGTCTGCTTTGACTACTGCCACTCCTCTTGAGATTGGAAATTTTACCTTTAAATGGAAAGTGGAAGGGATGACTTTAAATTGATTTAACATCGTCTGTCCAAGGATGACGTTATATGAAGATGGTGTCTTTACTACTAGAAAGTTTACCATCATCGTGACGTTTTTAGGACCATCCCCCATGGTGACAGACAATAAAATAGTACCTTCTATTTTCGTTTCTACCCTAGTGAAGCCGTATAATGGGGCAGAAGATGGAGTAAGTCAGGCTTCATCATACCCTATATCTTTGAAGGACTGATAATACAAGACATCAACGCTATTGCCATTATCTATTAGCACCCTTCTTACGAGAAAGTTTTCGACCATCACCTCAATGACCAATGGGTCATTGTGTGGAAACTTTATTCCTTCAAGATCCTCATCACCAAATGTTATTGACATGTCAATTTTAGCTTTCTTTGGGGGAACTTCGATAGCCAGTACCTCCTGGGCATAAGCTTTCTTCGTCGAGTTTGAATATCCTCCAGCTGTCAGCCCACCTGAAATTATATTAATCATTCCACGTCGGGGTTGATTATCATGCTCTTGATTTTCTAGGGGTTCTTGCCTTTCTCTTTCCTTATGTCTCCAAGGTTCAGGACGTTCTCTTTGTATGTACGGGGCCAACTATCCCCTTCTCATGAGAAATTTAATTTCGTCTTTCAGTTGCTTACAATCATTAGTATCATGACCATGATCATTGTGAAATTAACAATATTGAGAAACGTCCCTTTTTGAGGAATCGGTCCTTAGTGGCTTCGACCATCAGATGAATGGTTCTGAAACAATTTCCATCAATATTTGGCCTCTCGGTTGGGTCAATGTGGTATATTCATTGAACCTTTGGCTTATGGTTTTCTTAGGGAAAAGAACTTCCTCATTAGTCCTTTTCCCTGATTCAAGGGCTTTTAACTCCTCCAGTCTTCATTTCTTATTGTATTTTTTTCCCAACTTCTTTGACGAGCAACTCCTCCACCACCATATACTTACCAACTCGCCCTTGTAGCTCATTCACTGAAGTGGGGGGCTTCTTAGTGAAACTCATCTTCAAGTGTTTATTAGACGTCCCATTGGTCAGTGCCACAATGAGGACAAATTGATCTAGACTAGAGACTTTCAAGTCCTTCTTAGTAAACCGTGGCATATAATCCCTGAGACTTTCACCTTCTCTCTGATGAACATTCATCAGCGAGGCTGAGCTCTTGGCATGCATTTTTCCCCCAATAAATTAGTTAATAAATAACTGAGCAATTTGCATGAAGGAATCAATCGATGTCGGAGGAAGCTGCCTATACCATTTCTGGGCCCGCCCCTTCAGGGTTTATGGAAACGCTTTACACTTGATGACATCAGATGGATTCATAAGTAAAAGCGTTGCCTCAAATTGTTGCACATGACTGGTGGGATCCCCTTTACCATCATATTTTTGTACGACAGGGATCTTAAAGCCATTCAAGAGTGGTTCGTCCATAATAGACTTTGTAAAAGGTGGGGCTACTGCCTTATAAATCACTGTAGACGTTGCAATGGGATTAGTGAAGAGACCTGCCTCGAGAATCACCCGAGTTTGCGATACCCCGTGTTCGTCAATTTTTGTTCCAACTGTCATTGAACCTCTCTTTCTATGACATCTTTGACATCATTGCCTTGCCAAGGTTGGGAGTTTATAGAGGGTTCTCTGTCCCTATCCCTCTTATATTCTTCCAGTCTACTCTACAATTGCATGAGACTTACCCGAAAATCTTCATATCTTTCTCAGGGTGGTTGGCTTCTACGTCATTCCCTTCCTTGGGGCCTACTCCTTAGGTCTTCCCGAGGATTAGGGACTCGAGACGTTGACTTCCTTCTTTCAAAATTATGGCACAGATCTCGTGGATGTCTTCGCTAGTTGTCTTCGAATTTTTAATCGACATCATAAGTGCCACTATGGGTCCTTTGTCCCCCTCCCACCGCCACTCCCCCCTGCAACCCCCCCCCCCCCCCCCCCCGGCCCAAGGGACCTTCCCAGATGTTCTACTTATTCATGCAGGGGTTGAGGGTTGACTCCCTCAGATGCTGAGTTTAACTGCACCCTTGTTCTTGGAGGGGGAGCATACCCAACTGTCTTTCCGGTAAGGATACTCCCTTTCTCTCACACACAGTCAATTGAGTATTTACTATGGCTTTTTCGTTATAGATTCCCACAGACGACATCAATCTAATATGTCAAATTCACGTACCTAGATTAGGGTTACAAGCTTCGTAGATATTGACGCACTTTCTTCACAAATTAAATGTCTTCACCAACCTGTAAAAGAAAATCTTCTAAGAACCGTGGGGGTTCAGCTCTTTGGAAGACCCTCGAGTGTGTCTGTTAGCAAGAGCTTTAGCTACGATATGTGAATACTGTATTGTAATATTATTTACTTGGTAATGTATTATCTACCTTGTATTTATACACACCTGGGACATAGGAGTCCTTCTCGGATTATGATGTGGATTCCTTCTCGGAATAAGGTGTAGTCTGGAAAGTTACTACCTCTGTTTCTATTATCCTTTAGACATAGATCTTATTTTTTCAATCTCTATCTATTTATTATCTCAGCCTTATCCTAAGTTCATTGAATGTAAACCCATGAGAAATACAATTGTCTTCTAAACTTATTGTCAAGTCTATCGTTTTCCAGAAGTTTCAGCTAATCCGATTGAAGTCCACTTAACTTCGTCAACTTCCTCTGTGTGTTCTTTGTAAAATTAATATAAAATAATCAAAACATATTAACATATTCAACGATGAATTGTCTCACACCATTCAACAATAAACTTAAACAAACTCTTTGAATTTAACTAATTTGAACATATCAAATTAATTGATTTAACTGACAAGCCTTAGTCAAGAATTAAATTTAATAAACAATACAATAAATAGCAATAGGTTCAAAATTTTCACCTGATTGAACGTAATCAATTTGATCAATACCAATTACTGTAGCTTGTTCTAGACTCCGTATGCAATTGAACCAATATTAACGGATCTGTAGTATTATTAAATTATTGGTGAACTTTATTAGTCAAATTTCATTGACCCATTAACATAGTCCTCACCGAATGTAGCGTTAATACATTGCTTCAAGCAAACCTTAACCAACTTCGACGATCAAAATTATTTCAGAGGTTTCTTCAACAAATCAGAATGAAAGCCAAGTGCAATCAAAGTAAGTGCAGATCGTGTCCCACCAGCGAGACATGGTTTGGTAATTCAATCCACATCAACCTAACAAGAGACTCCTAAGCGGAAAACAAGTCGCTGTGGAATTAATTAAACAATAATATTGAAAGAAGGATGCGAGTGTATATAAGATTTTGTTTGAAATATGATACTTTAGTTATCAAGTTTGAAATACCTAATTTGTTGCTCCTAAAAGAATATATATAGATACCATTGTGACCAAGTTATTGAACTCAATATAAACTTGTTCCTATTAGGATTTTATATTGACTCATACACTTTTAACGTTTTGTCACGTATAATATTAATTAATAAAGTATGATTAATATTTATCAAATTATTATTATTGTTATATTTTGAACATATTATCTAACAATATCACTACACAACCATTTGAGATTTTGGACAATTATTGGCATTTTGAAGAAATGAGATATGTTGTCTCCGTTTTAAAATTACATATATATTTTTAAGGGCTATAGAGATGTGAGGGATTTTGCGCATACAAAGTTTCTAAATTGACTTGAAATATGAGGGCTAATAAAGTAATTTAACATTATTGTAGTTTAAATTGAGAGACTTTATACAAACAAAGTCTCTCACCTCCCTTTTCCTCTATTTTTAAAATAGTTTTTAAAAAAAAAATTTCATGTTCCAAAAAAATATCCTTATTAGTTGAAATAATAGTAGTGATAGTTATAATAGAGACCACTAAGTAGTGAAGATAATTGACATGATTGTGGAGTAAGTAGTGGAGATAGTGGAGTAATGAAATAGTGACATAATATTTAAAGAATTTAATAGTTTTTTATAGTCTAAACTTTAAGATGTATTTCTAATTTTAAGACAGAGAAATATTTAACATTAAGTGTAACATTGATGATTGACGCATGTTGAAATTTTATATGACCACATTAGTTTATGCTATGAATTTCATCCCCTAATTAATTGCAAAATAAATCTAAAGCATCGACTTTTTATCGATGATTTTAATCTTGTTTTTTATAACAGCAAAGTTCATCCTCCATTCTAAATAAGACCGGTGATTAAGTATTACAACTTTCTGTCTATCCACAATATTTATGATGCTTGATAAATTTCTATTTCATTTTTTGGCACATTATTGCAAACTTACATACCCTCTTATTGATCACCTTATTAAATATTTTGTTTGTAAGACTATAGAATGATATGTGGAGTAATTGTTTTTTGATTACATAATAATACGTGACGCAGACACTCACAAAAACTAACTTACATTAGTTATTTTTATGTAATCAAATTTAAAATTTTGACCTTTTTAAAATAAAAGATAGTTTAATATATATAAATTTGAATATTTTGTTTGTAATACTCATATTCGAATTTTGCTGTTAGCAATTGAGAGATAGACAATCTCTACGTAACATAACCTAAGCTCTCAACGACCCCTTTTGTTTCAGTTTTAAATTGTGAGATTTTAGATTGTGATAGTTTGAATTATTTTGTTAAAATCTAAAATCTCATAATTTTAAACTGGAACAAACGGGTACAACGTCAAATGTGATAACCTCCCTCTCATGATTCATCTTAAAAAATTGTGACAAAAAAATAATTAAAAAATCTTTTAATTTCCACAAACACACAGGCAAACTAGACTTTCAAACTTGTAAATTTTAAATTAATTAGGTAGGCTTCAAATTCAATTGTATGATGATTAGTTGAGACGACGTAGACTATGACAGCATGGTTCTCAAACTAACCAACAGTTTACTTCCCTGCACATATAGGGGCATATATCGTAGCATGAGTTGATCACTTAAACAACATATGAACGAGCATTATTTGCTAAACTTTGTCCATATAATTAAACTACGGCCCTACAGTTTATTATTATTATTATAAATTTAGTTTTAGGTTACAGTCCTAATGTCCTTGTGCTAGTTGCTGACATTTTGTTCACTTTTGTGTTTTGATATAGAATACCTCGGTATAACGTACAGTAATTCTTACATAATTTTATATGTCAGCTTCATACTACCTATTTTGTGCTCCATTCTGAAATAAGAAACATGTAACTGGTTTGTTTTAATTAATATAATAAGGGTTTTCTTATTGTATTTTATAACATTTTATTTTAAAATTATAAAACGTACAAAAAATTGTTTTAATTTTAAATTATAAAATTTCACAAATTTATTATGTGAAATAAAATATATTTTTAATTTTAAAATAGAAGGAGCACAATGCATACTTTTATTACAAAGTACCGAAGAAAACTTATTTAAAAACCTCAGTTTCTTAAAGAAAATTGATATATTAAAAGTATGTTGCAATGTTGCAGGAAGATATATAATCTTTTACAAAATAGACAGAATCCATGTAGAATAGGTCAAATGTTAAAACTTGCCCCTCATTGAGCAAACATTGAGAAGAACTCTTATCCTACATAATAAAATCCACACCACTGTTATTACTTTGACAAAGCCTCAAGTCTTAAGATACGATTTAAGTTAGATATATAGTCCATTCACAGATATTTGATTCGTTTAAAAAAAAAAGTAATATTTGAGTTTTTAATGAATATTAATATTGTATGTTTAATTGATAATTACATGTTCAAATAATAATTTTTTTCTATGAAATTTGTTATAAATGTTCAATTACTTATAAGATAAAAAGATTATAATAATAAATTTTGAAAAATATATTATCATAATAAAAATTTATGCAAATGTTACTTTTTTTTAATTAAATTTAATTATCAAATATTATTTTTTTTTGGAATCCATGGAGTATAATTTTTTTTTTTCAATGTTTAGGTAGAAAAGAGGGTGAAACTTATAGAGTCCATTTGTACTATGAAGTCTGGAATGATGATGAATGATTATTGGGAGCATAATTTGGAAATGTAGTAATGTACTCTCTTACAAGCGCTTAGTTATTCGTTATATCTCCCAAGGCAGGAATGGGTTAGTTCGATTTATTCCCTGCCCTAAGTTTGCATTTGAACCGAGGGAGATAATAAATTTAATTCATATGTAATTATTATAAAAAATTATAAAATTTAATATTTTTTATGGGAGATAGTGGATGAATGAATTATTTTTCCTATATGTAATTTAATTTCATGTGCAAAGAGAATGAATGATTCATTCATTTTTTTTCATTATGATTCTTCTTCTCATTCCTCCTTATAACTCCTTCCACAATTATTTTTTATTAAATTGCTCTTAATTTTGATCTATTTCTCCTCATATTTTATTCCTTCAATCCAAATGTAACATAAAAATTTTAACTTTTACCAATTAGGAGAAATGAAGAAATATGTGTTAAAATATTAAAATATACATTAGAGGAATAATTAATTTTTTTTTATTTCGCATGATATCTAAATTATCTCAATTAAGTTATACCGTAACTCTAAAAGACCTTTTCGAAAACGATGATCCTAACGGTTAAGAACACAAAACCGATACCTCAAGTAAACTCATTTTTTTCCACGCGAACCAATGGTGCATGATAGACTCCCAAGTTAGGCATGGGTCATACTCCATTTATTTCATAAAAAGAGTTACATTTATATTTTTTGTAAATATTAAAATTGCATTTTTGATGGAGATTTTTATCCATAAATCATAAGTTTTTTTTATGAAATTTGTTATGAATTTTTAAGTTATGATGAGATGTATAAGTTTGTAAATGAAATTTTTTAAAATTTATTACAAAATAACCAAAAAAAATTCAAATATAACTCTGTTTTAGGATATTTTTTTTTGACAAATATAATATATTTTTTTAAAACGAATCAATTATTAATATCGACCCGGCAAATATGCATTTGATTCCCCGATCATAAAAATTCATATATGTCTAAGTTGTCGTCTCTAATTATCACTTGGTGAAACAGCTGGTGAAGCTATATACTGGTGGTCCTCTCTGCGGAGTAGGGAACACTATAGTTGAATTTAACATAACCCTTGCCACCCATCTGTAAGGATTCTAATTGAAACTTGAGCAGGGCGATACAGTATTACTCTGATGTCCTGTAGTATTTAAGCAGCATATATTTTATAATTTTTGTATATTTTACAAATTGTAGAGTTATTTATTAAAAATGAGCTATGTATAGGTTGAATGAGTTTAGGTCCACATACCACGGAGCTTGTCACTACTCCGTACTCAGTAATAAATGAAGACATGATTGCCACTGTTTCTACAAAATTTAATAGTGAGAAATGGAGAATATGCTGAATTTCTTCATAAGTTTACTAATTTATTTTTATACTTTACCTCGTCCACATTTGAAAGGACCATGATACCAGACAGCGTCAAAGCCTAATGAACAACCATTTTATTCGAGTAACCGAGTATTTTAGCTTAATGAACATTAACTTATCTAAAAATAAAATTTTTATTTTTGAGAAAAGACGAAGGGAAAAAGTTAACATCATCTTTATTGGTTGTGTTTATGTAATTTTATTAATTTAATAATTAATACTGTGTGTGTGTGTGTGTGTGTGTGTGTGTGTGTATATATATATTTACTCCGTAGTAAAATTTCGAGGAGGATTCTGAACACTCATTCTCTCAACGAGGAAAGATAATGAGTTTTCTCCGATGGAGTTTTCTGTCTTTGACGAATCGACAAGGTTTTTCATCAGTATAACTAAAACTATTGTCTCGGCAACATCCATCTCGCCTAGCATTATGGAAGAGGACCGGTGTGGGTCGTCGGGGTGGGGGAGGGGGGGGGGGGGGGGGGGGGGGGGGGGGGGAGGGGGGGAGAGAGGGGGAGGGAGGGTTTTTCATCAGTATAACTAAAACTATTGTCTCGGCAACATCCATCTCGCCTAGCATTATGGAAGAGGACCGGTGTGGGTCGTCGGGGTGGGGGAGGGGGGGGGGGGGGGGGGGGGGGGGGGGGGGAGGGGGGGAGAGAGGGGGAGGGAGGGTTTTTCATCAGTATAACTAAAACTATTGTCTCGGCAACATCCATC
>CM025785.1:19606296-19826739 GCA_014636745.2 Centella asiatica
GGGAGGGAGAGAGAATTCTCTCAATGGTTTCTGGAAAATGTATCGGCGGTAACAAAATATAGTTGATTCCTACTTGGATAAAACTTGCCGAAAGCTCCAACTCTATCGCTCTTTTGGTCATAATATCTACTTTAGACCATGATTCATAGGTTGGTATATGGTTAGCCCAACTAGCTTTTGATCGAATATGAAATGGACCTAACCTTGAAGCCCACAAAATCAAAAACAGATTCACGATCTAACGAAGACTTGAAAGTTAGAACAACGAAAGGACAGGTTGGACAATAGCCGAAACAAATGAAAGGCGAGGCTGACCAATTTACTGTCTCGAATTTACGCACTCATAACAACTGTGACCAGTAAGGCCGGATCAATTTATAAATCTAGAGCCACTTTCTACAGCTTATCAATAAGAAAGGGCCGGCAAACATGATCTGCTCTAACTGTATGCATTTAGCGAGATTTTCATAAGAAAGAGACACTCAACCGTGACAACGATCACGCAGTTTGAGTTATCTGGTAACAGAATCATCACGGTTTTAAATGTTGAGTCACCAAAAGGCATTGAAGGAGAAGAACACAAATAGAACACTGAAAGAGAAGAATACTCCGTTCCTGTATCACAGTGCAGAACAAAATGCTCCCCACGTAATAAACTGAGCATTATTGATGCATTTTCAGAGGTTTTAAATAACACTAACCATAATAAAGCTGTGATACTATTGGTTACCTCATATTTGGAGGATTTGAATGGGACAGGGGCATAATGAGACTATATGCTAGTCTATCAACAATTAAGACAAGAAGATTACTCCAAAATACAATCAATTTAAGTGGCCATAAGACTCATGACAAGGAGAACTAATGCCAAATTTCCATCCAAGCAGAAAAATGGATAGCTTGCATCCTTTTACTCAAAAAGGATTCCTGCCACATTCTTCAGCCCAGATACCATGTAGCATTGCTCTGTTGATCTTAATCAACTCAAGTACCTATAACACATAAGACACCAGTTAAATCATAGACACTAATATTAAATTGACTTCAACACTAAGCCATCAATCCCACAAGCATACACAAGATTTGATGAAACGGGAGTTGGTCTAATTCCTGTACAAGCCTCCTAGATAATGCAGGGAAAAAAGAGTGTTGCGAAGTCATGCCATGAACAACAGCATCTAAAATTCATAACAAAGCTTTTGCCAACTAAGGAGTGTGTCGAACAACAAGGTTAAGAATGACGATAATGAGATATGAACAAGCAGTGATATTAAACATTTACGTTTCAAAGATAAACCATTAACGGGAATTAATTACAAGGCAATATTGACATGTAGGCTCACTAAAGACTAACAAACTTACAGCAGTCATTGTTCGTTTCTTTCCCAACAAGATCTTCCTCCCAACCCCACCAAAAAATAATCAGTGTCAGGCAACGGTCTATTTAGGTAGGTCGTACATCTCAAAATATTTTAGTATCAAGTAAGTTAGTGAGAAGTTTATAACTTTTCAGTGGGATTAGGATAATTGAGGTAGTTTAATTAATTGGCGTAAGTTAGTATATACGTTACAGTGAGAATATGTCTATCTATAAATATACCTCAGTCATGTAATGGAAGATTATCAATGAAAATGTCATGAAATATTGAGTATACTAATGTGTAACCCACATCCTCGTTTCTTTCTCTCTTATATCCTTACTCTACATGTCTCTCATCCCTTCTTCTTCTATCTCTCATCCTACATTTGCTTCTATTTTCTCCTCCTTCTTTATCAAACTCTCAGTGAAATTTATCCCTCATCAGGTCATACCCAAGGCGTGACACAGTGCTATGACAAACATAAGTACTCAAGAAATAGTTCCTTTATCTTAGGATAAGCCTTTGCTCAAGCTACTTTGTTGTTAAAAAATCTCCTGCAATATTATAATAAATGTATACCACTTGTCCTTGATAAAAGTTGAAAGGGAATGTAAGTAAGGAGTCTTTGTGCAGACCAGGGAAAAAAGGCAGACAATCATAGATTCATAGTCTCATAGAGGGCATTGCAGAGGCTGGCAACCACAATCCTAGAAATACACTCATCACGTTCCATTCACATTTTTAATTTGCTTTTCTGTTTTGTTTTTGACATTGTTTTCTTATTTGCCTGTAAATTTGGCAATAGAGGTACGTTAAATTCTAGGAATCATTGAAAACCCTTGTGTTTGGTTGTCTGAATGGGAGGAGGGAGAACATAAAAGAAGAGAGGAAATTGATGAGAAGTGGTGTGGATGGAGAGATGAGGAGGATAAAAAGAGAGAAATATAATGGAGAAGAAAAGAATGAGCCATTCCTTTTTCATGATTCATTAAAAATGAACCAATCTTATTTCACTCATATTTCCTTAATCCTTGTACCATTGCTCTTCACCAAATGTTTTATCTTCCTATTCCGTTCAAGTAATCCAAATGTGGCATTAGGCCATATTGTTGAAGAGGCACTTAGCATTATGATTCCAGCATCATGTTTCACTATCAGCACTGCCAAGTTTAATGTAAACATGCATTAATGTGGTGGGTGATCTGGTTATTATTCATCAGCTTGTACCTTATATTTTACTTAAATTCACTTTATACTATAGGTTAATGCAAATTCTTCCCTTGAGCAAGCATAATAATTATGCTGCATTCATCTGCTAGGATACCATGTAAATAACAAGCGAGTAACTACAATCAAAATCGGAAACAATTCAAACCGAGAGAGGAAGAGTACCCTGGGAAAGCTCGCAACAGGCACGAGCCTCAACAGAGATATGGCTGGTCAAACGAGCGGCGGCCACCACGCTGTGGAGTGGCAGCAGGGACTGGGCACACCCAATAACTCCACCAATTGTCCTTCACCAATGAATATTACAATACACAAACTAAGTACAATAGCAGCTAAAGTTGAGAATTTCATTAGAGGAGCAAATGTGGAATCGCAGAAATTGGAAATGGAGAAGGGCGATTTAGCCTTACCCGAGGTTGGACGTGGACAGAAGGCGGCGAGAATGAAGGCGGTTGCCGGTAACAGGAGGTCGGTGGAGGCGCGGGAGAGAAGAAGTGGCCGAGGAACGGCCAATGGATGACCGTGCTGTGGAAATAAACGACCTTGAGAGCGATCCACATCGCCAAGCCATTTCTATTTTAACACCGAAAAGCAGATTCTCAGGGTTTTAGAAATCAATTTAGGTTTTTAGCAAAGGCGAAGCAGCAAGGAGAGGAGGAAGAGGTAGGCTTCAAATTTAGTTGGGCTGGACTTTCCCCATCAGCTTTTATCTTCTTCGTTTAACAATTTTGTGGGCTGCTAGGATTTTTGTTCGTAACCTTTTCGGCCTTCGTCTCCTGTACTGGTTCTTTATATACATTGTGTGGTGGGCATGTGTCTGTGGGTGTGTGTCTGTTAAGAGTCAAATTTCATTTTATTTTTTATATTTGTGAAATTTTAAATTTTAAATTTGATGTAAATTTAACATGTAGAATGATTAATTAATATTCGAATATGTAAAAAAGTTTCAAGATGTAAATTTCTGTTTTTTTCATTTTGTTATTTGAGATTTTCTTGATGTCATAATGTTACCAAAATTTGAGAATATATGATCTAGTACTACACAATATAATGATTCATTTATGAGATCACGACAATAATATTTATTATATATGATAGTACGAATAACCAGCGATGAAAGATACGTACAATAAACCCAACAAAAAACTCAAGATATACTTATACCGAAACATCATATATATATATATATATACACACACACGTGTCCATAAACTAAATTATAATATAAACTCATAAATAGTAAAATTTAATTTATTATTCATTATTTACATAAATTAAAAAGAAAGAGATTATAACATGTACGGATATAAACCGTAATTAATTTGTAAGTTAATTTATGAATAAAAATTTATTCATAGTAAAACCGGCGTTGGCAGCTCAGCAGTTAGAGTAGAAACCGACAAATTGTATAATTTCAGCATTCTCGCTAATTAGCATTTAATGATGCTTATGTTAGTCGTTTTAGACGAATTCACGTATATTAAGGATTATATGAATAAGATAAATTGATAATTAAATATGATTTTAAATTACTTCAATATTATCTTTGTATTGATTAGTCAAATTATTTCTTTTTTCAATTAGTCTAAATATTCTCTCATAAAAGTTTTTTGTATCGAATAATAAATAAGGATGATGTAGTAAATTTCTTCATTCATCTGTCTATATTATTATAACAGGTCAATTAAAATAAAATTTTAACAAATCTCTAAATCGATTAACGTTATGAACTAGAAAAAGTATTTTTTTTTCTTTTTAATTTTTAAATATTTCTTCTGCTCATTATAGCGACACCTTTTTTAAAGTTTGTGGGATGAATTTTAACATATTTTAATGACACTTATTTTTATATTTTAACGTATAAATTATATAAAATTATGATCTGTGAATAAATTTTCTACACGTCTTAAAATCTGTACCATAAACACTATAAGAAAAATATTGTATTCATTATGAAACGGAGTAAAATTTTAGTGAAGAAAGTAATAACAACCTGAAAGATCTTAGAGAATTATACGCAGTAATAGATGAAACAGATAATAATTCAGGTAAATATCAAACATTTATTGACTGCAACTACTGCCTTTAAATTTGCCAAATCTTTAATTGCCACGTAGTCGACGACAGCCACTTGACTCTTATTTTGACTCTTCCACTTAAATTTTCTTTCTTTCGTTTCCTACATTTACTTGTGATCCCGCATATGTCTATGTGCCGGGGGCCAAGGCCCTACCATTCTAGTGAGGGAAACAATGCCTCCCGTAATTGTGGGTTAAAAAGTTATTCCTTCACTAATAAAACCTTCGGTTTGTGTGCAAAAATTTCACCAATAAGATTAAAAAAGAAAATAGAAAAAAGGAAGTAAATATTACGGAGTAGTTTAGAATAAATATCGAAAGTATTTTTGGCAAAACATTAAGTCATTGTAACTATAAACTGAGAAAGAGAAACTGATACTTACAATTGATGTAATAATTCTTTTTTTAAAAGCAAAGTATTCAAATATAATAATTAGTGTTTTATAAATACTTCGTTTGATATAAGCCTTTTAAAATATTTTTTTTGTGAGTCATTTACACACTTTAAGAGTATTATTAATGTATTTATTCCTAAATTACCCTTAATATCGATTTATGTGTATTTTTTAATTGTACAAATTTCACCTTTTTCTCTCTCTTATTCACTACATGATTTTAAAATTTCATGAAAAATTATTTTAAACATGTTATATAAATCTTACATATTAATTTATAATTTTTTAACATGTGTAAAAAGCTCTAAAAAACTTATACATAGAGACGGAGGAAATAACTCTCAATATTCATAATTATATCATTTAAAATTACGGAATGAAATTATTTTATAGTTATAAGTAGCTCTCAAGATTCGTAACGATTTTAGATTTAAATTATTATTAGCTATAAAATATCAAAAGTGGACAATTGTTAGAGCAATAAATCAAAGAAGATGAAAGAATAGATTTATAAGGGCAGTTTAGATACGAGTACTTTTTATTCTTAAGTTGTTAAATGTTTCATACTAAAATGGTTTGTTAAATGGTTCAGAAACATTTTATCTCTAGGATATTAATTAGTAAAACTTCTAAACTAAATCTTTTATATGTGAATTGTTAAATTTTTTTGTTTTAGTTAAATTTTTTATTCATATTAATTTTTATTATAAATTTTTAAAAAATTAATATATAAATGACATTTCTTAAACTGACGTGAAAAAAGTCGAAACGACAGTTATTATAAATCGGAGGGAGTATTATAAATCCTTGACATCTTTTTGTAGATCTCTTATTCCCAAGAATTACTTAATCATTCTTAATAATTCCCTGTTATATATATTGATTAACAATACTCATAAAATTGTATTAGCAAGATGGTGTTTTAAGTTATAGTCTCACAATCTCTAATTAGTTTCCGCAACATGCATTTTGCTTTTAAGATTAACAATCAACGTGAAATGGAGAAGTATTATCTTTTACAGAAATCAACCATAAGAAATTTACGATCTACGGCCATGTTAAGTTCGTTCTAGAAATTTATTTTTATAATCTGCAATTTCTCATATTATATATATAAAATATTCTTTTCGGTTCTTATTTCAAAGTTTAAAAACAAAACGAGTTGAAAAAGTTTTTTCGCCCAAAGAATCTCCATCAGCATCGATCTCTTCAAATGAACAAAAAAAATTAATTCCATAATTTGTTTGAATGGCAAATTGGTTGGATGGTGATAGTGGTACTAAAGTTCAATGAATGAGCGGGAGCCTCATCAGCTCACATGAAGTACTCCGTAATAAATTATTGAGGAAAAGGAAGAAAAAGAAATAAAAAATCAACCAAAAGAAGAGGGATGATATTTGGCTAGTGCGTGGTGTTGTTTGCTCGGTAATATTAAAAAAGAAAAACGAGTATCTAGGAAAAAAAAAGATGTTTTAGTGTATTTTTGATAGAAATATGTTTTGTTTCAGCCAAATAAATATTTTACGTTTTTATATTAGTATTTTCGATAATAATTTTAGTATTCTAATAGTAATTTTAGTACTTTTGTAATAATTTTAATAATTTTGATAGTAATTTAATATATTTAATAATAATTTTAATACTAAAATGAATTATATGAAATTTTAACTTATTAAAATGATATTTTGTGTGTTAGATGTTATTAACCCGTGAAACTATTCGTTATTCTCTTCCTTGCTTCCTCCGATACACAAGTATACAAAGAATTTAACCATTTAAAAGAGTATAAATTTAAATATAAAGTATAAATAGTACCCAATTTATTTAAAGTTAAACGAGCGTAAATATAGAAAATCAATCACTGAATCTGATGATATCAATCACTTTTAGATGACTTTTGATATTATTGTAATTAAATGGGGTATACTAAAAATAACATTGAAATTTATTTTATTATACATTCTAATTTAGTTATTTCATAAATGTATAAATTTGAAATTAATTGGTAAATTATCCCAATGCTTAAAATCTGTGAAGAGCCTAAAGATTGCTGAGTTAATTATGAGTTTTACTGTTATAATAAGAAAAGTTGCAAGCATATATTGTCCAAAAATGGAAGTCTATATATGGCAAAAACTATTATTTTTACTACAAATAGCTTTTGCTATTGTAAAATTGTGGAAAGTAATAAAGTCATATAAGTTGATAAACTTTTGCAATGCAATTTATTTATTTCCAATAAACACATTAATTGCTAAATCAAAATTTTTGACTTATCTTTTTTCAATTGGCGCGCGCATATATATATATATATGCACACACTTTTGTAATGTGATATCAAATTCAAACAAAAAGATTATACTTACTGAAAAGTATTATTTGTACAAATTAATATGTTTTACATCTTATAAATCTCATAATTTGTATAGAAAATATTTGTACCATACGAATAATTTATTTAACCCCTATGAGATAATTTATTAAATATTAATTATTTAAAAGATCTACATAAAAATGGTACGTTCAGGGCTGGATTCCGAATTAATCAAAAACTTAATTAAATCGGCTACCATACCATACCTCGGGAGTGAAACAAAACGAAAATACTGTACTCCACTTTAGCATCGTGCAAAAAGGGCGGGGATTAATTAGCCAAAAAAAATCGTCGGTAGCCATGATTTAATCACTCACTCCCTTTTACTTGTAGACTGGCCTTGGTATCTATTATCCAATGCGATGCGACCAAACTTCTGCTTTCTCTTCCGTAGCTGCTGCACTTCTTAATTCTTCTTTAATACTCTCTCTCTCTCTCTCTCTCTCTCTCTCTACACGATATGCTCAAACCCCTCAAATATGCTTTCGACTCCCTCACTTCCCACATCTCGTTGCACCCTCGCCAATGGTTCTTCATCTCCATGGGTTTTTTCGTTAATGTCATCATTTTTTCCTTCCCTCGGGCCCCACATTTATCTGTATCCACCCGATTTCTCTTTCCGTTCGCCGTAAAATCCACGGTTTCCGGTGACCCCGATCTCTGCAAAAATGGCAAAGTTTACGTTTACGACTTGCCGGAAATGTTTAACAGAGATTTGTTAATTGACTGCGACGATTTAAACATCTGGAACTGGCAATGTGGCATCGGCACTAATGGCGGGTATGGCCGGAGAGCTACCGAGATCGACAGGATCGTGCCGGTGGGTGTGGCTCCGGCGTGGTATCGGACTAACCAATTCTCGTCGGAGGTCATTTTTCATAACAGGATTATGAACTATTCGTGTAGAACGTTGGAGCCAGAATCAGCTACGGCTTTCTACATACCATTTTACGGTGGACTTGCAGTTGGGAAATATTTGTTTGGTAATCATAGTGAAGAAGAACGAGATTTTCTCTGTAATATGACGTTGTCCTGGCTTCAAGATCAACCGTACTGGAGGAGATCCAACGGTGCTGATCATTTCCTCGTTTTAGGGAGAATCACGTGGGATTTCCGCCGTCTGATGGACTTTGAGACGCACTGGGGGTCTAGCTTTCTCAATCTACCGGTGATGCAGAACACCACACGCCTCCTGATCGAACGAAACTCTGGGGACTATTACGACGTCGGTGTACCTTACCCCACAGGATTCCACCCTCACACCGCCGCACAACTTTCCGAGTGGCAGAACTTCGTCCGTACTCGGAACCGTACTCACCTCACCAGCTTCGTGGGCGCCACTCGTAACAGAACAAAAACAGACATCCGCGAGATTTTACTGAGTCAGTGCAAGAGCGAGTCCGACACGTGCAGACTCGTCGACTGCGCCATCACGCCATGCGCCAACGACAGCGCCCCGGTTCTCGAAGCTATGTTGGACTCGGACTTCTGTTTACAGCCCAAAGGCGACAGCGCAACACGGCGGTCGGTGTTCGACTGTATGATAGCCGGTTCGATACCGGTTTTTTTCTGGAAAGAAACGGCTTACCTTCAGTACGGGTGGTTCTTGCCGGCTGAAACGGAGAGCTATTCGATTTTTATAGACCATAATGTTGTGATGAATGGTAAATCAGTAAGGAGGGTGTTGGAGAAGTATAATAGAGAGAAGGTGAGAAGGATGAGAGAGAAGGTGATAGAGTATCTACCGAATATTGTGTACGCGAAGGCGAGTGGGGGTTTGAAGAGTTACAAGGATGCATTTGATATTGCAGTTGATGGGGTTTTAGGGAGGTTTAAAGATGCAAAGAGACAGAAAAACTGGTGGTACGTAAATGGAATGTAGTAATGGACAGAGATTGCGCAGCAGAGTGTAGGTGTTGTCATAGGAGATCGTATATGCAACACATCTTGAAACATTTTGTGTTGATTATGAAATTTAAGATTATTTGTCATATATGAATGCTGTTTCTGATCAATCTAATGTGAGCACATCTCTTCTTCTATTATTATACTCCATATTAAACATTAACAACCACATTGGTCATTTTACGTCATCATTTTTAATCAAAAAACATATGTTCACTTTCTTTCTTTTTCTCAGTAAATTTTTCTCTTGTTTTACTATCTTTTCACTCTTTTTATTTCACAATTCACATTTTCTCTCATTGTTTTCAAAATCAATTTTTTTACTTTATTTATTTATTGAGATAATATTCGTTCAATAAAATTTTAAAATTAATTTATAAAAAATAATAAATAAAGTTTAAACATGCATCACATGTACCTGATACTAAGGTTTAATACCAAAATATAATCAGAATTAAATAATTTTACAAAACGTAGAGTTGATAAGGAATGTATAGCCATGAGAGATATCTCTCTTTTCTTTTTCTCATGTTTTTTCTTTTTCCTCTTGTTTTAACAGGAAAATCTAGTCATCAAAATAAAGATGGTAAAATGGATATCATGACCACATTATTATGATATTATTTGTTTAGTTATTTAATCTTTTGACAGGTATATATCAAATTCACAAAACTGATTTAAAATCTTATACGATATCTCATATTTGTATCCCATCTCATGTTTCATCTCTCTTGTCACATCATTTTTAAGGTTCTAAATTTTTCAAACAAAAAATAAAATAAGAATGAACATTTGTCCCTAATCCCGCTAATTCTTTCTCCTTCGGGCCTTCCCATTGTTTGTCTAAAGACTAAAATCCTTCAATTTGAGTTCACATGGCTCAAATATTTATAGTACATTTAGTTTGCGGTGTGGCGGGTGGGATGACTGGCGGTGCAATCGATAGGACTGTTGATGACAATGGCAACATGATAGGTGGTGAAGCTGACTGATTTGCCGGTGGTGAAGCTGGAGCGATAGATACGATATGTACAAAGACAGAATGAGATTTTGTCCGAAATGGAGACTGGGCCGGAGAAGCCAACTGGTAGCATGAGGAAAATGGCTCCTCATACGAACTGAGGAATCTGACCTTACAAATGGGTCGATGGGGACATTGACACCTTCTAGGTCAGTAGGGTCCTCGGCATCTTTTAAATACTCGTCAGACATTCGAGGAATCTGGAAACGTACCACCTGTGTTGGTCTGGTTACCTTCTTACGAGGGGTCACAAGCCATCGGGCACCAAGGGGCGGTGGTGATCTGCAGATTTGACCATTTACTTAAAATAATATAGAATAATTTCACATACGTCTTGTAACCATGTCCGTTTGACGCATGTGCCCTTAGGAATTACACTGAATTCATCATGATGACATACGTAGTCAATGCAGAAATCTTTTATCTGTGAGAGTTCGGTTACTGATATCTTGGCTTATGTCCGCTATAAATCCTAGGCTCGAAATAACAAACAGATGCATCCACTAGCCTTTAGTTATTCACACAAATATACTTTACAAGTATGGGGTGAAAAATTAGTTTTTTATATCCGTATGAGGTTTACTTTTGTGTGTTAGCGAATTTGAATAACTAACAATCACCTAAAAAATAATTGATTATAGTACAACATTTTTCACGTATATCGGATCAAGGGATCGTAAGTTACTTAACTTTGAAGAAATTGAAGCATGAATATTGACATAATAATATCTTAAATACATTACGTATATTGAAAGAATGATCATACGTATTAATTGAAAGAAGGTAGAGTGAGTATATACTTGTCTTGGATACTTAGTAAGTCTTAAATTTAATAACTTGCATAGATAACAACTCTATAAAACATGTACATTCAATAAAATGAGTAATCTCAACTTAATTACAATATGAAGATGCGCATGTGAAGTGTTTGTATAATTCTTAGGTTTGTTATTGACTAATTGAGTTGTAGTTCGTTAAATTGGGATTCGATTAGGACCGAATCAGAGTCCGAGAGATTTTTGGACTAATAATACGTCTTTTGTAGGCTCCTAATAATTTAATTAATTTGTTGGAGGCCTTAGTTTAATTAATTAATATTTTTATTAATTAATTTTAACTTAAATGATTTATTAATCATTCATCAAAACTTTATTCCTAAAATTATTATTTAATTATTTTAATTAAACAATAATCATTCCTTAATTAAAACTTAACATAAGAGATTTATAGATCTTTTATCATTGATACATTTCTCATGCTTCATGAATACATTTCTTTTTTTGCCATGAGAGTTTCTCATGCTTCATGAATGTCCCTGTCACGATATTATAAGGAAAAAGAGTTTTGCTCCATTTTGCGAAAATTATAAATAAAAAATCGTAATACTAAATTTTTAATATCCATATCAACTAGACTGAGGAAATTTACAAAAGTTCAATTTTGAAGTGAATTTAGTGATAAAAAATTCAATGTTGTTACGATACTTGTTGCAAAATAAAACAATTTGAAAGGGAGGAAAGAAATGTAAACAGAAGGCCTGTGGAAATATTTATATAAAAGAATTAAACTAAAACAGCCTTATACTGCTTCGGTTAGTCAATTAGTCGAGTCGACAATGAAGAATTACACCGAGTAATACATTTGTAAACTTTTTAGATTTATTGTTGGAAAAAAAAAGACCAACATTTTTGAGAACTTTTTCTCGTTCTTCTATGGGACGAGAGGAGTATCATATAAATTGAGATTTGTACATTATAAGCTATCCATCTACGTCAGGCTGAGGGAACCACAACTATTAATAATGAACAGATGAATGAATACTTCTCCAAAGAGTAATCTAGCAATAAATACTCCCTGTGTTGGCCTTTCTGGGGACCATTGGGAAGGGTACCATTTCAATGAATAACTAAATAATCCTAATTTTAGGTAGAAAGGCGAAATGTTAGCAGTTAAAATTACAAACGTGAGACGACACCATTAAGAATGGAGAAACATGATACTTCGACCCTACATTCTGAAATCCAAAACACAGACAGCGTTGCTATTTGTGCAAGCTGCAATCTTGTCACCCTCCTTGTTCCAGCAGACCTCGAATATGCTCCCATTGCTTTTATACGTTTTGACAATCTTGCCTTCTTTTAGCGACCATATGTGAATGCATTGATCCATAGATCCACTGGCCAAGTACTCGGCATCAGGACTGAAGGCGACGGAGTATACAGCATCCCTAGCAGTTCAATCAAAATGCACGAGTTAAATCTTATTGATAGAACGGCATATTCATATTAACTGATACATTCAAATTTAAATGAAAGTAAGTACATACCCTATTTCATATTAACTGATACATTCAAATTTAAATGAAAGTAAGAACATACCCTATTTCATATTAACTGATACATTCAAATTTAAATGAAAGTAAGTACATACCCTATTCACTCACTACCTAATTGCATCTTCCAAAACAAGATACGGAGTACATCACAACTTCATTGAACACAAGAATACCAATCTTTTCTATACCCAAGGTAATACTGTCTAGATGAAGGTCCTCAGAGGTTATATACCTGTGGCCGTTTAAGTTGCAGAAAAGTCTCCCCAATTCAGCATCCCATATCTTCACCGTTGAGTCAAATGATGCGCTGAGAGAGTTCCAGAAGTAAATATTAGAGAACAAGAAAATAAGTCACAGAGAACACCATATATAAAAATGATAAACCATTAAAAGGTTCATCTAAACAGTGCGGAACAAAAAAGTAGTCCCGTGCCCACATTGAAAATATTAGCCACACATACCTAAGTTAAATGAAAAGACGATCTTGCCCTTAAAAATTTTGACATCACTACTATTTCATTATATCAGAAAAGACCAAATATTTTACAGAAACTACCATTCGTGCAAGTAGAATTCTGGTACTTAAATGCGTTTGGAGTGGTGGTGGTGGTGGGTAATGAAGGAGAATTGCACCCACACCCCCCAAAATAGAGAACAGATGGAAGGAAAAATAAAATAAAAAATACAATAAAGAGATGAACATTCCAAAACATTGAAAGTTAATGCTAGAAATCAGCATTGCAATGAGACCTAAAATAAATAAGACTGAAAATGAGACAATTTTGAGTGAATGCTACTCTGCTCAAGCTCTATTGGCCAGAGAAAAAACGAATTCAAGCTTGAGTCGAGTAGGAAGACCGAGAACTAAATTTTGTGCAGATTCGGCTTGGCCATTCACTCGATACTACTTGGCTCGTTGTTACTTGGATCATTTTCTAGTCGAGCTACTTGTGAGCCATGATGGTGTGCCATTGAATCTGAAACAACTTGAATACAAAATGAAGCATTTATAAACAATGAAAATTGATTTTTTTATTGATAAGAAAAGAAATTTTATAAAGGATAAAATTTAATAAATAATAACAAGAACAAGTCAATGACTATATACAGTGATCTTCGTGACTTGGTAGATGTTCGTTTCAATGAATCTTTAACAAATTTATATCGATACCTAAAATGAGCATGGATCATCAAGTAGGCATTGAGTATGTATATCATATGTATAGTGCTACTAACTGATTATATTGAGGGGGTAGGGCGTGGTGGTTTTTGTGTGTGGGGGGGGGGGGGGTGTTGAATAACATGCATACTTGTCCATAAAAGACGGGAAAGTTAAAACACATACCTAATCATGTGTGCACCAACTCTCAAGCAAAGGTAGTGTCACCCTATACAATATCACAAAGACCACTCGTAACCCACGCCCAAAAAAAAACAAACGATCCCTATACTCTCCTAAAAACCACCAAATCCAATTAAAACAAAATTACAGTAGTTCCCCAAAGCAAATTTCCAAAATATCTATAATGCACATTCAAATCTGGATAGGTCACTTGACCTAAAAAAGAAGGCTAGGACAGAAAAGAACTGTGCAAGTGACCCTGCCTTCTCGCCAGAAGATTGTTTTGATGTATGTTTATATTCCAAATTGTCCACCAGATACAACTAGTAACCAGATGTGGCAATTTCATCCTTCAACCATCCAATGCCCACAACCACCCATGAAATGGCCACGGAATACTATACCATAAATCAGAACGCCATGAACAAGACACTCCTAGGTACTCCATGTAGAACAGATATTGTAAAACTGTTTATGAAATATGGCTGGAACTCCTGTTTCTAAATATTAATTCTAACACTAATAGCCCAAGCCATAGTGAAGCCTTGTCTCAGGGCCTGATTCACTGCAATAATAAATGAACCAATTCAAGCCTTTATGAGCTGTGCTCATGAACTGTTGGGTCCAATTGACTTTCACTACTGGCAGTATCCTCGTATCCACATAATGGCACTGGCAATTCCACCAGCACGCTCTAAAAGAGCTTGGTTGCAGCACTCAAAGAAATAGGGAAAGCTCTTTTCAACACAGTCGTGTTTAATTCATGCAAGTCAATGGTGATTTGGTGGTAATCCTGGCAACAGCAAGAACGAAATGAGTACTCTTATTGGTGAAAGCTGGATGTCATTATAAATGTGGTGGGGGGGCTCAAAGTAAGTGTAATTATAAATGGCTTGCGAAGTGATGATCAAGGCATTCATCACTCTCCCTTTTTCCTCTGATTAAATATTAAAGGAGAACTTTTAATTCAGATCTAGTAACAAATTTATGGAGTGTACCAGATTTGTTACCTCATGAGAAACAACTTTTACTTGGGAATATTACCGGGCCTGAGATTCCGGTGGTGCGAGTAACAAAAGTGATTCCAATGGCAACATGGTTGATGAAGATAAAGCCTTATTGAGATTAAAGGTAGTATGGCTATAATACTAGGGGCTACACTTGGTCAAACTTGCTAAAAATGACTTAGAAGTCATTTTCCAAATAGTAAATGAACCTTCTCAAAAGTGAACTTTAAGTCAACTTCTAAGTAGGAAAAGGAAAGTAGGATGTGGACATTACCACCATAAAAAACTTCTTAGCAGTCAGTTTGACTGGTTTCACAGCAGTGACTTCAAGTGATTGACGAACCCGCCCCACCCCAAAATCTATTCCCAACGAAAAATAGTTTTTAATAATTTGATAAAATAATGAAAAGGCAACAATCTAAGTAACACAGGATCCAATGGATCAACTAATACAAAATCTCAACAAATGTGAAGTTTGACACTAACATGAAACTGCAACTTCAAAATAAGAACCATTACATCAAGTTTTACATTACATGTTACTTTGCAAATAGAACATATTTGCAAAGTCAAGAAAACAGAAAATCTTTTGGATAATTAGTTTTACCATATTTAGTTTCACACTGTGATAAGCAATGTCAAATGGAAACATACCTTGCCAACACAAGTTGCTTGTTGGGATTGCTTGTGCCTTCTCCAGTAGGACTCCATCTGATGGTATAAATTGCCTGCCGAACAATTTGCGAAAAATAGAGATGAAATTGTTGAAGAATTTATTACTGATGAAAATACTATACTCCATTGTTCCGTAGTTTTAATTGGCATGAAAATCAAAATCACGAACCACTTAGAATAAATTATTATAGCTAACTTTGAAATAATGAAGTCTTAATAAAATCCACCGCACTTTGAATATTGGATTTCATATATATACTAGGGGCAATGTGAAATACATCCCTAATTACAGAATGGAACTCTTTTTGTGGGATGGAGTGAGCATAAACATGAATGGGTAAAAATATAAAGTTTACAATACCTTATCATGGTCCATTAAATCATGAATATATTTGTCGTATTTTATGCTCCATATCTGCATCGAATATGTTAATCAGTTGCATATCATAAAACTAAAGTCCAGAAGAGAAACAATCTACAACTATTGACAATAAATGGATATACAACTTTCCTAAAAACTGGAGCATGCATAAGTTACAGTAGCAAAGTTTGGAAACCCAAGATTTACTAGGTCTTTGACCAACCTTTGCGGTGGTGTCATCGGAGCAAGAGGCTAACAGGGTACCTGTTGGGTCCCACTTGACACTATTAACTTCACCCTGAAAATGATAAACAATGTAAATTGTCAGCTTCAATGACCCCCAATCCCCCCACACAAAAAAAAAAAAAAATGGAAGAAGAAGAAGAAGCAAGAGAGAGAGAGAGAGAGAATCAAAAGAAGCAACCTAAATGAAATCATCTAAATATATGCTGTTATCAAGAGTGACCCCTAGAATTTTGTATGAGAGAATTATCTGATTTGAAGTGGCATGATGTAAGCCATGACCAAATCTATTTCCCAAATATACCTTATGCCCAGAAAAGGTCTTCACAGGATGATTATTTCCAATTTTGCAAATATGAATCATGACATCTGCTGAGCTTGTTGCGAATGATACATTGTTTCGCCAATCAATGTCAAGTATTGCACCTGAGCAAAAGATGTCCAAGAGTTACAGTATACACCAAGAAAGAAGAATAGAAAGTGAGGAAATAAACCGCCACCTAGGACTAATCTAACAATTTAAAACCTGTATGAAATTCAAATTGTTGTTTGCATTCATTGGCCTTGATATCCCACACAATGGCAGATGTGTCAAAGCTTCCAGTGAGAACATAATCACCCTTCTTATTCCATTTTATGGAGAATACAGGTCCCTTGTGCATCGTAAGAGTATTCTTTAATTCACCTAGACACACATATCAATAATGAGATATGCTGAGAAACAAAACCTTGCCATGCAAAAACTAAAACAGGGAACTACTCATTCTAGGAGAAACAGGTAAATAAAACAATAAGTAGGGAGTAGCAATTGGTGTTGAGATATTTTAAATAAACATTCATTAGCTCAATTATGTGTATGAGTGAGAGCAAACAGTCATTTGATCAAATGTGTGTCCTGCATGCATGTTTATAATGAGCTTTTGAGAAACAATCATAAATCAGTCATGTTAATGTTCTGTAGGCCGACGACACAGACCAAAAACTAAGTCTTCCCTAAATCCTTTTCCTCGTCATAGCTATCTGCTCATTCATTTCCTTGCACTAGTTCTAGCAATCATTGGCTGGTTGTCTGATGAGATATTTTAAATAAACATTCATTTAATCAATTGTGTGTATGTAAGAGTGAGAGCCAGTCATTTGATCAAATGTGTGTCATCCATGCATGTTTTTGTGTGTGTGTGTGTGAGAGAGAGAGAGAGAGATCTGAATTTCTGCTGCTCACAGTTTATAACTAGCTTCTGAGAAATAATCATAAATAAATTGTGTTTATGTTTTTGTAGGCCGCGACACAGACCAAAAATGAAGCGTCCCTAAATCCTTTCCCTTGTCATATCTTTTTGCTCATTCATTTCCTTGCACCAGTTCTAGCAATCATTGGCTGGTTATGGCACGGCGTACGTGATAGACAAGAGTAGTTGCACGAGTAATTCTCATGTTCTTTGTAAATGCACGATTACAAAGCAAAAGATAGAACTTTGGAAGATAATTCTCCAAACACGAGTTCAATTGTATTGATAAAGATAATAATAATGAATTTGATGTTTAAAACCCCTAATTACAAGAGTATTTATAGTATAAGATAATCTTAAGAAAAATCCAACTTATAATAGGAAAATACCAAGCTAACAAAACCAAGTCTAAATAGGAATCATAAAAACTGAGTATCGTAACACTACACAGGCAAAACCGTGTCATGTTGTTGCCCATGTGACGGTCTGTGTAAACTTTCTGAACTTTGCTGAACTTATTTGCACTTCACACAGGCAGGACCGTGTGCTATTACGGGCCGTGTAATGAACTGTGGTTGTGAGACACGTTAGTAGGATCACAGACAACTCCCAAAGAATCATAGGAGCGTCCAAGGAATCATAGGAAACACCCAAGGAATCATAGGAAGCTTCCAATGAATCATAGGAAGCTCCCAATGAATCATAGGAAATCCCCAACAAGGCACAAACATATCCTTTGTGATTTGGCATCTCGTTATTCCTTGTTTAACATGCTTTTGCCCTGCGTCAGGTTATGCCACCAAAAATTTCTATTGGCTAATTTAAGATTTCTCACATGAGCATCAAATGTAAGAACTTACAGCAACCACAGGTTAGGATGACATATATGTAGATGAACATTTACTCCTGATGTAAAACCTTCTTAATACTCCACATAACTTATCAAAACTAAACAAATTACTGGGGAAAACAAGTGAAGAGCAGGGGAAGGTGAAAGGATAACTACTTTCTTTAATTTGATAAGTAAATTAAGCATAACAGCAATACACAGAAGCACAGATCTGCACAAGGCTTGTTAGAAACTACACATGCATTACACTTGACTGATAAAATGTTAGGGGGTTATGTGCAAGTCTTTAAACTTGAGGTAGCTTAGTTATGTGGGAATCTGGATAGACAGAAGGCGTTCATTTGATTTTTACCCAGAAATAAAAAACATAGACTAAGTAATCTGTAACAGCTCACCATTTGAAGTCCAGATTCTAGCTTGTCCATCATAACAACCTGTTGCAAGTAATGACCCATCACACTGCATAAAGATAATGTTAGAATATGTTTGTCCCAATAAAATCAATCTGTATAGGATTTCTAGGGATATTGTAAATAGCCACAACATAATTGCAGCCTTAGTTCGAGAGATATGTATCATTGTAACTCAGCCTTGATCAAAGGCTTAATTGACTGTAACTCATATATAAAGAATGGAAATTAGGAGTAAACTATCTCGAACAATTCAAATTCTTTCTTGATTCTCTATCCTTTCCTGTCCACTGCTAAATTATGCCACTGTTAACTGCCAACATTGTATCAGAGCACAATGACTTCTTTTTTATTTCAATTCGGGCATGCCAGACATCTATTCACCAACTTGAAGGACCATTTTTTTTTTCTGGTTTGGGGGGGTAAGTTTAGTCTAAGAAAGGCCCCCTGTCCAGGAGCAGAACATGCCACAACCCTCAAAAAGGGCTTATGATTACCAACTAACTAAGATAGTTGATAAGACCCGAACTCTCAATCTAATAAAAGCGCTTACTGAGTTTTGCCAATTGAATCAACCTCCCTTGCCAACTTGAGGGGAAATGTTAGAATATATTTGTCAAAATAAAAACAATATCTATTCTAGGGATATTGTAAATGACCATACTATTATAGCACAATTTTAGCATTACTTAGGGAGATATGCATCACTACTACGCAGCCTTAATCAAAGCCTCAAAGGTTTAATTGACTATAACTTCTATATATAAAGAATGGAAATCGGGAGGAGAAAATTATCTCTAACAATTCAAATTCTTCCTTATTTCTCTTTTCCTTTCCGCAGCCATGCTATTGTTAATTGTCAACAAATGATTAATAAATCATGAGAGAAAAATATTAATGCAAGCTAAATGGTTCACCTTAACTTTTTCTTTTTTAAATGCAAAATAAAACAATTAAGCTTTAAATAGTAATACATTCAAGGATAGAAGAGACGCAAATGCAGATGGGTGATATAAAAATTCAGTTCACAGAATCATCATAATTTTCTAAATATAATTAATGCATCATGTCGCTTCCCCGTGTTTACAGTAGCAACAACACCTGAGCGTAGGACAAGAAAGTGAAATTTGAACACTACTTGGGATCACAGATCACATATATATTGGACAAGATTTCTTGTTGCAGTAACAGAATCAGTTACTCTAGCAACCATACACTGCTTTTTTCACCTTCCAAGTGGAAAACAGAGACTAATATATGTGTGTCAGAAGACTTGATTTATTTACTTAAATATCAATAGTTCAGTTCGGCAAACAGATGAAATGATACTAACTGAATGGGAATATACCAGAAATTACATTGGCACTTACATTCCAATCAAGTGTTGTAATGTCTTTGCTCTTGCCACTTGCTTTGTGATTAACATGTTCTAGTACAAGCACATCCAGAGGCCCAGTTTGGGAGCTATAACTTTTAGTCCTATCTGCAACAGTCCAAATTCGAGCTGTTGAGTCTCCAGACCTAGAGAGGGAGAGAGAACCAAAAGTGAGAATAGAGCATTGCAAGTTTATAATGATGGTTGAAGTGATACCAATGCAGTTGGTTGTCAAATACGATATCTTTGTCCCATAAGCATGCGTGCGCGCGCACACACACATGCAGAGTTTACACACACACACCATTAGAAAAGAATTATCATAATCTCCTTATTTCACAAATTTGAAAGAAAAGTATGATTCTCCCAGTACAACTGTACTCTGGTACAGAAGCACAAGATATACAGTACAGTATGCAAGTAACCATGGTATTAAAATCAGTAGCAATTGGATTCTTTGTAACTCTTTAATGAAATAGTCAAAAGGTTAATAACATAGATTATGATCAGAATTTGACATTTTAAAGGGGTGGAGCACAGAAAGATGGGATAAAATCACCCAAAAAAAAGGACAAAAGTAACTGTAAGTCTGTAATACCCAGATTCTTACCCTGGCTAACAATGTTATTGGTATGTGTTCTTAGATTGCAGATTCACTATTTTGCAAGAGAAGAATCAAGATAACAAGATTAATCCAAGATTTACCGAAGCGAACATATATCATTAGTAATGTTCTTCCAGGTTATCCATATCATAGATACATACGACTCACTAACTCGGCACCTTCAGACTCAGCATGCAGAAATTAACAGGTCGTAATAGTTGTGATACAATTTATTCTCAAATATATGAGCCTAAGAAGTAAATGACCATTAAGGTTATAAAAACAAAAAAGGACTATCTTCATAGAGGAATCCAATATGACGTGCAATAACCCACCCGGATGCAATAAGTGACCCAGCTGGACTCCATGCACAAGCACAAACCTAAAAGGAAAAATAAAGAACATACATAGTAATGTAAAGGAACATCAAAGAAGCTAAATGCATCACATGAGAAGAAAAATCAACATTTGAATACAAAAGACTGCCGAAACCTCATCAGTATGCCCCTCCAGAATTGTAACGTCCGAACTAGGAAAACCACCGACCTGAGATGCTGAGGTGGTAGAGATATCCATTGGTTCAGGTCCTAATAAAAACCAAAAGTGTTGCAACTTATATTCAGAACATCGGGATCACAAATGTCGATAAGGATGGAGGGGGAGGGGGAGAGAGAGAGAGATAGAGAGAGAGAGAACCACATACAATTAGTAATTCATGACCTGAAATTTTCTTCAAAGTTATTCAGCATGTCATAATCATACAAAGAGACAAAAGATCCACTTTAACCATCACCCTCATAATTTCTCGAATATCGAAGGGCAAAACTAATCCTTAGTACTAACTCCTGATGTTTCTCGATATATCTGGTTCCAATATCTGCCTCAGATATGCAGAAGAAGTACCGTTTTTTTAAAGAAAGAGGGATAGATAATGTTAACATTTTCGTTGCTCAACTTTTACACGTGCCGTAATTGAGTGCTTGAACTAAATTTCAATATAACCGTAGCTCCTAAACTATTTTCCCATTATGCTCAAGCTGTTTTAATAATTTCCATTCAGAATGTTGCATGCATCGCAATATATTGCAGATTGCATAATCTAATTATTTATTAAATATAATGGCATGTCTTCACTGATATGGCATCTTCGTCTTCAACTCACGGAACAAGCCAAATTTTGCACATTCCAGCAATTTTAATCAATGTTTTCAAAATCGAATCAGTCATGGAACAAAAGATGACTGAGCGGACAGATTACTGGACCAGTAAGTGGTTGAACCATTTTTAATTATACATGTGTATATAACTATAACAGTATAATTATAATTTCACTTGTCAGCATATATATATATATATATATATATATATATATATATATATATCGACAACATAAGCAAAAAATAACGTCTATTGACATTATACCAACACAAATATCCATATATATATAGCAAATTATCAATATATATATACAAGGGAAATGAGCTATAGAGGTGGGTTCACTTCTGTAATATTTGTGCTATGTTTCGGGCTTCAAAATATATGAGAAAATCAATCTGTATGGATTAAAAAGCATGCAAAAACAATACAATATGTAAATTTTTGGGGCTCACTTCTTCCATAGTTTTAATAATCATGTAAAACTCAATATATCTCAATCCTTGAAAATTTACTAATTTATATGGTTATAAAAAACATGTTATACACCACGAAAAGATGAGAAATTTTATATACCCCTCTATTTTTTTACACTCTTTCAATATGTAAGATTGGATTTTTCAAATAAATTGTGAATTCATAAATATAAAGATAGTGAGCAGAATTGAAAAATGAGCTATAACTCAGTTCCCTTAATCCCATGTATATATAAATACTAGGCTCCATGGCACCATAGTTGTTACGTCGACAAGTTGAGTCAAGTCAATGGTCGACCTGGTAAACAACTAGTCGTCGATTAGTCAATAAAAAGGTTCCTATGTATATTACTATTATTATATATGTACACTTATACATCGCTGGCTGATTATTACATGTTTAGTAAAATTAAATAATATAAATATTAAAGAAACCAATTTATAAAACCTTATTACTTAATAAAAATGATTATCAACAACAAAGAGTGTGGGTGTGGGGGGGGGGGGGGGGGGGGCCCTAAAATAACTACCTTGATGTTTTTGTGTCAGCATTAATAATTTACCAAAAGATTTCTCACACGCCCACCTTCCTTCCTTTTTTTCTATAACTACTCTCTTCTATTTTTCTTAATGTAATTTCTTCCTTTTTTAACCATCTTTTTGAGTTATTTTTCAATCTCTATTTTCTTTCATTATTTTTAAACTAAAGCAAAATA
The DNA here is from genome assembly GCA_014636745.2 of Centella asiatica. Classification (NCBI taxonomy): domain Eukaryota; kingdom Viridiplantae; phylum Streptophyta; class Magnoliopsida; order Apiales; family Apiaceae; genus Centella; species Centella asiatica. The sequence goes on from CM025785.1 coordinate 19,629,436, forward strand.
AAATTTACTTCATTTCTTTATTGAGATAATATTAATATAACAATATTTAATTAATTAATAAATTTTGCACATGCATCACATGTGCCCAAGATACTAGTATTAATTTATGACAAAAACTATACAAACATAAGTAAAAATAGATAGAAGAATATAATATAAATTTGTCTAATATAGGGGAACAAATGTAGAGTGGGATTAAAGTAGTATACATATAGTTCTGAAGAATACAAGTAGTATAAGACTATAAATAATAATAACCACAACATAGCAGAGTAGCAAAACTTAAAAATTGACCCAGCATAATAAAGACCCAACAGATTGTATAGGAAAGAAAAAGATAAGTAGGGATCGAGCCAGAAGATATACATCACAAGTCCACAACAGCCGCAATCGAGGAGGGGTGAATCGCGACTCAAGATGGTGATGTCGTTGGAAGGGTAATGGTGGAGGCAAAGTCATCAGGAGTATAGAGGGTCGAAGTCGACAATAGAAATATTTATTAAGTTGTTATACATCGGATCTGGACATTTGTGTCTAAGTCGAACGACATGAGAGTTGGTCGAGAATTAGTCGAACTAGTCGACGACAAGTTGAGAAAGTAGCACAACTTTGTGAAAGTCACCAAATCGATCAAGCGACTTGATACCTCCAGAGCTACCAGACGACTAGTCAACGACTTGATAAGTATGCATGGCACACACAAATGTGTGCGTACCGCGCATAAAATTATTTATTTTCTTTAATGAGGTATCTAGAGATTCTTATTAATTCCAAAATAAAACAAAAAAAAAAGTCCTATTAATTAAAACATAAACCTCAGTTAATTTTTTCAAAAATTATCATGTTAATAGTTGGCTTTATGTTGTTTTAAAATGTAACTGTAGGTATAATGAGTTAAGTGAATCTGTGAGTAGGAAGTGGGTAGTTTATCAAAAACGTTGGATAGAAAATAGGAATGGGTGAGGAAGTTACTAAACTGCAGCAATGTTTTGCACGCATATTAATCTTTTATTTTTTATTTTTTTAAAATTTTTTGTGACACAAATTCACCCCTAAAATTAGGAGCTCTAGATTATTAATATAATATAACTATATATATATATATATATATATATATAATGAGTCACTCACCGACTCCTAAATAAACAATGTTAAACTTGGGTGTAGAGATATATTCATTAAACATTCTTCTGCAACAATGTGCTTATGAGGAGGAACAGTAGTTTACGTGATGCCGTCATCTACTCTTTATGTTTGCCTTTTAGGACGGCGACAAACATCGTAAAAAAATTTAGTGTTCCCCAAGTTCGAATTTCAAATATAAAATTTCTAATCATTCAAATTCAAGGAAAACCTAATTCCTTAGTATTCATAAAAGGATCAATCTCCAATTATTCAAGATCCAATTACTCATAAAAAATCAAACAAAACCCTAAACTTAATAAACAAAAAAAAAAAAAAAAAGCCTAATTCCTTAAATCTCAAATTGAATCTAGGTGATAGTGTTGATTTGTAAGATCTAAAAATCTAGAGCCACTTTCATACAAACACACAAACACCCATAGATCTTATCAGTCAAAACAATGAAAGCCAAGGAAAGGGATGGATAGAACTTTGCGTCAAGATTAGAAATCCAACTAAGGACAAAATAGCAAGCAGATTTTGCAATAACAATTGCAGATGACTAATGAGCAAGAGGAGCATAATGGAGGTCAGAGGGATGGAGAAGTGATGAAAGGATGACCAGAGAAAAGTAGAAGAAGTCACTGACCAATAGCCGTAGCGAAACAAACTAATGAAGTTATGCGTTAATAGTAGTGACCAGTGAACTGGTCAAACTGATTTCCCAGCTACTGAATCAGTAGTTGTCCTGGTCCAACCAGCAGTTCAACGTTCAGAGTGGATGCCTAACCGCTCGACTGTCCAAGCGATCGGATTGGCCAGTCTGGTCCAGTTTCTAAAACAATGCTTTTAATTTACCTACTTGAGCAGCATGACAACATATTGGTATTTATACAGTTATATGGTTATACCATTGTATAGCTTGCAAAATATCAGCAACAAATCATGATAAAAATATCTAACTTTAGCTCAAGGCAGCAACAAAATCAGAGAGAAAATATCTAAAAAACTTAAGAAATATATAGTCTTTGTAGGTTCGACCTATATTTGTCATGTGCTCTCCCATTAAAAACATGCGCATGCAGTATTTTATCACATCAATGACTAAGACAAAGCTATAGTGGAGTGTGACTTTGACTTCCATTCAGGAATTAAATGGAAAATTACGGCTTATTAATCAGGATTCAATGATTTATAAAATGACTGCTTAATGTGTTGATTTGACAAGATTTCGTGCATAGTTTTGCAATTCCAATCCTAGAGGAAAAAAAGGTTGTTTCGAACTGATGAGGTTGTTTATGTATCACTATAACCTGAGTTATGCGCCATTGAAGATGCAAAATTTCCCGTTTATCAAGTTTACGTCTAATTTTCTCAAAATAATTTAAAAATTAAAAGTGTGAACAGTAGTTCAAAATTATTTTCACCCTTATCATGAGTACCTCAACGTAACAGCAAATCTTTTAAAGGTCTGTCAACATGCAAAGACTTCCATTTATATGCTACATAAGTTTGGACAGTACTGTTAACAAATTAGCACATGGGCCAGGGCTACCGAAAGTACTCGTACTGCCTGAAGATGGTGGAATGTCAAGTACAGACCAAATCAACCAAAATTATTGGTCCAGAGATGTAAAGACAAGAACTCCTCAGACAAAATTAGCTCAACAAATCATGTTAGTTACATATGTGGAATACATTAGATTATGTCATAGGTTCTGCTCGTTTACGTGTTTAGATAGTGATCAAAAGCAAACAAATGTAAAGTATAAACAATTATTTACCTCCAGAGAATGTTTTTTCTTCCTGTTTGAGATTAGCTTCGTCTTGATCCATGACCATTCCTCTTTCAGTATGACCCTCATGCTGTTCTTCTCGGTGCTTATCGTTTTCTATCCTGTCTTCATCTTTCAGACTCTCTTTTTTGCTATCATGTGTTTCCCTCTCAGCTAATCTCCTAGGTTCTCTGTCAACATGTTCTTTCCCAATATCTTGTTTAACCCTCTCAGTAACTCGCCTAGGTTCTCTTCCCTCATTTTCTTTACCTCTATCTTGCTTTTCCTTATCAGTTTCTAGTCCAGGTTCTCCTTGTTCCCCATTATATACCTTGTCCATATCATTCAGCTGATTTTTCTTTCTATCATTCACCATTTGCCTCAGTTCATTGACATTTTTAGTGATGAGATCTAAAGGTTGAATAAATAAGAAATCTTCAGCCACATCATTGTCGTTCTGGCAAGCTTGATACAAGCATTGATCAGCATAAAGGTGTCATGCAGACAAGATGTGTGTGTGTGGTTGTGTTTGTATAAGGAAAAAAGAACATGTACAAGTAGGCATGCTAACATTACTCAAGTTTGCTTCCATCTCTAGGTATTGCAGTCCTTTCTGTGTAAATGTGATAAGGGCTCCATGTGGAACGGCATTGCCATCAATTGGACACTTGTCCATACCTGCCTCGTATCCTAAAGCAAATGCTGAATGTGTTAAACCTGAGAGAGAGAGAGAGAGAGAGAGATTCATTACGTATAGGTCTGTAGGCAGAGGGGAAAAAACTCAAACTAATTTTCCCAGAATATGACTTGTGCTAACTCAGATTACCAATGAAGACAACTTTTGGCATATTTTACTAATCAGTTACAACCAAAGTTAATTGATATACAAAGAGGAAGGGGAGAAAGATGAAAGACTTCGAATTTATAGCAAGTCTACCAACAATTGGGAAAAAATGGAGATAAATAATGTCGTCACCAACCAAAATACCTGTTTTGAATGCACATTCAGCATATGCAGCAGAGTGACAGTTACCATACAACTAAAGATTTTCTGGAACCTTCTTTGAAATCAATGTATTCTAATGCAATATCTTAAGAACGTCAAATACTTCAGCAGTTCAGCTAAACTATGGCCTGTGATACTATGAAATATCTACCTAATTACCAGTTAATTTTCATTCCCAGAATGGAATATCATTGGACTATAAATTTTCAGTACTACACATAACAAATGATACTCTCCTTGGAGATAGCTAGCTGCATGTGATCTTGAATATTGCCACTTTGAACTCATGCAACACTTTCTCGGGATATAAGGTTCACACTTTTAACACTAATACAATGTATCCTTTCTCTTAGCTTAACTTATAGTGGCTGTTGCCACTTCTATCCCACAGACATTACCAATGTTTTCCCTTTCTAACACAGAGTAAAACTTTTATGGCGTTTCAGACTTTCCACTAAAGAAAAAAGGTGTTCGAATCCTAGCTTCTAAAGAATAGTTCTAATATAACTTCCTGACTGTTGAAAATTCATATGCTTCCCTTTCCACTTCTAGAAATAGTTGCCACCATCATTTCACTAACTAAAATTCAGATAAAACTTTACCTCAATTCCCTCACATTTTATTCTAAAGCAAGGGAAATTATAGATAACAAAGGACTCAAAATCAGCAATCTTCTTAAATGTGTTTATTGACAAATGTTACAATGTTTACGTAATGAGGAAGTAAGTTTCTGAACCAAATTAAAAAAAAAAGCTTTACTTCAATGTCATGGGATTTAAATATAGGATTCTTGTTTACGGACATAGAAACATTACATTGCAATCAATATAACCGAGTTCTGAGAGCGAGCCTCGGAATGATTTCAAATAGCAGAGATCAACACATACATTAACTATGCCGATCACTGTCTTACAACCTATCTTCAAACCATTGTCTACCAGAGATGTTGGAATTTATTTTTATAATTCTGTAATCAGTTCGAATATCAAGGAAAAACCTTCAAGTATCATCATTGATTTTAAACATTATCTCCATGAGATGATTTAACAAACCAAAACATCTTATTAATATGGTAAGTTAGTAACCTACCCAAAGCACGCAACGACCACAACAGCAACAACAACGACAACAACAACAAAATTACAACACTGCCTTGACAACTAATACCCAAGTGCTTTCCAAATATTATCATTGAATAAAGCAATAATTAAAAGTATGAATACGAGTAGTTGACAGAAAGAACCCTAGACAATCGAAGATATAAGAAGAAGAAGAAGAAGAAGAAGAAGAAGAAGAAGAGGTGGACCTGATTCTAGAAGGTAGCGGTAGACGAGGTAATTCAACTCAACGGAAGTGATGGAGGTCATCTGGCCGGCGCAGACCGAGTAGAGATCGCGGGGAAGCGTTCGCGGAGAACCGTTGCCCGAAATTGGATTGGTGGTTAAAATAGAAACGGCTTGTTGATTTCAAAGTTTTTATAAATTCCGCTGGTGATGTCGAGTACACTTCCCGAAAGCGTTGCGTTAGCAGCGCCAGCTCAGCTGTCCTCGGATTCTGCCGTTTGGCTGCTTTCTTCCTGTCAAATCACAAGGCTGAGAACTTTACGCTTTGTTCGTAAGTTTTTAACGGAAAAGAAAATCATCAAATTCTAAATAACTTTTCCTTTGGTTGCTTATAAGTTCTTAAAAGAAAAGAAATTTTAATTTTAAATGTATTTAATTATTTTATTCGGTTATGTGATTTTATTATATTTCTAATTAGAGATACTCTAGATATTTTAAAATATTAGATATATTAAATTTTGTTTTCTATTTAAATTCGGCCATTTTTAGATTAAAAAGTTTGAAACAAAAAATAACAAAGTTTTTCTATCAAATTTTTTCTTTTTTTTAATAATAAAACTCACAATCATGATAATTGAATAGAAAACTTAAGTTTTCTTATCAATTCTTTTATTTTCCCACGTATTTAAAACTCACAGAGTATTAATTATGAATGCAAGCAAAAAAAAACCAAAAATTCCAAAAACCTAATTAAAAAAAAACTAAACTAAACGGTATTTTTGGTAATTATATGCGGTTAACACTTTAGAAAAATAGAGTCGCGCTCATTTAATTATTTACTAATAAAATTAATATTATATTATTTAAATTGTATTTTATAAAATTTATTCCTAATTTTCAAGTAAATATTGTTTCCAAGACTTTTATATGCTTTAACTTATTAAAATACTTAGATCTTTAACATCAAAAATATTTATTTAATTATTAAACTATATAAAAGAACAGTTTAAAACACGTGATGCACTGTTTAATATGATACTTGTTAACAATAATTAACTTATAAAATAATATAAAATTTTGATATAATTTAAAATTATTTTCAAACAATGATAAAAATAAAATTGTGACCACGATTAATAACTGAATTCAACAATTTAATTTCAATTATATTTAATAATCGTACCATGCCCACCCCCACATACTACTACAATAAATAAAAACACGTAGTAAAATATCTAGTTGTAATAGAAAAGAACATAGGCTATGTGTCACCGTACATTCACACAAAATAAAAGATAAAAGAGAGAGCTATTGATAAGGTAAATTAAGGTAATTTAAATTTAGTATTATCAAAATTTAGCCAAAAAAGATGAAATTAAATAATTAAAATTGTGCAAACAAATAATATGTGTGATTCGATTGTCGATTAGATTATCAAATTGTTAGAATATATGTTCTAACTATATAAAAAATAATAATTGATAAATATTAATTATACGTTATTAATTAATATTATACTTAGGCAAAAAAATCGTGAAAAAAGATTGGGTTACTTAGAACTCTATTGGGCTGATCCAAATAAGATCTTACTTGAATGTCTTAGTCATGAGAATACGTATATATAGCCTTTTAGAGATAGTAGTCTATATATCCTTCTAAAAGAATATTGAGCTACTTGGAACCCTATTTAGCTCATCTAAGCAAGATCTTACTTAAATATCCTAATAATGAGGGTACGCATATATATTTTTCTGGAGGCGGTAGTCTATATATCCTTCTGAAAGAAAATTGAACTAGTTGGAACCCTGTTGGGCCAACCCAAGTAAAATCTTACTTGAATATCCTAGTTGTGAAGATATATATATATATATATATATATATATATGTTAGTGCAATATAAGCTCAAGTGTTTGTAGAAGGGGGAGATGAATATAAACACCTAAAACTTTTAGCTTTCTTAAACTTAAAAGTGCTTTCTGGAAACAGCTGCAATAAACAGAAAAACTATAAAAAATGAACACACAGATTCAAGTTAAAATAGTTGTATTATAACTTGATGTTTTTCTGGAAATCTGTAGAATCACAATTGTGATTTACAGCTACAAATTCTGTGAATAAATACACAGCTCCTCACACTCACTAGCTAGAAAAACTTTTCTCTGGAAAAATAAATCTCTCAAGAAATATATTATAGAGCTTCCTAGTGTTGTGTGCTTCTATGTTTGTTTGATTTGTTGGATAGATTCAAAAATGTGTGTCCTGTTGCAATGAGAACTCCTTTGCTTATATGTCGAACAGTGGTTGAAATCACGTGCTTGAGACGTGCTGCTTTTCTCAACTTAGCCACAAGTATGTCACATCGTTGCACTATGTGTCAGACTGTTGCATACTTTGTTGCTACTTTTTCTTCTCCTGATCTGTGTGCATTTAATGCGCGAGATTTCTCATTGGACCAAAACAAACTTCAAGAAATATCTTTCCAGTTGATATCTCTTGCTTCTGTAACAAGTTACGTTGATTTCCGTGTAAGTACTGATGATGGGTGCATGTTGTTATAACGATCCACTGACTACCAGCCCTGATGGACTTTGATCAGTGCTTCTGGATCCCCTGATGCTTATTGACTGGATCAGGGCTTCAACCTTCACTTGAGTTTCACTCAGTGCTTCTTGATCCTGATGGTTATGACTGACGACATACACTGATTGTGACGGCCCCAAAAATACCATACTGGACTTCGGGCACCGTCAAAAATTGACAAAAGAAAAGTATTAATATCCTAGCATGCATAACATTAAATTAGAGAATTAATTAGTAATCTCTATTACAATAACCCAAAATAATTGTCTAACAGCGGAAGTCTATGAGGGGCCCACACAGGCCTTACAATCTAAACATTTCTATAACATCCTCACGCTTCTCCCTTCCCTGGAAGCCGTCCGCAAGAGGACGATCGGAAGCATTCGTCAAGCCATTCTTTCCTTGCCTTTAGAAGACGACTCGGTCTTCTCGCTAAAACCTGTAAATCATTGGGTAATAACAACATGAGCGATTTACGCTCGCAAGTATATAATCAAGAATTGGGTAAGTTCTGAAAGATGGATAATTGATTGGGTTTAAGTGTTTATGAGGTTTGACGGAAACAATGTCGACACCTCTTAATATCTTGAAAGAAAATGGATTTTAGGGTCCCCGAGTGATAACGAGGGATCTGACCCTTTACTTAAAAGAATAAAGAATAATTTCACATGTGCCTTATAACCATGTCCGTTTGGCGCACGTGCCCTTAGGAATGTTCGTATCAAACAGTATATCAGTTGGCCAGCCTGACCACCGTCTGACTTCATCATAATGACATACGTAGTCAATTGCAGAAACCTTTTGTCTGCGAAGGTCCAGTTACCGATGCCTCGGTTCCCGTTCCCTATAAATCTTAGGCCCGGGGTGCCAGGCAGATGCATCCTACTAGCCTTTAGTTACCCATACGGATATACTTTACAAGTATGGGGTGAAGAAATAAGCTTTCTACATCCGTATAGGATTTTCTTTGGCGTGTTAGCGGAATTTAAATAGCTAACGACCGCCCAAAGATCATTTGATTCAAATATAACATTTTTCACGTACATCGGATCAAGGGATCGTACGTTACTTAACTTTGAAGAAATTAAATCATGAATATTGACAGAATAATATCTTGAATACATTACGTATATCGAAAGAATGATCATACGCATTAATTGAAAGAAAGCAGAGTGAGTATATACTTGCCTTAAGTCCTTAGTGAAATTTAACACTCGCGTAGAAATAATTCTGTAAAACATGCACATGCAATAACATGAGAAATCTCAACTTAATTACGTATGAGGATGCACATGCAGAGTGTTCGTGAAGTGCTCAAGTCTATGATTGACTGAACGAGTCGTCATAAGTTGAATTGGGATTCGGTTGGAACCGAATCGGAGTCCGAGAGATTTGTGGACTTGATAAAACGTCGCTCATAGGCTCTCGATAATTTAATTTTAATTATTGGAGGCCTTAGATTAATTAATAAATATCAATTAATCACTTTTAGCTTAAATGACTTTAAAAAATTGTTCCCTAAATTATTATTTAATTGTTTTAATTAAATAATAATCACTTCATAATCATCAAAGGTTTATGGACCTTTTAGCAATTATTAAACATTTATTCATAAATTATTATTTAATTACCTTGATTAAATAATAATTATTGATCATTGAAGTAATTTATTTCTTAATTACTTTTAAATTAAATGATTTATTGATCATTTAATAATCATGTAAAATTTATTCATTAATTATTATTTAATTGTTTTAATTAAATAATAATTGGTCTTGATTCTTCAATTTAATTAATCAAGGATTATTCCTCAATTAATCTTAGCTTAAATGATTTATTTAATCACTTAAATAAATTTTAAAGTTTATTCTTTAATTATTATTTAATTTTTTTAATTAAATAATAATTATTTATGGATTAATGTCTCGTCACTTAATTGTGAAAATTAAGAAACTCTAACATCATAAAAAATTTCTAAATTTTAAAACATAAAATTTCAATCATGTAAAAGATTTGTTTTACATGTCAAAATAATTATTCACAAGTCATTTATTGAATAATTAAAATGTTAAAATATCTTATTTTTATTTTATTATTTTTATTTATTATATATATATATATATATTTTTTTTTTTTTTGGATTGGGTTGGATCCAGGTCAATAGTGGGTCAAACCGGGTCGGAGCAGGGTCACGGGTCGGTCGCGGACCTGTCTTCTTCCTCTGCTTCTACAGGTTAGGGTTTCGGCTGCCGCCGGCGTCATTTCTGCCGGACGGCGAGCCGTCACCCCCTCTCCCTCGATTCTCACACACACGCGCACACCGAACGGCAGTAGAGGCACTTCCATGGCATTTGCCATAGGAGAACATGGCCCTAGCCACCGTGCCGCGACCGGAAACTTCCCAAAACAGCAACTCGAAGTCGCCGGAGGTGGAGCAGCCATTGATGCCGCCGAGAGCTTCGACTCTTGCCGTTCATGGCCTTTCCGGCGTCTTTTCCATCGATTCAAGCATGTAAATGATTTCGGAGACTTCCAGGAACTCATACATGCACCCAATTTCAAGTTTTAACAACTCAATCACAAGAAAAATCAAGAAGAAACATTCGGGTATTTTAAATATTTATCCGAGCTTCAGAACGAGAAATACTAAACCATTTCTCAAATTGTTTGAGGCAAAATGGTCCTTACAAGTGCAGAAACAAACCTATCAAATACATTCGAACAACCACCAACGAATCAAGCCGGAAAATCCGTCAAAAAAAACTAGGGTTCTTCGGGTTTTTGAAAGTTCTTGAATTTTTATTTATTTTTTTGTTCAAACTTTAAAAATTAATAACTCACAATATATAAATGTTATAAACATGTGTGATATATGAAAATGATGCTGAAAAATATAATCTACACAACGGTAAAATCATAAATGGCAATAAATGCAAAAATAAGAGAGCAGTGGGGTACCTCTTTAAAGCTTTAATGAACAAAATCCAAAAGTTCAATGATTTGGCTTAAATGCAAAAATCCGAATTTTGAGAAATGTTTGCTGGAGAGAAAAATATCAGAAGTGGAGGCTAGGGTTTCTATAATGGTATATTTATATGACATTTAATTTAATTTTGACCATTGGATTAGTTTTAAGAAAAATTTACTTAGATAGGTAAAAAAAATTTCCTTGTTTTTGCCATTTAGGGACAAGCTGAAAATTTAAATTTAATTAGTGTTAAATTTGATTTGTTTAGCCACTAATTAAATTTAATGGTTATGCATTGGTTTAACGCATAAGCCGAAAAGTTTTCCCGCACCAACGAGGCGAAAAAAATGCACACATACGATTATTATAACGATTAACGCTTTAAAAATTTAAAAAGTCGTGCTCGTTAAAATTTTCGTTTGTAAACGTGCGCGCGTCGATTTGCGTGAAATGCACGTAAATCTAAACATAAAATTTATCGATCGTTGAACGCAACAAGAATTCCATTAAAAAATGAATTTAATAGGATTACATTTAAATGAATTTCCGGTTTCTCACACTGATGGCTTCCACTGATGCCATGTTGGTCATTCCCCCTGACGGGTTACCCTGATTGGTTGGCCTGACACTGACATGTCCAGAAGTTTTTCCTTGATGGGTTGGTCTGCCTTCGTCATCCCCTGACGGGTTGGTCTGCCTTCGTCATCCCCTGACAGGTTTCCCTTGATTGGTTCCCCTGATAGGTTCCCCTGATGAGTTCCCCTGATGGTACTTAATCAACGTAACTTTGTTTAGAATATCTGATGTGCGGAATACTTTGACTGTTAACAAGTAACATCAGACATTCTTCTTCACTTTGTCAAGTCCTTTGGATGTTCCATTTTTTGACTTGCCTTGTGAAGTTATTGACTATCCACTGATGAATATGTTTATCATCAGTGGATGCAAACCTTGTGCTGATCTTTAAGGTTTATAAAATACCTCAAGTATTTACAGTTGCACAATTTATTACATAATCATCATCATCATCATTTAACTCTAACAATCTCCCCCTATTTATGTTTATCAATTTGATAACCATAAATCCCTAGATGCACTGATGATGATGTCAAAACCAATACTAAATACATGAAAGTATTTTGAATGAACTAATAAAAGAATTTCTGTACAAGTATTTTCCTATATCTATTACAATAAAAAATATGTAGAATTAGACATCAGGATCCCTTTTTCTTTTTGCTGAGACAAAGGGCAATGGATGACTTGATTCAATCGGTTGAGAGTCACTTCCAAGGCCTTGTCTTCTTTGATTTGGATTTTGATCAGGAATCTCGAGTCTGTTGCCCTTATCAAGGATGAAACGGAAGCTACATTTGTTTAGGTGTTAGATAATTGGTTAGAAGCGGTTGAGAATAAAATTTCGTTGACAATCATAACTGATCAGGATAGAGCAATGAACAATGTCATTGCTACCGTATTGCCTTTCACCAATCATTTGATATGTACGTGACATATCAGTAACAAATTCCCCGAGAAACTTCATCATTTATATAATAGTTACGAAATGTTTAAGGAAGACTTTGATAGGTACGTATCCATTTTTATAAATAGTCGATGTTAAATTGTCAATATTTTTTTGTTGTTGGTTTATAATATGTTGTTATTGTAGGTGTTTGTATTCAGTGACAACTACCGAATTCGAGGAAAGGTGGGCAAAATTGGTGGAACAATATGATTTACAACATCATGAGTGGCTTCAATCTATGTATAATATAAAGGAGAAGTGGATCAGAGCATACTTAAAGTCATATTTTTCTGCAAGGATGACTACATCTGGGAGAAGTGAATCCATAAACAATTTTTTTTATCAATACGTAAATAATTGTACTTGTTTGAATGATTTTGTGATTAACTCACAAATAGTCATTAAGAAACAATACTTGAATGAGAGAAAGCAAGATCTTGAAACAGAGTACAAGACAAGAAATATGCGTAACGGAACTTTATTGGAAAAACATGCGACACTTGTGTATACGAAGAATATTTTTAAAGACTTTTTGAACGAGTTCTGTGAGGGTCAAAAGTTAACGTGTCGTAAGATTCAGAATTTTGGGGTCGGTAGTACAGAGGGATATACAATGTTCAATGAGGAGGTACCACAAAATCGATGATATAATTATGTTGTCATTAAACACGGAGACTCTGGCAATGTGACATGCATATGTCAACGCTTTGAGCACAACAGCATGATTTGCAGACATATTTTGAGGTATATGACCTTCAAGAGCATAAATGAGATTCCAATATCTTTGATTTGTGGCAGGTGGACAAAAAATACAAACAAAATTCATAGTGATCCTGTTTACATAAAAGAAATAAATGCTGAATCAAATTCTGATGTCGGTGATATTAATACAATACGTTATAATCATTTGAATAGGGTTTATCAAGAAATTGCAGCAATTGGATCGACATCACAATCATCTTACATACATGGACTTGAAACTTCTATGTGTATATTGGTATATAATGTTTTGTTAATTTTTTGTAGTGTGCAGTGTGTGTGTGTGTGTGTGTGTGTATATAGACAGTGTGTTTGATGAAGGCTTTTCAATATTTTGTAGGTTGCAATGGACCAGTATGATTTAAATTCGAGTCCCGAAGATAACAATTTCTTGGATGATCAACAAACTCATATATCTACTCACATATACAACACGAATGAATTCAGAGTACTCGATGTTACTCAACAGAGTAATCAAAGGTATGATATTTGGATGCTGAGTGATACACAAAAGGATATCCTTAATACAGTTGGAATGCATGCATTTACATACGGATGTATATTCCCAAGACACGATGCATGCTTAGTTATTGCATTAGTGGAAACCTTTCATTTTAATAGCAGTGAGGCGACAATCACATTGGAGGACATCCACTATATAATCGGTTTACCCATTAATGGAAAACTCCTTACTTGTGGTGTTTTATCCAAGAAGGAACATAAAATATTGTTTCAAGACTGCTTTGGTGAATGGTTCTATAACCAGTTCTACAAGGAAGCAAAGCATGGTGGTGGTTCTGTGAACTGCCAGAGGATTCACCGATTGACTATATAGCTATCTACACAAGAGGCTACATACTGTGGTTGTGTGATGCTATATTGTTTCCCACTAAAACCAAAGACATATGCCCAGCTAGGTATGATAAAATTATTGTCTTTGTTATTGTAATTCTTTGTTGTCATTATTTGATATTAATTTGGTTAACGTGTTGTTTTAATTTTCATGTTAGGTACATGTTGTTTGTTAGATACATTGAAGATATAGTGAACTATGCCTGGGGTTCAGCAGTCCTAGTAACAATTTACTGAACACTCCACGATGCATCCCACTACAAAGAAGTTAAGGGTAAGATTGTGTTACCCGGAAGGATAATAGGGTGCATGACAGTGGTCCAAACTTGGGCATATGGCATATTACGGATTTGGCGTCCATTTCCTCGTACTAGATCTGAGTTGTGGTCATCGTGTGTGTTGGCATATGTATACGCCAAACATGTTTTCTATAAGGAGAGGCGAGCAGATCCACACCACAACGTCCTGACATACCGATCTAAGTTTGAAAATCAACCGCAAGACAAATTCATCTGGAAGCCGTATAAGAAAATTCAAATGGTTGATGATGATGACGAGGACGCTTGGATGGCATGACTGTTCACAAACAGTCAAATCCCACTGATACATTTTGATGAGATTGAGTATCAAATGCCAAACAGAGTCCTTAGGCAACTGAGTCATTATCAAAGGATACCTGACCTCCTTGTTGATCACACTCATCTATGATTGAATTAGGCGGAGAACGAGAATAAATTCTAAGTCTTCGATTACGAAGCATTTGGTGCGTTGTACATATAGATGTGACATGACTTCCAAGAGAATCTTGTGGGTTTGTTGGTATCTGAAAATACCAAGCGCAACAAACTCGACATAGATGTATACTACTTGTGGTACAACAAAGTGATATGAAAACGAATTGCAAAACCGGATGTCACTCATATCTGATATAGTAATTGTGTCATTGTTGATCAACCTCAAGTAATAAACGTGGTACGTAAAGTTAATTATAATCCTCGTATTACATTATATCTATTTTGTAACACTGTTAACATGTACTTGTATCTTTTTATTGTGAAGTTAAAACAGAGCATGAGAATGTTGCAGCAGTGGCCGAATAAACCTCCCGAGATTGAACAACAATATCAAGCACTCTTAACTGATAATAGTGCCCTGTTTCAACAAATGCAGTTGTCCAATCTCGAGATTTATTTGGAGCAACCCCTTTACACTTCGTCCTTCATTGATCCTTCACAAACTCCAACTTCCATGACTTTTACATCGGGTCCTCTAGTGTCCTTCACAATAGATTTCAATCCTTTCGCCGAATATGCAACTCCTACCCATTTCTCCCAAAAGGCTACACCCGTCCCTTAATCCGGCAAGAGTGTCAAAACACGATATGCTAATGGTTCCGGTGAAAGGGGACATGGTGAAGCCGTTAAACCCTTGGAAGGTGGATTGGTTGACTCGACACTAGTTCAATGGTGAACCAGTCGATGATTCATAGTATTGGCCTCGAAAAATGTAGTTGACTTTGTACAGCATTTTGTAGAACAAAATGATTTACGTGTTTCGGAATGTGATGTTATTTTCATGTCATTCCATTCCTGCATACATGAACATTTTATCCTAGTGATTTTCAACGTTAAGCCATGGGCAATAAAAATCATTGATCCCATGCATCTTGAGATGACTTTGACACAATTGGATGTGCGATACCTGGCGGATGTTGCAGTTGCAGTAAGTACAAAAGATTTTATGTTGATTTACATATGGTTTTAATTTGTTATTGTCACTTACTAATTTTTATTTTTGAAATGAGCAGAAGACTCTTGTACCTATCTTGCTAAGACTTGTTGACCCTGAGACCAATTGGCCCCCTAGAGATGCAAAACTCGGGAAGAAAGTTGAAGTGGCGAAACAACATAATGGTTCAGACTGTGGGGTTTACGTTTGTAAATATATGGATGCAATCTCATGTGGACTAAATCTCACTGCAGCTAAATGGATAGTTCAAGATGCATTCATTCTTCGCTTGTGTCTTACTTGGGAATTGCACAAATAAATGGCGAGGGGTCCCCCTAAAGGGTACAAGATGACAGGATCAGTGATGTTGGATTTTGATGAAGAAGAATGATTAATATGTAGGATCAGTGGAGTGAAGTTGTATTTGTATTTGATTAAGATGTAATACAATTTATGTTTCTCAGTGTAATATATATATTTTTTGTTGATGGTGTGTTACACAATTTGATATTTCAGGGTAATATAATGTATTACACTGAAAATGTCTGGCAAAAGTCTTAAAAAAAATAACAGTTTATCAAACATTTTTTTTAAAGACTAGCAGAAGACTTAAAAAAAATATCCTTTCAAGCATAAATATTAAGCATAAGACTTGCGGAAGAGGAAAAAAAATTTGGCTCTTTCTGCCAATGAGACTGGCGGAAGGGGCCAAATTTATTTATTTTATTTTTTTTGCCTTCCGCCAGTAAAATTGGCGAAAGAGATTTTTTTTTTTTTTAAGTTTGATCTCCAACAATGGATTATCCGATCGACGATTATAAATGTGTTAGCTACTAAAGACTCCACAACTAACGTTAGCTATGGATCGACCCTATATATATATATATATATAGAAGTCTATAAATACATATATATATTCTTGTGGAGACAGAGTTTTGGTATTCCGAATTCACATATACATCCTTGGAGGCAAACTTGGTTGGTTCAAAAGCTCACTCCGGTTAAACTTGGATATTAACTCTTCGGCCAAAGGTATTAATCAGATTGTAGTCACCATGTGTTATTTTTAAAATGGTTAAACGAGGTCCTTGCTTTGGTTAATTGAACTTAAGAATATGTGTTTAAGTTGATTCAAGTTAATTAAACTTTTAAATTTTTTTTGATTTGAGTTAATTTAAATTCGAAATTTGTTTGAGTTAAAATAAACTTAAAATTATGGGTTTTTTTTATTATTTGTAAAAGTAAGACATAATTCATTATTAAGTATGTAAATGTGTTTTAACCATTTTTAATATTTTATGAAGAATACACCGAGGAAGTTGGAAAAATCACATGAATGAAAAATGACAAACTTGACAATCTATTTGGGGAAAGTAAATGATGTCAAAGATTCATTGTGATAGTTAAGACTCTTCAACAAATAAGTTCTAACTTTGAATTTTAGTTTTAAATTCAATTTTGTGGAATGATCGTATGTTATAATTTCTATTTGATGCGACTTGTGTAGTTATTTAATTCACGACACTCGTTCATATGGTATGTGTCGGATAATAATAGTAAGGACTGGTTATTCAAATGCAACCAAATACGAGAATTGAACTATAAATTATTTGTAGATTTTTAGTAAATTAAATGGTAACTACTAACATTATTAATTATCATAAATTATTTCTAAATTCAACAAAACCAAATCTTTATAGTGAACCTATATAGTTGTACGTTGATTAAAATTTTGAGGCAAATGAATACACCACAAATGTAATGTATTTGATCACCACATAGGAATTAATCTAATAATTGTAAGCTACCTTGATGTATCTTAATACACCATTTGAGAAAGTGTTAATGGTTTAACAGTTGAATTGAACCTATCAATTTGAGACTTGAGTTAATAACTAATTATGTAAAGGCCAAATTTTTTCTAGAATGGTGATTAAATGGAAAAATTACTTGTAATGAATGCATAGATAAAAAATTGTGATTTTAAAAGATATTAAATTGTGTTTCCATTAACTAAGATTGTAATTAGTTTACTAAATGATGCTTGCACATAAATATCTTTTAAGGTAGAGTAATTTTAGTAGTTAATTCTTTTACAACTTTGTGCTCATTTAGTTAATGACATACATGATGAGTTTAGCAAATTATGTGTGATTTGAGTCAATTTAAATCTAATGGATCCTTTAATATGAGAATAAAGTTTGGGACATGTGAATATAGATTTATTGACTCCCGATAAAACTCATAACTTATCATTATTGTACCTATAAAAAATTGACTAGTATGAAAGGTGCTCTAGAAAGTCTTTTTATGTTTGATTTTTAAGATGACACAACTGTTTGAGTTAATACATTCTAACAAGTGAGTGATTTTAATAAGTTGAATCATAAGAATTGGTTGTAAGTATTTGGTCAATTCTATGGATGGTTACAATATATACACAACTTTATTTATAAATAATAAGATTTTAACAAATTCTTGTAAAGTGAATGGAGAAAAGGAAAATAAATGAATCTAATTTTAGATTGGATCTTTTAAAGAGGAGGAGAATACAAATTTATAGAGTTCAAAGATTTTTAAATATTTTGTGATAAAATCTTTGAATTTGAACCTTGTGGCATAGTAAAGTAAAATATTGATTTTGATGGAAATATATTTATGTGATTGACTAATGACATGTCTACTTAATATTGGGGTGAGAAGAGTTTGTTGGAACAAAATAAACTCAAGTGTTTGTAGGGGGGGGGGGGGGGGGGGTTGAATAAAAACACTACAAACTTTTTGCTCTTTTTAAAACTTGTTAGCACCAGCTGGAATAGCTACAATCACCAGAAAAACTTAATAGAAATTAAAATGAACACACAAGCATTCAAGTTAAAATAGCTGTATTAAAACTTGGTGTTTTTCTGAAAATCTGTTTAATCACAAACGTGATTAAATAGCTACAAATTCTATAACGAGTTACAGCTTTTTTATAATAAAATTACAGCTTCTTTTTCCACACTCACTAGCTACAAAATTTTCTTTGAATATTTCTCTCTAAATCTATTACAAAACTTCCTTCTAATGTTTATTGTGTGACTTCTTGTTTCTTCGCTTCGTTTTTCGTGTAACAACTCTTTCAGTATGTATAACAGATTAGTTGGTGAACCCACGTGCTGCTTTTTTAACATAGCCGCATATATGCCACATCAAGGTCCTTTCGGAATGCTGTGTCAAACTGCTGTTGGCTTTTGTTGCTTCTTTTTCATCCCCTGATCTGTATGTTATTAATGCTCGAGAGTTTTTATAGGTTAACCAAACTTCAAGGAATATCTTTCCAATTATATTACTTCCGTGCCAAGTATCAATGATTTGCATGTAAGACTTGATGACGTGTGAATTAGGTCATAACAATCCACTGATGCCAAGCCCTTATGTCGACTTGATCAGTGCTTCTGGATCCGCTGATGACAAGTTACTAAAGGTAACTTGATTAGTGCTTCGTTCTCCACTGATGTTAAGCCCTGATGGAGACTTGATGAGGGCTTCCTTTATCCACTAACGTCAAGCCCTGATGGAGACTTGATCAGTGTTTCCTTTATCCACTGATGTCAAGTCCTGATGGAGACTTGATCAGTGCTTCCTTTATCCACTGACGTTATAACCTGCTTGTTATCCACTGAAGGGTTCCACTGACGACTTGATCTTTTGTCATCGCCAAACCTGTCGGGCAATCTTAAGTCATTGCCAAACTCGTCATCAGTGGATAAAATTGACTATCACCAAAGTCAGTGTTAGCCATCGCCAAACTCGTAGTCGGTGGATAAAAATGACTATCGCCAAAGTCACTTTTTACCCATCGCAAAACTCGTTGCGAGATAAACTATCGCCAAACTCATCATGAGATATGTTGTCGCCAAAGTTTGTACACAAGAGTGTTTTCGCTGATGGGTTCCCCTGACGAGGTCATCCCCTGATGCTTTCCCCTGATTAGGTCATCCATTGATGAGTTCCCTTGACAGCTTCCCCTGACGAGGTCATCGCCTAACAGGTTGCCCGAATGGCTTCCCTTAACGAAGTCATCGCCTGACGGGTTCCCCTAATGGCTTCCCCTACAGTATATTTAGGCTTCCCCTGATGGGTTCTTCTTACTGATGCATCTTAAAAATACTTATCCTTTTAATCATCGATATTTTGTTGGTTTTTCATAGAATGTTTGTTGTGCGGAGTATTTATCTTTTTAAGTACTAAAAGTTATTCCTTGACACTGTCTAGTCCGTTTAAGTAAACATTGATGACTCGTCCAGTGCAGTGTAGTTCATCCCTTGATGACTAAGTCGACCATTAGTGGATGCAAAAACTCGTACAAATATACTAAGGTTTATATAATACCTTGAGCATTTACAATTGCACATTTATTCTCTAAGCATCATCATCATCATTTATCTCTAACAGAGTTGACCAAAAATCATATTCTAAATTATTATGTCTTACTCTTAAATGTGTTTTCACTCTTTTTATGGAATTTATTTGAATAATTTTTTTATTTTTAGAATTCTTAGACTTGGGGTTGTCTACTTTATGTAGTAATTACATATTCTAAGGGTCCAAGATGAAGAATATAATAAACATATGTGTTAATCTAAGTTTGAAGTGGATAAGGCCATAGACACACTTTGATAATCAACAAATATATTGTTTGAGCAAAGTTTACATTTTTATTGAGAATTTATTTCTCAAATTTTGAGATGTCCTATTTTATGTGATGTACATAGTGAAATATTTAAATGAGTTTCATCTAAGCCTAATTTTATTGATTAATGACATCTTGGACAATTAGTTTAGAATTCAAAAGAGTATCTATTTGAGAATGAGTTCCTAGTGTTTTTGATAAGGACTTGTAACTTATTAATTAAGTAGTGATTCATCCTTCCGATAAGGAAAATATGATGTTTAAGCACTCGTTGTTATGCAAAGAGCCATTGTTAATAACATGAGTTATTTGTTATGTAGTAAAAGCTAAAACAATTGATTTGTTAAGTGAACGAATAATTGTAGGCTATATTTGGTTACTGTAAAGTAAACTTATTATGTCATAATTCTTGATGAAGATTGGCAAATGTAGTAGCTGATGACTATATTGAAATTAGAGAATGATTTTTTATAACATTCATTCACCTTTCTGTCATGCGAGTTTGATAAGTATTCTTCTAATTGTTACATCGTTAAATATTTTGTTATGTACAAAACATATGTGTATACAATCTTATTTGATGGTGATTTAGATAATTCAATTGAGAGGTTCATTATGTAGAGAATTTGATTATTAAATACGTTAATTAATCAAATTATGTAGTAAGGTCTTGAACAAGCACTTAAATTATAACAAATTTGACATAGTAGTAAAGAGGTTGAAATTTATTGCGCTTGATCTGGGTAAATACTTTTACTCTTGTTGTGTGTCAAATAAGGTTATAATTATGTGTATGTGTGATATGTTCTCATGCCGTGTTAGGGACTGTTGAACACTTGAGAAGTACCCATATTTTTTGTGTTCAACATGGTTGACCTTCGTTATGAAAAATCCATTTTGGGGGTGCTAGTTGGTGTTTTAGGCAAGGTTTTATCTTAGTCAACTTACTATGACTAACACAATGAATGCTAAGAGTTTGGAACACCTTATGATTATATGTAATCTTGTGGGACAGATGAAATACTCCAAACTAGTCGGTAGTCTCATGTGTGTAAGAACTTGTACAAGTTAAGACATATCCTAATAGTTGGTGAGAAAGCTCATTATAATCTCAATAGAGTTATGAGACAATTTTTTGTTGATTTATTGTGATAATCAGACTGTTCAAAAAACTGTAATGAACACTAGCTCTTTAATTCTAAAAGAAGTATGTTATGACTTAAGTCTAGTTGTGCTATCTCATCTATTAAAGGATCATCATTATAGTTTATGTGAGATCTAGAGATAATATTTTTGGATGCTCTTACAAAGGGTCTACCATGAGACCATATTCGTAGAACAGTGTGTGAGATGAGGTTAAAAATTATGGTTATAGAGTCCTTTTGAGTGAGATGGACTTAGTTGAGTGGTTTTAATCTTAAGTCTTATTGTTTGAGCATTAATGATTGATATGTCTCATGATTTTGTAGTTTCTTTACATCATTTCAAATTAAAAATTGATGATATGCCTTTCATGAGTTAGTGTGTTATTCTGAATTAAAATTTGATAATGCTCATAAAATTGTGGTGGGTATGTAAATTATAACATTCCACATTGAGACATGTATGATTCTTAGTTTCTGTGCATGAAACCATAATGAGATTGGTTCTATCTCAGAAACTGGTCAACGATGCATTAGTTTAACTATGTGTCTTGTAATAAGTTTAAAATTTAGTTGAAATAGATATTTTGAACATTAAACTATATTTTTGATTTGGTAGTACGCTTCACTTGATGAGCTAGATACTTATGCATCATAATTTTTGAAGTGTACTAATCCTATATAGTTGAAGTAGATACTTAACGAATAATTGACAATACTAGTTAGAAATCATTGTGAGATTGATCATATGATATTCTTTTGTTAAATTTTCAATATACAGAAACGGTTGGAATTAGAGGAGATCAATTGGATTTTTTAATGAAGAATTATGATCTACTAGATGAGTAGAATCTAATGGTTAATTGAATCTCCAAGTCTCACATTTATCTCTTTTATTTTATTCAAATATTATTTTGTTACATGTGAACTTATTCATTTGTTGGATTTGTTTTTAATTCAAAACCTAAATACTTAGATTTGGTTTGATTAGGACATGTATGGTTGATTTTATTTGAATTTAGTTTCATGATATTTTGGTATTGTGTGTTCATGTATGATTCATTATTATTATGTTATATTTAGAACATAGGAAGAAATTGTTAAAATATATGTTCTAATTATATAAATAACAATAATTGATAAATATTAATTATATGTTATTAATTAATATTGGGCAAAACGTTGAATGAAGATTGAACTACTTGAAACCATATTAGGTCGGTCCAAATAAGACTTTGAATATCTTGGTTATGAGGGTACATAGATATATCCTTCTGGAGGTAACAATTTTGGTATTTCGGGTTCAGATATGATATCAAGGGTGTATTATTTCAAGCAAAATATTATATACTTTTGTATCCTTTTTTCTAAATTTAATTTAATTTTCCAAATTATCTTTTGTTTTTCGTTTAACAAAAACATATTAAAATCGATGATGATCTTCGATAATTTTTTTAAAGTCAATCTTAATTTTTTTACTTACAGTCACACATATATGTATATGGGAAATGATCCATAAAAATAATTGAAAAATGTAAAAAAAAATCGGCTTAATCTCCACAATTCAAAGCATGAGATTAACAAGTGGGGCTCCTTCGTCCAACAAAATTGTAATTCCGTTCATTACAATTTGTGACGAATGAATAGAATCAGTTATATTTTTGTTTCTCATACGACTATTCAGGATTTTTTTAAAAAAAACATAAACTTCCGTTACAAATTGATGTGGATGAGAAAAATACAAAGAGATTCGTTCACAATAATTTATAGAAGACGAGATTTTTTATATTTAACTTATTTGTCGCAATTTTTAATGAACGAATAAAATATATCCATCATTTTCTAGGAGGATCTAAAAGTGGCCTCGCTCAATCAACCAGATCTTTTTCTCTACTCGAACAGAAGAAGAGGACACGAAATTACAGTCTCTAACAGGATATTTGAAACCTTGAAATCGCGATATATAACTGATGGCTCTTCACCACCGAGAAAAGCAAGTCCTTTTGCTGCTTCCATTGCCATCTTTTTAACCTTGTCAATCATGGCAAGCAAAAGCAAACACACACACTAAGTAAAAAATTATATATTTAACTTCACCTCAATAATAAGATCAATTATGATATGCTTAGACAATCTAATTAATAATTTAATCCTATATATACTGATCATACAACAGTGAAGTGATATATATATAGAATTTCATTAAGTTTAAAGTTATGAAAAATGCTTATCTAATATAATTAATTATATTTATTTTTTATCACCTTAATTTTAAAAAAAATCTAATTTATAAAGCATTAACACATTCTTGAACACCAAAAGTAATTTATAATAATCGATATGTCACAAACATATATATATATATATATATATATATATATATATAACACATTCTTGAACACCAAAAGTAATTTATAATAATCGATATGATATATATATATATATATATATATATAGTTCAATGAATATTATCCATACATGTTGAATATGACAATAATAATGTGCTACTTGCACCAAGTCACCAATTCCAATTACAAATAAATTTTGGTAGCTACAATATTCCAATTTAATCTTAAAAATTATTATAAAATATTTTAATTTATGTGAATTATACTTTGTTTACTTCGTTAAAGTAAAAAACGTACGGTTCACATAAAACTTAATTAAAATTTTAAACATGCGATGCCAAGATGAGAGATTAAGTTTATCACAGAGATCATAAAATTAAGTTCATGTCATGAGATGCATATGTCCATTATTCTTATACTAACTCAGAAATCTATGTACAATACGTATTGTACTTTTAAGTATTTTTATTTTTGTTTTAAATTTGTATTTTTAAAAAAATAAAAATAATTAAAAATTTCTTACAATGTTTTTTCGTTAGCTATATGGCAAAATATTTTATTATCTATTTTTTTAATATAAATTTTAGTTAAATACTTAAATGTAGTGATTGTAAATATAATTTTTTAAATATTTCTCTGGAGTAATACTTGTGTAATTTTTATTTTATTTTGATATATGTAATTTTTTTTGTTAGTTACTAATGTTATTACATTTTTTTTAATATATATGTGAGAAACCAAAAATTTAAATAAAATGTACGAATATTAAATTCGTTATTTATTAAGTTTTCGTTCATTTTAATTGACCGACAATTTTTACGATTTTAGTTTACGCTCAAATCACGCTAATTGATGCATGCACGTCCACTAACGATAAATCGAAACGAACATGATATTTTTATATTTACGAGTCATTAATCATGACAAGAATTTCATAAACACATTTTTATCTCACCTATACGGTTAAACTTTTTGGCTTATGCATTAAATCAATGTTTAACCATTTAAAATTGTAATTAGTGAATAAACAATTAACATTTAAACACTAATTAATTCAAAATTTCAGCATTTTCTCAAAGTGGCAAAGCAAGGAGGTGTTTTCAATCCAAAGAAAAATCTTTCCAATCCAAGTAAATTTTTCAAAAATTAATCCAATGGCCAAAAATGATTTGCAAGTAATATAAATACATCTTATTCACTAACCCTAGCCTCCATCAGTCAAATATTTTCAGCATTTTCACTAAACAAAAAATTAAATTCGGATCTTGTGCATTTATTGAAGTTTTGGGCATTAATTCATTTAAATCTTTAAAGAGGTATACACACTGCCCTTTCATTTTTACATTTATTGCTACTTCTGATTTTACCATTGTGTAGATAAATTTTTTCAGTATCATTTTCATGTATTACACGTATGCATAGCAGTTTTAATTTGTGAGTTATTAATTTTTGAAGTTTATTCTAAAGAAAAATATAAATTCAAGAAATATTCAAGAACCCTAAAAACCCTAAAATTTTCGGCGTGAGATTCTGTTATTACGCGTTTATCTTTGAGCAATCTGTCTTAGGATCTTGTTTCTGCTATTGAATACTACATTTTGCCTCAACAAATTTCCAAGATGGTCAAGTCTTGGGTAGTGTTCTTGTTCGGCCAAAATTTCTTTAAACCCGAATGGTTATTCCTTAATTTCCTTGCGATTCTGTTGTTGTAAACTGAAATTGATGGCTTATATAAGCTTCTGGAAACCTCAAGCTCCATTTTCATGTCTGAATCGAGGGAAATGACCTCGGAAGGGCCATGAACAGCTCGACCTGAAGGTCTCGCCGGCGTTAATGCAGGTTGCTACCTCCGACGACCTCTGCGAGCTTGTTCCGTCTATTTCAAGCGACGGCGTGACGGGGAGTGGGGTAGTTGCCTATGATGTTTGTCACGGAAATGTCCTCGCCACCAAAAGTCGTGCGTGTGTGTGTGTTGGACGCCTAGTGGCAACGGCTGCCAAACGGCGCCGGCAGCACTAGGGTTTCTGTGCTGGAGAAGAAGAAAACGGGTCAGTCCGCGACCCGGTCCGGTACTCGGTTCCGACCCGCCCGAGACTAGACTGATCTGACCCGGTCCGCGACCCGGTTTGATCCGGTCCGACCCACTGTTGACCCGATCCAACCCGAATCCGGCCCAATCCAAATTAAAAATAAAATAAAATAAAATAAATCAAAAATACTTATACATTTTAATTATTTTCCAATAAATGATTTTTGAATAATTATTTTGACATGTAAATAAACCTTTACATGATTAAAATTTTATGATTTAAAAATAAGAATAAATTATGATGTTAGAGTCTCTTAATTACCAAAATTAAGTGACGAGTCATTAATTCATAAATAATTATTATTTAATTAAAATAATTAAATAATAATTAAGGAATAAACTCTAAAATTTTATTAAATGATTAAATAAATCATTCAAACTAAGATTTATTGAAGAATAATTCTGGATTTAATTAAATTAAGAAATCAATACCAATTATTATTTAATTAAAGCAATTAAATAATAATTAATGAATAAATTTTACATGAGTATTAAATGATCAATAAATCATTTAATTTAAAAGTAATTAAGAAATAAATTACTCCAATGATCGATAATTTTTATTTAATTAAAGCAATTAAATAATAATTTAAGAACAAATGTTTAATAATTGATAAAAGATCTCCAAATCTTTTATGATTAAGATTTTGATTAAGAAATAATTATTGTTTAATTAGAACGATTAAACAATAATTAAGGAACAAATTTTAATGAATATTAAATGATTAATAAAATTGATTAATTAATGTTGATTAATTAATCTAAGGCCTCTAATAATTAAATCTAAATTATCGAGAGCGTATGATCGACGTTTTATCAAGTCCACAAATCTCTCGGACTCCGATTTGGTCCTAACCTAATCCCAATTCAACAAATGGCGACTAAATTAGTCAATCACGGACTTGAGATTTTCACAGACACTTCGCATGTGCATCCGCATGTGTATTTAAGTTGAGATTCCTCACGTTATTTCATGTAAATGTTTTACAGAAGCATTTCTAGGCAAGTGTTAAATTATCACTAAGAACTTGAGGCAAGTATATACTCATTCTACTTTTCTTTTAATTAATACGTATGATCATTCTTTCGATATACGTAATGTATTCAAGATTTTTGCATGTCAATATTCATAACATAATTTCTTCAAAGTTAAGTAACGTACGATCCCTTGATCCGATGTACGTGAAAAATGTTGTATTTGAATCAAATGCTCTTTGGGCGGTTGTTAGCTATTTAAATTCCGCTAACACGCCAAAGAAAATCCTATATGGATGTAGAAAGCTTATTTCTTCACCTCATACTTGTAAAGTATATCCGTATGGGTAACTAAAGGCTAGTGGGATGTATCTGCCAGGCATCCTGGGCCTAAGATTTATGGGGAATGGGAACCGAGGCATCGGTAACCAGACCCTCGCAGACAAAAGGTTTCTGCATTCGACTACGTATGTCGTTATGATGAAGTCAGACGATGGTCAGGCTGGCCAGCTGACAAACTGTTTGATATGAGTTCCTAGGGGCACGTGCGCCAAACGGACATGGTTATAAGGTGCATGTGAAGGTATTCTTTATTTTTTAAGGAAAGGGTCAAAACCCCTCGTTATCACTCGGGGACCCTAGAATCCATCTTTTTCAAGATATTAAGAGGTGTTGACTTGTTTCCGTCAAACCTCATAAACACTTATGATCACTAAATTATCCCTCTCTCAAAACTTACCCAATACTTGTTTATATACTTGTGAGCGTAAATCGCTCATGGAACTTCTATTAAATGTTTTCACAGGTTTTGGCAAAAGAACCGAATCGTCTGATAAAGGAAAGACGAAAATTGCATGATGAACGCTTCCTGATCGCCTGATTATGAGTGACTTTCAAGGGAGGAGTGAAGCATGAGGATAGGTTAGAAATTTTAGATTGTAAGGTCTGTGTGGGCCCCTCATAGACTTCCACTGTCAGATATTCCTTTATTTTGGATAATGTAATAGAGAATTATATTTATTTCTCTAATTTAATGTTATGTATGGTTGTATTTTTGTTCTTTGTCAATTTTGACAGCGCCCGAAGTCCAGTATGGGATTTTTGGGGCTGTCACAATATATGTGTCAAACACATAATATTTTTTATTTTGGTATATATTTATTAAATGTTTTTATTGAAAATTGATTGCGTGATTTTCTAATAACAAATTCAAATATAATATTTATTTCTTTGTTTCTTTTATATGGCTTTTTTTAGTATATAAATAATAGATTTTAGAATGTAAGATATCGTGTTAATTAAACATATATTTATATTTTTTTAGTACCTTAAAATTTAAAATTAAATTAATAAAGTTGAATATAAATATCATATAAAAATATAATTTGATTAATTCCATTAGTTGATTTTTTTCATTTTAAAATTTTATTTTGTTCATGTTATAGAGTTTTTGATATATCAATTTTTGAAAATATTATTTACAATTAAAGATTTCAAATGTCTACTAATTATCTAACAACTCTAAAAGACACTTAAGTAAATTATAACATCAATAATTTAAAATTAAAAAATAATTAAAAAAATACATAGGTAAACTAAAGTCAAATATTTAAAATTAAAAATAATTAAATATATGCATATAACTTGGTTGAGTCAATATACTCGGTGAATGTGTCGAATCAATCTATCGAGTTACCTACAAAAAATGATTACTAAAATATAATATAGATATATAGATATGTAGTACATGTAAAAATTAGAAATGTTGAATTTTTTCTTTTGAATGAAGTTATCATTTGTTTTTTTGAAAATTAAACATATACTTCATTTGTTCCGGTTCATTTGTAATATTTTTGTTTTATTGATATCTCGTTCATTTGTAACATTACCATATATATATATATATATTTCATAATACCAAACACAAATTAAATAGGAAACTTACATGAGCCTTCCATGATAATTTGAATAATAATTAATGAAGAATGCTGGAGTAGTCTGGGAACTTCTTCTTATTATTATTATATATAAATTTTTACAAGGAAAGAAAAAGGGAATTCTTCAAAAATTGAAGATGAATTTGATTAATTTGTTAATTATTCTGTGATTTTCATAAAACATGGGTTTAGAATTGGTATCAGAGCCATCTTTTATTATTGGTAACAGTATAATTCATATTCTTATAAGATTTCTCTAGTCACGTTGGCAGTAAATCCCGTGGATAGGGTAGTCAGACCAGTAAATCGTTGACCGAGGAACAAATTAAGAAGAAAGGCTTATATTGACAACAATAATAATACTTGGTTATGATGCTAAATAAAAATCCAAGTAAAAAATTAATGAAAATTAAATTAGACAAAGAATTATTAAAGAACTCTTATAAATTAGAGTATAAGGAAATAATTGAAATTATAAAGGTTGGGAGATGCCCACTGTATCTCCAAATGAAATATATATGATTAATACTTTTGATTTTAAATCAAAGAAAATTATTAAAATAGTAAAAAGAATTGTTCTGATTATAAATCAACTGGAAATTATACATATGTTTGATCCAGGTATATTGAAACATAAATATAATTATAATTTTTTACATATTGGATTAGTTCAAATTAGTATTAAACCTTTAACAAGAGAATGTTTAAATGCTTGTTTAATGATTGCCTTAAGAAACTGTAGGCATAATCAATTTGATGCTTCTTTACTTGTATTAGTTGAAACTAGTTTGTGTAATGGACCAATTTTCTTTAATTGTTTTCCTGATTTTACTGTTTTTTTGACAGATAAAAATATTATTGACGTTTTAACCTTAAATATTAAAACACAAGACTATGATATGAAAAATTTAAGTGAACATATGGTAATCACTTACAAGGTTTATTATAAAGTAATGAATACTTTAACACCAAGATCAAAGATTAAAAGTAATAAAGGTACAACAACTTTGTTACAAATAAATGAAGATAAGTCTAATATGATGGTTCCAAAGACCATATCTTGGAAGGATGTAAATCTTCCAACAGACTAGTTATTATCTTCTGCTTCTCCTTATGTTCCTATAAAAAATAATAATGTAGAATCAATTATTCAAACTACTGAAGGAGATGTTTATATCAACTTTGCTAGATCAGACAGAATATCTAGTTTTATAATCTCTAAATTTGACAAAAGTTTTTGAACTTCTATCAGTTATGAGAAAACTGATTATAATGATATAAAATTTGAAGGTATCAAAGAATCTGATCAACAGATTCCTCATGGTATTTATAATAAAGATAGGAGACCTATGTCTCCAACAGTTTTAGACATGAATTTTAATGTCTTGGTTTTGGAAACAGAATTCTCTTATAATAGAAAAAATATCAATAATGATTTCATGAAAAATAAAAATAAAGATTTTAGAAATTGTTATTTCAAAAACCATTCTAAAGAAAAATTACTAGTTTTGAAAAATGAATTTTATAATTATGTAGATACGAATAAAATGGTTATACCATTTATAGATCGGTATTTACAAAATTATGACCCAAAAATTCAGATTTTGAAAAAATACAAAAAATCATGGAATACTTCTAAAAAAGTGATTACTTCTGTTCATCTTCCTCCAGAAAATATCACGCATGAAGATTTAAAGGCTAATACTTTTAATAAATTAAATAGCCAAAATAATGATACTAATAAAATATTAGGACAAAATAATTATACTAATTTAATTCTTCAAATTATAGGATCTCAACTAACTCGAGTTGAAGACAAGGTGGAAGAAAAAGAATTACTAAAGTATAATGATTCTTCAAAAATTATAGGAATTCAAACCCCTATAATCAAACCATCAATTAGAATGACTACTAAAGATTTTAAATTTACTTCAAAAACTGAAGATGAATTTATTATTTCTTTAACTAAAAAATTAAAAGATTTATTAAAAGACAAAAATCTTAATGTTTTAAAACAAGAAAAAAATTATAATGAAATTGAAAGTAAAGATCTCCAAGAAATTGAAGATCAATTCACTCATGAAAATTTAAATATTAATAAGATGAGAGGTAATTTTAGAACCCAGAGATCCCAGATTCCTCAATCTACCAGTAGGTACTATTATCTAAGACCAACTCCAGTGGATTT
Organism: Centella asiatica; assembly: GCA_014636745.2. NCBI lineage: Eukaryota > Viridiplantae > Streptophyta > Magnoliopsida > Apiales > Apiaceae > Centella > Centella asiatica. The sequence continues at coordinate 19,660,388 of CM025785.1, forward strand.
GACTCTTAAAGAAGATAGTGTGGTAGGACAATCTTATTATAATCCAAAAGTTATATATGAATGGAATATATATGGTACGTCAGAATGCCAACTTATTAATTATATTAATAGGATGATGATGTTTGCTTCTGCTTGTAGAATTAATGGCAACACTGATTCCCAAATAACTCAAATTATTGTCACCAGTTTCATAGGTCAATTGAAAGGTTGGTGGGATAATATATTAAATCAAAATCAACAAAATGAAATTTTAAGTTCAACAAAAATTATCCAATCTGTTGGTCCTAGTACTAGCGAAGTTAAACCTTATCACCAAGAGGATGCGGTTTATAATCTGGTACAATCTATTATTAAACATTTTATTGATCAACTTACTCAACTAATTGATAGGAGTAGAGAATTATTAACGAATTTGAGATGTCTCACTTTAATCCATTTCAGATGGTATAAAGATGTTTTCCTTACCAAGGTAACACTTAGAAATGATGCCAATTCGGCTTTTTGGAAGGAAAAATTTATCACAGGATTACCACCATTATTTTCTAAAAAAATTAAAACCAGAATTAGATATAAACATGGAGGGACTAGCATCCCTTATGATAATTATACTTATGGAGAATTAATCTCTGAATGCACAGTTAAAGGGTTGGTTTTATGTAATGATTTAAATTTAAAAGCCCAATTAAAAAAACAAGGGCTTACTAGTAGAAAAGAATTAGATGAATTTTGTGGCCAGTTTGCATATAATATTCCGGCCTCTAAGATTAAAAAACTTGAAAGGAGTAAATCCAAAAATTTTTTTAGATCTCATAAATCTCATAAGAAATTTAGAAATTTTCACAATGAGGAGAGAGATTTTAAAAAGAATTTTTTTTAAGAAAAAGAATTAGTAAAGTATAACGATTCTTCAAAAATTATAGGAATTCAAACCCCTATAATCATATAAAGGAGCACTATCCTTTGCTAGATCCTTGTAAAAATCTACAATATAATTAAGACTTCCAAGAAATCTGTTAGAGATAAATGATGATGATGATGATTATGTAATAAATTGTGCAACTGTAAATGCTTGAGGTAATTTATAAACCTTAAGATTAGCACAAGTTTTGCATCCACTGATGATAAGTTTATTCATCAGTGGATAGTTAATAACTTCACAAGACAAGTCAGAAAACAGGAACATTCAAGGGACTTGACAAAGTGAAGGAGAATGTCTGATGCTACTTGTAAGCAAACGAAGTATTCCGCATATCAGAAATTCTAAAATCAAAGTTACGTTGATTAAAGTCCCATCAGGGGAACCCATCAGGGGGAACCCATCAGGGGGAACCCATCAGGGGGAACCCATCAGGGGAACCCATCAGGGGGAACCCATCAGGGGAACCCATCAGGGGGAACCTGTCAGGGGATGACAAGGGCAGACCAATCCGTCAGTGACACACTTCGGGATATATCAGTGTCAAGCAAATCCATCAGGGTAACCTGTCAGGGAGAATGACCAACATGACATCAGTGGAAGCCATCAGTGTATGCAGTCAGCTATAACCATCAGGGTCAAGAAGCACTGAGTATAACTCAAGTGAAGGACGAAGCCCTGATCCAGTCAATAAGCATCAGGGGATCCAGAAGCACTGATCAAAGTCCGTCAGGGCTAGCAGTCAGTGGATCGTTGTGACAGCATACACCCGTCATCAGTTCTTACACGGAAATCAACGTAACGTGTTACAGAAGCAAGAAATATTAACTGGAAAGATATTTCTTGAAGTTTGTTAATGGTCCAATGAGAACTCTCACGCATTAAATGCACACCGATCAGGGGAAGAAAAGTAGCAACAAAGCTTGTAGCAGTCTGACACATAAAGTTTAGATGTGACATACTTGCGGCTAAGTTGAGAAGAGAAGCACGTCTCAAGAACGTGATTTCAACCCACTGATTGATATATAAGCAACAGAGCTCTCATTACACAAGTAACGATTGATTGAATCCATCCAACAGATCAAACAAGCACTGAAGCACAAAAACACTAGAGAGAATCTTTGCAATAAATCTTGAGAGAGATATTTCAAAGAATATTAGAAGCTAGTGAGTGTGAGAAGCTGTGAACTTTATTCACAGAACTTGTAGCTGTAAATCACATTTGTGATTATACAGATTTCCAGAAAAACCTCGAGTTATAATATAACTATTTTAACTTGAATCTGTGTGTTCATTCCATATAGTTTTTCTGGTTGTTCAACTGTTTTCAATAAGCCGTATAAGTTTTTAAGTGCGAAAAGTTTCAGGTGTTTATATTCAACCCCCCCTTCTACAAACACTTGTGCTAATATTGCACTAACAAAATCTTTGCAATTGAGTTTTTTCTCTAATTTCATCTGGAAATTTATTTGTAAAATCAATAGATCTACTAATAGGAAGATAATTTGTTTCACTTATCTCACGACCAAAAAATCTTACCTACGTTTGAAACAATTTCATTTTCTTTTCAGAAAGGACTACACCATTTTGTTGAATAATATTAATAAAAATATTCAAGTGTTTAAAGTGATTTTCCAAATTTGCAGAGAAAACCAAAATATCATCAATATAGACAATAGTAAATTCAGAATAAGGATAAAAAATATCATTCATAATATTCTGAAATTCTGATGGAGCGTTTTTTAGGCCAAAAGGCATGACATTCCATTCATAATAACCAAAGGGAACTGTAAAACCAGTTTTATATTTATCTTTCTCATTTATCTGAATCTGCCAGTATCCAGATTTCAAATCAAATTTAGAAAAGATATAAGTCTCATTTAATCTTTTCAATAAATCTTTCTTATTAGGTATTGGATACCTAATCCATTTCGAGGTCTTATTTAAAGGTTTATAATTAATGACTAATCTAGGCACACCTCTTTCAATTAATATAATTAATAAGTTGGTATTCTAACATACCATCTATATTCCATTCATATATAACTTTTGGATTATAATAAGATTGTCCTACCACACTATCTTCTTCAAGAGTCAAATCCACTGGAGTTGGTCTTGGATAATAGTACCTACTGGTAGATTGAGGAATCTGGGATCTCTGGGTTCCAAAATTACCTCCCATCTTACTAATATTTAAATCTTCATGAGTGAATTGATCTTCAATTTCTTGGAGATCTTCACTTTTAATTTCACTATAATTTTCTTCTTATTTTAAAACATTAAGATTTTTGTCTTTTAAATTTAAATCTTTTAATTTTTTAGTTAAGAAAATAATAAATTCATCTTCAGTTTTTGAAGTAAATTTAAAAAATCTTTAGAAGTCATTCTAATTGATGGTTTGATTATAGGGGTTTAAATTCCTATAATTTTTGAAGAATCGTTATACTTTACTATATATATATATATATATATCCTTTTCATTTAATTTATTTAAAACTACCTTCTAACACTTACTTGATTTCATATCATTTTACTTTTTTATTAATTTTACCCATTTAAAATTGATTCATTTTTCACTACTTATTTTAAAAAACAATATCTGACATTTTAATTAAAATTTCATGTTTTTCTCAATAATTGCGAGAATTCAAGATTGTAAATGGGATGAAACGATGATGGTATGTCTTTAGGTGAGCTCATAGCTTACGATTGGAAGAGAAATAAATGTTTATATATCCAGTTTTTCTTCTCCTCTGATTTTGGTTACCATTAATATTATAATTTTTATGAAAGAAAAGAGTAATATCTCCATCCCTCTATATATGCCGTGTCCGTAACAGTAGACATGTGCCAAAAGCAAGATAAGTAGATGCTAGAAAAATCGTCTAATAGAGAAAACATGGAATCAAACATGCTATTGTACGCATCCTTTTCTCTTCTTCTTCTCATAGTTTCAGTAACCAAGTTATTACTCTCAAAGTCTAGAAGCCGGCGTTTACCGCCAAGCCCAACGCCGAATCTTCCAATAATAGGCCATCTCCACCACCTCAGCGGCCCACTCTACCGTGTCTTACACGATCTATCCTCCAAGCTCGGCCCCATCATCTCCCTTCAATTCGGATCTCGTCTCGTCGTCGTCGTTTCGTCTTCGGCCGCCGTCGAAGAGTGCTTCACCAAAAACGACATCGTTCTAGCCAACCGCCCTCGCTTCGTCATGGGGAAGCACGTCGGCTACAACTACACCACCATGGTCGGTGCCCCGTACGGCGACCACTGGCGCAATCTCCGTCGTCTCAGCGCGCTCGAGATCTTCTCCACCAGTCGCCTCAACACCTTCCAGTCGGTTCGACAAGACGAAGTCATCCAATTACTACGCCGATTATCTCAAAACACGCGCCAAGGATTCGCGAAGGTGGAGATGAAATCGAATCTGAACGAACTGTCGTTTAATATCATAATGACAATGATCGCCGGAAAGCGGTATTTCGGGGAAGATGTGGACAACAAAGGAGAAGCGAGGCACGTGACGGAGATCATAGAGGAGGTGTTTTCACTTTCCGGAGCGTCGTACCCCGGCGATTTTTTGCCGATTTTGAGATGGATCGGTTACAAAGGTTATGAGAAAAGGGTAAAGGTACTGAGTAAGAAAATGGATAAGGTGTTGCAAGGAATAATTGAAGAACACAGAAGTGACGGTGAGAGTAGAAACTCGATGGTGGATCATTTACTTTCGTTGCAGAAATCACAGCCTGAATATTACAACGATTCCACTATCAAAGGTCTCATGGTGGTATGTTTGATGCATGTTTCTCCCTCATCCATAACAAGCTTTTTAATTAATTAATTAATTTATTACTATAATTATATCATATACGAGTCATTTTTACTTTTCAAATTTATTAAAATTACTTAGTGATGACCTTAAAGTTGAGAGATGAAACGTTATTGCGGTGAAACATCATTATGGTCAGAATTAAGTAAGAAAAGTAGCTAAGAATTATATTAGTTCTAAAATAAATTTAGCGGATAAAAATAAAAATAATAATATCATAACCCTAAACGGAATACTTACTACTCTCTAGCTAGTGCCTGCTCTACCAATCAAGCAGTGGTCAAAGTCATGCATGATAGCGTAAAACTTGTATCAAAAAATGGACGGCGTACAATTCTTGAACGTTATTGGAAGGACAAACACAGCTATCGCTTGTGTATCTTCCCCCTATAGGTTGGACTCTTAAAATGTTACATTTATGATTGTATGAGCTAAAATAAATAAACTTGCACGAAGTTTTAATTTCAAGATAGATGGTATTATCTTTCAGCACAAAATTAATCTCGGTTTTTTAAACTAAAAAATTATTTTATTTTCATTTCTAGCTTATATGACTTATATTTTATTGTATTATGTTTATGTAGGTGATGGTATTAGCGGGCACGGATACATCAGCCGTCACAATTGAATGGGCGATGTCTCTTTTACTCAATCATCCTCCAGTGCTAAAGAAAGTTAAAGCCGAAATAGATACTCACATCGGTCAAGACCACTTGATTGAAGAATCAAATTTGTCCGATTTACATTATTTACAAAACATAATATCTGAAACATTTCGATTATATCCGGCAGCTCCATTGTTAGTGCCACATGAATCATCGACCGATTGTAAGATTGGCGGATATGACGTGCCACGTGGCACAATGTTATTGGTAAACGCATGGTCGGTTCACAGAGATCCCAATACATGGGATGACCCTACAAGCTTTAACCCCGAGAGATTTGAAGGGGCAGCAACTATTGACACACACAGATTAATGCCCTTTGGAATGGGCAGGAGATCTTGTCCGGGGGCTGGGTTGGCCCAACGTGTAGTGGGCTTAGCTCTGGGCTCATTGATACAATGCTTTGATTGGGAAAGAACTAGTGAGAAGGAAATTGATTTAGCAGAGGGAAGAGGACTTACTATGCCAAAAGCTGAACCACTTGAGGCTATGTGTAGGGCACGTAGTATCATCAACAAGGTTGTCTCTTGAACCTGCACATCTATTTTATTTTTATTTTTCAATTACATGATTATAGAAATAGAAGTTGGTAATATGATAATACTACAAAATATACTGGTCTATCTTATTTGTAGCATACTAGTGTATCCTATTTGTAGGTCCCACAACTGAAAACTTCTTATTTATCAGCACAACTATAATAACTCCTATACTGTAATAATATGAAAATAAATATATGTCGTAGCCGGTCCTGGTCTATTTTAATATATGTACTATCTTCTATCTTATTCGTTTTTTTAATTGATAATTGTTGTATTTTTTAGTTTTTTTTTTAACTAACTAAAGCTCTAAGTGACATACTCTAATCTTAAAAAAACAAATAGAACATAAGGTGACATATATATTAGGGTAGATTTAGTTCATTCCGCCCTAGTCTTACTCATGTTCTCTTTCTACTTTATACCCACCATTTTGTCCCTGTAGCACAGTGTCTTTTCCTTTCTCCCATTTCCTTGCTGTCTCTATTTGTGCAAACCTGCAAAATCCCAAAATACAAAAAAACAACAAAAATAAAGTCTGCAAATAACTGTGTATAGTTTGAATTTCCCAAAATATATAGTTTGAATATTGTTTAGTTACAGTAAATTATAAAACAAAATAGCACCATTTAAGTTTTTAATGGATGTTAATATTGCCGGTTTGAATTTGGATACACTTTTTGTTTTACAAAAAGGAAAATATTTGAATTTTGACGGATATTAATATTGTATGTTTGATTAATGATTAAATGTCTAAAAAATAATTTTTTTTCATGAAATTTGTTATGAATATTTAATTAAAATGATAAGATAAGAATATTATCATAAAAAATATATAATAAAAATAAAATAAAATAATGTAAATATTGTTCTTTTCTTAAATAAATTTCATTATTTAATGTTATTATTTTTTTAGAAGAGAGGAAGTATTGTACTATTGACAATTTCATTCAAGTAACGTACTTTAAAGAGAACCAAAATTATTATGTTGCGGAATACTTCTTTCACAAATACTCCGTATAAACAATTCCTTGAGGTGCCAAATTTATACCTCTCGTATCGAAACATCTACCAGTCTTTAACTGAGCTCCGATGTCCACAGCTTGGCTGGATTATAATTAATTAATTTATATATTTTAGCACTTCCTCTGTCCCTCAATGTCTTAATTTTTCTCCATTTTATTTTTCTTAAGCTCCTATATGGTATCATTATACCTTTTTACTTTTTCTAGTTTTTAATATATATTTTTATTTTGAACTTTCTCACTTACATTTGTCAGAATAGAATAAGAATACTTTAGGAGTTGAGCTCCAATTCATACTAATTTCATCTATACCATCCATACTCTCAATTTCAATCATTAATAAATACAAACTCATTTAAATTAAATAAAAAATAAATACATTTTAAAGCAAATTAATGGTTGAGATTAAGAGTATAAATGATATAAATAAAATTGATATGGAGGGGAGCTCAACCCATAATCTAGACCATTACTATAAGATTAATTCATTTTCTTAATAATTTTGTTGTGTCAAATAATTATATTCATCACAGGGAGATACCCTCCCCATTCCATAAAAAAAAAGTAATTTATTTTATGTATAATAAATTGTAAAATTTTAAAATTCAAGTTGTGATATATAATAATAGTTTATTATGTTGAAATCTTAATGTATTTTATATTTTATAATTTTAATCATTTTATAATTAAAATTAATCAAAATTTAGTCATAAAATTTCACAAAAATACAAATTTCATATATTCCAAAAAAAGAGCAACAATAAAATTTGTTCAAAAAAAAAGTAATATTTGCATAATTTTTTCATTATAATATCATATTTTTCAAAATTTGTCATTACAATCCTTTTATATGATCTTTAATTGGACATTCATAACAAATTGAATGAGACAATTTTATTATTGGTATAAGTAATTTTTATCCAAATATACAAAATTAAAAGTCATCATAAATTTAAATATTATTTTTTTATGAAACGGATGGACTGTTATTTTAAAATGTTGCCTTTTTCTTTTTTCTGAAACAGAGGGAGTTGTAGTTTTCAATCTTTCACCAAATTTCCTCCTGTATCACTGCATGATTTTCTTCTTCCATTTCGTTCTCATATTACAAGTCTTTTATCTTTTATTCATCCTTCAAAAGAAAAGTACGAGTATTAACAAACTACACATACACAATAAATTCATTCACCAACTTATTCCAATGGAAAATCAAGATGACTTGCAAATGTTTTACATGCAGTACGTACAAAAGTATAACGGAAGAATAATAATGGACAGGGTAAAGTATATTCGTGTAGGAGGAGACTTTTATGGATTATTTTTGTACACATATCTGTTATTTTAAATATGTAGATTTTAAATATAATTATTTCATGCATTGCATGTTCATTATATATACATTAAAAATTGCAGAAATATAAAGTTTAAATATATGATTGAAAACTCATATGAAAATATTGTCATTTTTTTTATTTTGAAAATCTTGTCATCTATCTATCTAAACATTGAAACCTCAATAAATTTTAGAATTTGGTTACAAGGAGATGTATACATAAAATTTCCTATTGTATTTGCTGGTACTTATTTGTTAATACATATAATATTACCTGACAATTATACATAACAAATAGGAAATATAGTTAATAACACATATAACATGTCTAAATGGGGATTAATTTTTATGTAAGAAATGCTATAACATTTGCTATTACAATTCCTAAAAATTTGCAACATATATAGCTAGGTAATTCTTTTTTTTAACCTCTTATATTAAGTAATAAAACTCCTCACTTATTAATTTCTAAACGTTTATAATAGAAGATATAAGTCCTTTTGTAGCAGACAAGTTACTCTCATACTAATGGAGTAATACCTTTCGAATTTAAAATTATAAAGTCATCCATAAATTAAGTATTCGAAACAGCAGTCCGAGATACATAATGCGAATTGCGTATTGCGTATCACCGGAGTGTTGTACCTAAATTATCATTTCCATTTTATGCAACAAGTTGGGAAAGTAAAATTCCGAACTTTCCTATTATCAGTTAAATAAGTTACCCGTCTTTACATAAAGAGTAATGTTATATTTTGAGACTATTTCATCTCATCTTCTTATTCTTTAATTTAATTTTGAGTCAAATTATGATTTTTCATCTTAAAACAAAAATAAATGGACAAGATCAAATAGACTCATACTAAACTCAAATTTTATTAGCTCACACATTATTTAATTTCTTTTTTTAAAACAGAAGATAATAAGAGTCGACAAATTAGAAGGTAATGCATGGTCAACCAAGTATCTCGTCACGAACTATAAAGAAAAAAATTAATACCCCCTACTATACGGAGTAAATTATAAACATATTACACCAGATAACACCATATCTCTATTAAATTGAACGTTTTCTTTCCTTTGCTACACTAATTAAACTAGGTGTGATGCATCCCTCTATGTAAATTCTTGAGAGTAAACAGTTGAATACGGATATAAATATGCTTATATATGTATTCGTATTTATTTATTACAGATACACATGCGAATAATATCTGTTTAATTAGATCGAATTTAAAGATGGATACAGATTATTTGTTACCATTTAAATAAATAATTTTCACTAATTTTATAACTTACGTGATACATATTAAATAAATTTCACTTGAAAAACACAAATAAATATCATATTAGTAATAAATTCATTTTTTTTATATATTTTAAATTAGTTTTTGCTATAAATAGTTGTATGGATTAAAAAAATTCTATTCTATACAAGTAAATAACACAAATATTGAGTAAAATATATTATAAATAATGGATATTTCGAATACGGGTATGCATATATCCGAATTTGTATTCGTTTTAAATTGGATACGGATATTATCCATTTTTTGAATACGAATGCGGACGGATATTGGATATTTCAGTTACCATTCAACAATAAACACATCTATTATTAGCATGTTTAATTTTAATTAAAAAAAAGACTATCTTGACCAATTATGAAACGTAGATTGCATTCCATTTGTCGAGATTTGTTTATAATATTAGTGTTTTGCAAACAGTTCAAAATATAAATTAATTATGAAATTACTACTAAGTGTATATAGATTTCACAACGTATTACAGCATGATCAATTTTAAAATGGAACGAGAATTATCGAACTTATTGATGATTATCTTGTTTACTAATTGATGTAATCAGATAATTTATGAGATCGATCTAATATTACTTACGTAGTATAATTTTGTTCTTGGTTACATGTTAATTATCGTAGTGAGCTGATTGAAAAGTTTGCAAGTAATTAATTAATAAGAGATAGAACGAACATTGTCTCTATCCCAATAAATATTTCCTACATTCTATTTTCAATATCAATTAAGTTTCAATTTACAAAACTAAAGCATTAAATAAAGTAAGTTAGAAACTATACACACTTTGTATGGACAAATCAGCTAAATATATAAAATAAAAATAAACCTTGCCCACAAACTATTTCACAAATAAATGAATGTATATCAATTTTTAATATTAAATGAACTAAAATTAACTTGCATTTACAATAATAAAGGATTTCTTCTGATTTTATTACTTTTTACCTAGGTTATGATATTAGCCGGAACAGATACATCAGCCGTGACAGTTGAATGGGCAATGCCCCACTTGCTCAATCACGCTATTGGTGAATTGGCGGATTGCAAGGGATCCGAATGTGTGGAAGGATCCAACAAAGTTTCGTTTGAAGCAATGTTATTAAAATCGGATTAGATCGATCGATTCAACTGCGAAGCGACTATGAGTCCGGTCAATTTAATTAAAATTAACGGTTAAAGAGAAAATCATAAAAAAATCAGTTAAACTGGGAAAAATCGGTCGAACCTTTGAACCGATTAGAATCGAATTTTTTTTTTTTTGTTAAGTGAGTTTTCTTCTTTTCTTTCTTAAAATTGTGTCTTTTGTCCTTTTGTGAACCGGTTTAATGATTTTTTAGAATATTTAATGAAGTTATTTTGATTATTAAAAATTTAAGACTTATATTGATGAATTTATAAGAATATTTATGATTTATATAATATTTTTCCTAAAAAATAATAATCTGGTTGAATTCGATTGATCAAGAATTAATAATTTTACTGATTCGATATCCAATTCAATTATGATAAGATGGATTCGAAGGGGTAGAAGCAGAAACATGTTACAAATTGATGCCTTTTGGAGTGGGTGGGAGGTCGTGACATTTAATCCAATGTTTTGATCGGGAGAGAACAAAATTGATCGGAGTGAAGGAACAGAACTTACAATGCCAAAAGCCTGAACCACACGTGTAGGGCTCGTAATATAGTGAATATGGATGTCTTCTGAAGAATGAAGTTTGAAATGTTATGTTATCATATATGGTTTAATAGCCTTCGACATATCAAGAATGAAGTTATGTAAATATTTATTCAATATAAAAATGTGTAATTTAATATTCTGTATATTGTTTATGTATTCTGTGTTTGCAGTGGTTCAAGCAATTTAAAATACATTTGGTTAGTAAGATTGAATTGTTTCATTTAAAATATTTGTATTGTGTGTGCGTGAGTTTATAGAGAGTTAGTTCTTATATAATTAAAAAATAAAAATAAAAAACTTGTTTTCACATTTTTTTGATTTATTTATGAATATCACGTGAGTCATTTGTGAAATCAATTTCATGGAAATTATGTTTTATTTATTTATTATAACTTTAAATAACTAATCAATTTTTTTAAACATAATTGAACCTAACAGTAGTATCAGATTAAAACAAAAATAAAATAAAATAAAAATTGGGTAACAGAATTCCAGTGGGACTACTGGACCAGTGCTTCATTCACATCCAATCATTTGGAATCAAAACGTAATCCCGAGTCAACCTAAAAGTCAACATAACAATTTATTCTATATCGCTGCATGATTGTCTTCTTCCATTTCGTTCTCATTCTCATATTTTAAAAGTCTTTACTCATTCTTCCAAAATGAAAGTAGGAGCACGAACAAACTACACTACACACAAATAATTTCATTCACCAACTAATTCCAATGGAAAATCAAAATTCTCTCCAAATCCTTCTATTCCTCAGCCTTCTATTTCTCATCCAATTCTCAGTTCATTCAGCAGGATACACTCCACCTCAACAATACTTCATCAATTGTGGCTCAAACTCAGATACAGAGGACAGCAGCCGGAACTTCGTCGGAGACGTCAAACCCCGCTTCTTTTCCTCTGGCGACGTTGCCACCAATCCGTCAACGGTTGCCTCCCCACTTTATCAAACTGTAAGAATTTTCAAACACCAAGCTTGGTACGATCTCAATTTGGACCAAAATGGTACTTACGTGGTACGACTTCATTTCTACCCATTTTCATCTCCAAAATATAATCTTTCAGATGCTTATTTCAACGTTTCAGCTCCTGGGTTTTCACTATTATCCAATTTCAAAGTCCATAGCCTTGACAATTCCCCTGTAATTAAAGAATTTATACTCTCAATCGGTGCTGGGAAGTTCAGAATTTACTTCAGTCCTCAAGAATCATTTTTCGCTTTTGTAAATGCGATTGAAACATTTATTGCCCCTCCAAATTTCATCCCAGATTCTACAATTCATGTCACTCCCGCAGGAAATCTAACAAATAATTACAGTAATTTACTTTCTCAGCCTCTACACCCAGTTCATAGAATTAACGTTGGAGGGCAATTCCTTAATCCAGTCAATGATACTCTGTGGAGAACTTGGGTACCTGATGATGATTTTTTGTATAATAAAGAAGCTGCAAAGAATAGTAAATCTTCTGACAGTCCGCCTAACTATGAGCCTGGACGGGCAACTGAGTATAGTGCCCCTGATTTTGTCTATAGGACTGCCAAGGAATTGAAAACAGATAACAATACAAAACTTTTCAACATAACATGGCAGTTTAATGTGAGTAAAAGTACTACACATTTTGTCCGGGCACATTTTTCTGATATTGTCTCTAAGGCGCTCAGTTTCGCTAACTTCAGCCTCTATATCTATGGCAATTTCAGTTTCTTGATTTATCCATACGAGGAGATTCCTAAATTGGCAACGCCTTTCTATTTTGATTTTGTGGTTGATACAGATACTTCTGGTTTCTTGAATATCAGTATTGGTCCGCGGAATGATTCAGAGGAAATAATGGCCTTTCTGAATGGTCTCGAGATAATGGAAGTAGTTAAGGTTCGTAGCTCAGTGAGTGTAGTAGAAGACAAGTCGAAGAAAAAGAAGATTCCTATTGTAGTAATTGGTTCTGCTGCTGGAGGGGTGGCTCTAGTGGCTGGTATGTTGGTAATATTCTTGTTTGGATGGAAAAGGAGGAAAGCAAAGGCGGTGGCGAATTTGGACGTGCCTTTAGTCAATTTATATGGAGAGAATTCATATAGTGGACTTACGGAGAGAACTGCTTATAATGCATCCACCCTTTTGGATTGTAATCTCGGGTTAAAGATACCTTTTGGAGATATACTTAACGCCACAAACAATTTTGATTCCAAGTTAATACTTGGTGGTGGTGGATTTGGGAAAGTTTACAAAGGAACTCTTAGGGGTGGCTTGAAAGTGGCTGTGAAAAGAAGTGAGTCTGGACATGGTCAAGGTTTTCCAGAATTCCAAACAGAAATAACGGTCTTATCTAAAATTCGCCATCGGCATCTTGTGTCCTTGATTGGGTATTGTGATGAAAGGTCTGAGATGATACTAGTTTACGAATTCATGGAAAACGGGACAGTGAGAGAACATTTGTATGAAGAGTCCAATAAAAAATCTTCTTCAGTATCCCAGCTGTCCTGGATTCAAAGGCTTGAGATTTGCATCGGTGCAGCCAAGGGTCTGCATTATCTCCATACTGGTTCGGGTGGGGGAATCATTCATCGCGATGTCAAATCAACAAATATCTTGCTAGACCAAAATTTTGTGGCTAAAGTGGCTGATTTTGGGCTTTCAAGATCAGGTCCTCTTGATCAAACACATATCAGCACAGAGGTGAAAGGCAGCTTTGGTTATCTTGATCCCGAGTACTTTAGATGCCTTCAGTTAACTCAGAAATCTGATGTGTACTCTTTCGGAGTGGTTCTCCTTGAAGTGCTTTGTGCTAGACCGGCCATTAATAATTTGCTTCATCGGGACCAAGTGAACTTAGCTGAATGGGGAATCTCTTGGCAACAAAAGGGGCAGCTTGAAAAGATTGTGGATCCTTTTCTTGTGGGAAAAATTAATTCCAACTCTTTAAGGAAATTTGGGGAAACCGTAGAAAAGTGTTTGAAGGACTATGGGGTTGACAGGCCTAGCATGGTTGATGTGTTGTGGGACTTGGAATATGCACTGCAGCTTCAACAACTTCAAGTGGTCAGAGCGCCCCATGAGGACAGCAATACAGACGTATCATGGGCAGCGCCATTACCTGTTGTTCAGCGATTACCTTCTACTAGTATTACAATTGATGAAGATGAAATTCCCCTAAGATCAGATGATGATGATATGGATTCAAGTTATGCTAATGCAACTGATGTATTCTCCCAGTTGAAGATTGGTGATGCCAGATAGTATGCCGTATGGGGTAAGATTGGCTCCAGGATTCTTTCTTCGTCTTTCCCTTGTCCTGTTTTCCCACTTTATAATAAGTCCTTTAAACAAATAAATTGACAGCAAATTATATGTGCAATTTGGTTTGGTTGATTATTTGACAATAAGTCCTTTTGTTGTCTAGATTGTGATTTCAAGCTGATGCTGGTGGCTGTGTTGTCTCATATACTATATAAACTCCAATATTCTTGCCTATGTAGTCTCATATTATATGTGAAATTTGATTTGTTTGATTATTTGACAATATACATTTCATTAAGCAGTACATGTAAAGAGAAATGTAAATATTTTCTTCTTTGCATGGTTTATGTCACTAAGACTCTGGACCTGCTCTTTTGCCCAAGCGAAAATTCCAAGTCCCTCAAAAATTCTTTGAGAAGAGAAACTTTGATATTGTGTGACAAAATAGTTAGACAAACTTCTCCACATTACATGGGACCCTTCCTGATAGTTGAGTGCATTTAGTGTTTTAGGATATATAAAGTACTCCGTACAATTTATCTCGTAGATTTCCGACTTCCTGCAGATAATTGATTTTTCTGCAGACATTGATTTTGCAGAAATATAGCTTATCTGGAGAATGGCATACATCTTTGAGTAACTGCAGCAGCCTTGATTCAATTCGTACGTTATGGAGTATCAATGGCTCAATGATTTAGTCTCGATGAATGTCCAAAAAATTACTTGTTCTTCCTATTTATGGAGTACTGGTGCAACTCAAACTTTATACTAGTGTTGCCAATAACTGAATCATAAACTTCCTTTATGATGTTGTGTGGTACACGTACTTATCGTATATGTGACTCTTTTGCATGCGTTAGTCTGGAGATGCTAAAGAAGATTTCAATTTATTATTCGTATACAGATAACTCCTTGTATTTCTTCAAATTTATGGCAATATTGTCACTCCAAGTTGCTGCCAGCCACATCCAATACAAATCTGTACCTCACATCATTCTTTTCCATCCGCCCAAACGCTTTGTTCACATAATCCATCTTCACCAACTCTATCATTGTCTTCAGATCCTTTTCCACCCAAAAGTTTAATAGTTCTTGCACCTCTTCCATGCTTCCGATAAAACTCCCTGTAATTGTCTTCTTCCCTGTTCAACAACGAAGTTAAAAACATTATTCATATGTACATGATTCATCAACTTGTCAAGAATTATAAATTGTTATGTGAGTTTATATAAATTGTGAACTGCAATATAGAAATGCATTCTAGTGCTGTATGGTACTTATATATACTCATTAACACATACAACACTCGATTGCACTTCAGAGCGACTTGTGTGTCGAATTTGAAGTCAATATAGATTTTCTGAAGTAGGAATACCTAGAATCATATCTGACGCTATAAATTGGAGAGGTTTTGGAGCAGCACCCACTATGAAAATCTTTCCTTCAACTTTAAGGAGTGAAAGGTACGGTTTCAACTCATGTGCAGCTGGAATTGTATCAAGGATATAGTCGATGGTGCTCGCAGCAGCCTCCATTTCCGCTGCATTGTTGCTGACAAGGAATGCATCTGCACCCAAATGCTCCAAAGCCTCGTCCTTCTTTTTGTTGGAGGAGCTAATTACTGTCACATGATGCCCCATCGCCTTTGCTATTAGAACACCAAGATGACCAACTCCTCCCAGCCCCAGAATTCCTGCCTTGAGGACAACCTTGGTCGAGCCGATGAATTGTTTCAACGGACTGTAAGCCGTCACCCCTGCACACAATAGCGGGGCCACCTCTTCTGGTGCGAGCTGTTCTGGTATCTTAACAACAAACCTGTACGGCATACGTCATTTCCAAAATATAAGATGAGTTTTTAACTTTTGAAAGTCATTAAAATTCGAGAAAATTGATGTGATTTATATGGAATATAAATGTATAGGTTGCTAGTTTAGCGTACTTTTGATGAACAACCATGGCGGATGAAAAGCCGCCTCGGGTAGGCATTCCATCTTCGTAGGTGTCGTTGTAAGTGGCAATGACTTTACTGCAGTACTGTTCTAGATTTGAGTTGCATGCTGAACATTCCCCACAGGAGCCGATGATGCAGCCAACTCCTACTATGTCACCTATTTCTAGGCTTTTCACCTCTGAGCCCAATTCTGCTACTTCTCCCACAACTTCATGCCTGAAAATTTTTAATTCATAAAGAAACAAACTAAAAACACCACTGGCAACAAAATAAAAGTCAACAGATATGGCTGAGTGTTTGATTTTATTTTATTTCTTTCCCAATGGTATAGTTATATAGGTAAATGTTA
This sequence comes from Centella asiatica, assembly GCA_014636745.2. Lineage (NCBI taxonomy): Eukaryota > Viridiplantae > Streptophyta > Magnoliopsida > Apiales > Apiaceae > Centella > Centella asiatica. Next base: position 19,677,248 of record CM025785.1, read on the forward strand.
TGGAAAGGAATTAATTAAAGAATGATAATTAGTAAAATATATACCCTGGGACCAGAGGGTAATTAGTAGTGTGTATCTCACTCCTCATCTGGTGAAGATCAGTGTGGTCTATTCCACAATACAACACCTTGAAAAGTACATCTTCTGGACCTGTTTTCCTGAAAACTCATCAATTTCAATACTATAATTAATTTTAATTGATACACACAGACATGTTTGTGTTTGCAGTGTGTCAATATATGTGGAGAGAGAGAGAGAGAGAGAGAGAGAGAGAGAGAGATGAAGACCTAAGATTATATGAATAAGGTGAGAGAAGTGCAGATGCATCTCTGGCAGCCCAAGCAGTTACTTTTCTTCCCTCCATGTTCTGCAACTCCAAAATCAGCAATACTACTGAATAATAATACAGTATATATAAGAAGAAACCAAGAATTAGAAATGGATTAATTAACAGAAAAAGTAATTGAGCTGTGGTGTTCCTCGTATCACTTTACGCTTATTTATATAGAGAGATCGAGCGGGGTGCAAACTATGTACAGTAATCTGCAGCTCCATTGTTTATTCACTCAATCTTCTTCAAGGTCATGTTTGATTATTTTGTTTAAATGATACAGGTGAAGCGTATCCAGTCAAGGCATATAGCAGTCGGCAACTTTGGTTTTACGATCATTCTATATATAATCATTTGGCAAAAGCAAAATTGAGTTTTATTGCTGCAGGAAGACCACGTGCACGCGCACCCGCACACAAATATTCTAATTAGTCCAAAAACTTCAAATATTTAAGAAATTCCAAATTACTTAATTTTTGGTGATTGGAGTCCATGGTATGAATGCTTATTGCACACGTCATACGTTTAGCCGCGGGGTTCTGGCATAACTCTCGAGTTGCCCCCATCCCCACCCCAAGGCATTGTTTGTGCATGAGAAAAGAAATTAAAATTTTTAAGAGAAAAGAAAGGTAAAGAAATGGCATTTATTTTCTTTTCCTTTGTTTGTGAATATGTAGTCTCATCTACCGTAGTGCACTGAGATTCAGACCTTATTGTTTTCGACATGGACTCATTTTCTTTCTTCAGTAAATTTCTACCAGGGATCTCTACTAAAAACCTACCCGATCAAAAAAAAGAATTCTGATGCTTTTATTATATAGCCTGATGATTCGTACTAATTCATGCACCTGACTATGTACTGTTTTGAATTACTCTTAATATATGGTGAACTAAAAATTAGAAATTTTTAACTATCATATTTTGGATAAATTGTTTACTTATTTGTTCTGTTTGTGACGGGGGTAGCCCATTCTAGAAGTTAGTGGGTGTGATCGGTGGCGGACGCAAGATTTTAGTTTAGAGGGCCAAAAAATTTTAAATGTGCAATAAAAACAAATTTGTTAATATGCTAATGTATTATAATTAAAAAAAATTATTGAATTCAAAAGAATCACAATATCGCTCTACTATTCTTTAGTTTTTGGTCTGAAGTTTACTAAATTATAATGTTCTATGTTCTAAAATATAGTACTATTTTAAAATCAGAAGATTTATTATAATTTAAAGATAGAAAAATTTATACATAACAGTTTGAAATTTATTCTACAAAAGATTAATTTTTTAAGAGAAATTTGTTTGTAATATTCAATTAATGATAAAATAAGAGTATTGTAATGATAAATTTTAAAAATAATATCTTTATAATAAAAATATTACACAAATGTATCAATTTCAAATTAAAATCTTTTTAAAATCAAATAAGTGTATTTTTAGTTTTAGAACGATAAAATTACTCTAAATATAAATTTTTTTTAAAAAAGATTCAGCGAAATGAAATACTCTCGTGCTACACTAGATCTGTCCCTACGTGTGATTCAGTTAATTGTATAAACTAAAACTGAGGACATCCCAAAAGGCAAAAGGAGATGATAGAGCAACTGAACTAGAACCACCTGAAATACGTTAATTAGTTGATAATGTTTGTTAGTTACGGGGTTTGTATTAGCCTATTGGGTGGCATTTCCAACTTGTAACTTGCATAATTTGCTGGTGGAGCATCGTAATCGTTTTCTACTTCCTGTTCCAAATATTATAGAAGTAGATTACCGTTTAAATTTAAAATCTGTACAAAAGCTTAAACTGCTGAGACAACACCACAAACTTGCACATTATAACTTTTTAGAACACCAGTTGTGGACAATTCTATCCATGTAAATATTTAATACTTTTCCACATTCTAGATCATTATTCTATCCATGTAACTTTTTAGATCATTATTGTCAAAAATCAATTTTGGAAAATAAAATTTTATATGGTGATCGTTGTCCAAAAAACTAAGATATTATAGATATTATATGCATTACCTAAGAAAAACACAAATCGTGAAAACGAATTATATTTGCAACTCAAATGAATTGTATTAATTTCAAAGTTTAATCAACCATCATCAAGCATCACAAAATCAAACCATATTCGATAATTGTTTTGATTAAAGGTTCTTAATAATTTTAGTGTAAAAAATCTAGTTCAGTCTCCCTAAGTTGCCACTTGTCCTCTCCTATTACAATTTCAGTTTTAATGTAAAAAACTTATATTATTGATTGGAGCAGTGTTTGATTTAGGCATTGATAAACTCTTTCCACTCGCCCTCTAAAGGAACGAGGACGTTATCCAGATCACATCATCTACAAACCCTTTTTTAAATCTTTTTTTTTTTAAAAAAAAAACCACCAACACCGGAATCATAACATCAATCAAAGATTGGCTAAATTTCTTTCGGTGCCGCTGTTATTTTTGTGTGTATTGCTTCGACGTACATTTCGTAGCAATAGGAAGCTGAATGTAATTAAATTTTAAACCCAACATCAATATTCATTTGTCATATTACTAGCAATCTCCTCTTTTCCTCTGTCAAATTGTTTTTTTTCCAAATTTCGATCCCCTCATAACATCATTCATGATATTTGGAAATATTTCTCAATTCCCTACCGCCACTCCGAACCGGAAGCAGATTCCTAAAATATTTATAGACAAAAGATAAAATTAACAAAGGTTTGTAACATTCTCATCATTTAGAACGAACTTGGTCACTTGGTCCTCTCGACTCCAAATATATATATATATATATATATATATTTGATTTAGGAAAATGCCAACCATCAGCTAATCGATCTTACTGATTCCGATGCGCTTAACAACAGCATTCCTAAATCCTTCTACACTACTAGTATTATTTGCTTCCTGTATGCACATCCCCAATCCTATCCCTATTGCAACTCTATGCTGTTGATCAAGCCCAGACATGTAATTCCTCACCTCTTTCCTTATCATTTCCTGCATCACCGCCAAAAACTCTGCATTAAATGGCGTTGATGCCTTTTGCGGCTGCATCGGAGCTGCAAACTCAACGTTCCGGTGAGTTACCGGAGCATTCGATGCAATTTTCTCTTTTTCAGCAAGGTTCATCTCTGGATTTAACGGAATCTGTTGAACCTGCAACGACCGTGCCTGAACCTGAACCTGAACCGGAACCGGAGTTTTCGTCGGAATACTTACCTGATTCAATGTAGGAGTTGGCTCGGGAACGCGACTTGAGAACTCACATGAATCGGTTCCGGGAAGCGACAACGTCAGAGACGTTGGAGGATCGTTGTTGTCAGGCAACGTCGTCGTTTCCTCCCGTGGCGCAAAAGCACCACTTGTCCTTGCCACAGGTCGGTACACAGGAGACGGTGACGTAACACGAAGGCTCGATTCACTTGCATCGGATCCGGACGGACTATCCGGGTTGAAAACGTGGCCCGTAACCGGCACAGCCGACCCGGCACTAACCGATCTCTTCAGAGGCTGCGGATTGGGAAACTCATCAGCTTCATCAGAACTCATGGAACAACATTTCCTCTTCAAAGTGGAGTTCCAGTGGTTTTTAATGGCGTTGTCGGTGCGACCCGAGAGGAGGCGGGCAATCGTGGCCCATTTATTACCAAAACGGGCATGGGCTCTGATGATGGTATCGTCTTCTTCGGGTGTAAAAGCCCGGTGCTCAACCTGTGGAGAGAGCTGGTTGCACCATCGCAAGCGGCAGGATTTTCCGGATCTACCGGGTATGGATTTACTGACAAGAGACCAGTTTCGGGGGCCGTGTTTTTGGACAAGTTGCTGTAGCATTTGATCTTCTTCGGGGCTCCATGGACCTTTGATCCGATCCATATCTCTCTTAGAGATGGACATTTGATTTCTGGTAAAAGGTTTATGGAAGAGTTTCAGTTTTTAGGGGTTGTTATGGAGGTTTGAAGGAGAGGAAGATGTGAAATGGGAGATTTATATTGACAAGAATAGGAAGGAGGAGGAGGGGGAGAGTAGTAGTTCATATATAAGGTCAGGGAGGATAGGGATGACCGGTGAAGTCGGTAAAGGAGTACAGGAGTAGACGTTATGGACACCGCTTTTTCCAAGCAATCGGTTATATTTTTGGACGATATGGGAAACAGCTGGCAAACGGACGCGCGTCACATCTCGGACCTGCACTGACTTTGCATATTATTACTCAACTCTCACCTCCACCGTAACAATAATTAAAGTTTTTTTTTTCTTGGTACAAATAATAAATAAAGTTGTGCGCATATAAAATCAGAAACAATTTTCAAATTATTCACATATTCTATGTTAATTTAATTATGAGTTATATTCATGATTTTGAGTACTTATAATTATATATATATAATTATAATTATCTCAAAGATTTATTATTACAAAATCATAAATTAACTTAATTTGATTTCTTAAGCTTGAAAAGTTGTTTAATCAATGGAGCACGGTTATAACCATTTTCGAAATCGACTTGGCTGAGAGGTGTAATAAATTTGATAACTTAAATTGATTCACCAAATATCGCAACAATGTCTATAACAATTTAAGGTTATATTTATTTTATTTAAATATTTATATCTGAATTTGAATATAAATTTAATTATTTATTTAATATTTTACTTTAAATATTTGAATTAATATATTTTATTATGTTATCATGACTTAATCTATTCAACTTCAATTTTCTAGTTTACTACATTCGGATAAATTTGAGTCTATTAAGTGATAAAGCGATAGACTAAACAAACAGTTTAAACGATATAATATTTGAACATACTCATTCTTTATCTGTTAATATGTATTAAGAACTAAACAAACACAACCTAAAATATATTTTAATTTGAATTTGTAAGGTAATGAGTTATTTTAGTGACAAATCCATTGAATTATTTTTGTACTTTTAATATTATCTCAAATTCTATAATAATATATAAAAATAAATAACTCACGAGGGAGAATGCATCAATATACCTTTTTTGCAGCTTATTAGAAAAATAAAAATAAAATAAACACACCCCTTTTCCTATCTTCTCTACGGCGAGTTGGTGACATTTTTATGCACAAGATTGTAAGTTGACATGGTTTGTCTAAATAGTGTCACAGCAACTAATAAAAGCTTTAAATTTTTTAAGCTTCCAATTCGCACTGGCTCATGATTACCTTAATTTGTTCCAAATTAGGAAGGTTATGAGGTTGTGGATGCAATACTAAATAAATATAGGATAAGGTTTAAGTTAATAACCGATAATTATTAATGTATCGGGAAAATTTTGTTAAATATTATTTCATCTGTTTCACAAATAAAGTTATATTTAAATTTTTGAAAGATATTTAATATTATATATTTGATTGATAATTACATGTTTTAATCATAAATTTTTTTAATTAATGATAAAATTTTGAAAATATAGCATCATATGAAAAAAAAAGTATGTAAATATAACTCTTTTTTAAAATAAGTTTTATTTTTAAATGTTATTTTTTTGTTGTTGTTGAACGAATTTAGTAATATTATGATCAAGTGATATAAGTGAAATAGAAATTAAACATATATCACTGTCCACACTAAAAAACTAATAAATTACACAATCATTGGATCTAATTAAGAAAGCCAAAAAAAACAATTTAAACAACGAAATGTTAAATTGGATTAAGACTATACCGGGAATTATTAAATGAAAGGGGCAGTAGTAGCAAAAAGGATGAAAGGGAGGTCTCTTGTGTTGTAACGGAAATGAATGAAATGATCACATAAGTTATTGCCAAGTATTTATTGAAGGGATAGTGACAAGTAGTAAGTGGGAGAAAAAGAGAAGAAGGATAAGTATAACGGCTGAGAGTTGAGAATAAGAGAGGGATGAGAAGATTTGACTGATTATAATAATATAATAAAACGACAAGAGAGAGAGAGCCAGGCTGGAAGGGATTCCTCTTTTTCCGTGTTGACGGAGGTGACAATCAATGGAGTTAGGGCTATTTGAAGAATTAATTAGTTTCATACTTGTTTGATCCGACAAATAATTGACTCCAATTGTTGCCATTTCAGTTTTTTTTTTTTTTTCTTTCCTTATATTTTTTTTACTCGATGAGAAGTTTAAGCTTCTATTTAATGTAAGAATTTTTTTCTTTGAAAAGTATTTTATGTTATTTGAAAACGAAAAATATTTTTTTGATAAAATATTTTTCAATTTTTGTTGTGTAATGAAAATTTTATTATTAGGAATAATTCTTTTACACTTTTTGTATTTTATATAACTATTTTCGAAAAATGACTTACAAAATTTAAATTTTTTTTTTGAATAATTAATCAAACTCCACTACTCGCAGAAGTCACCACTATCAACCTAAAGTTTGTTGAGTTATTTCATTTATTTCTTCAACCTTTGTTTCATTTTTTTTTCGATTGACAAATAACATATTATTCAATTTTTCTTTATTAAAAAACTAAAATATAAGATAACACGTGATTATCCTAGAGCAAATTTTGTAGACGATGAAATAAAGAAACAATTCATCTCCATTACTTCCTGACACCCCGCCGTTGTCGCCTTGTCGTTGACGTCGCCGTCGCAGTCGCGTTGTCGTTGTCTTCATCACCGCCACTCTATTGTTGCTGCATCCACCACCATCTTGTCATCATCACCACCACCCTATCATCGCCACTACTACTATCGTCTCTCGTTACTATCACCATTGTCCCACCGCCATCATCATCATAGTCGTTTTTTTAATGTATTTTTCAATTTAGTAATCAAACATCGAAAACTAATTGTTTTTTCAAAAAACTTTAGAAAAAATACTTTCGTACAATATCATGTTCAAAATCTATCAACATATTGGTAGATACACAAGTCAAATTCGATCATAAAGACTCGAGACAATTCGAACACAATAAATTTCTTAATGAATTAAGTTCAAACACAAACTATTCCATTCAATTTCTTATAACTCTAAATAACGTATTAATTTGTATTGAAATTGTGACGGCCCCAAAAATCTCATACCAGATTTCGAAGATCGTCAATAATTGACCAAAAAAAAAGTAACATCATTCAAGCATGCATATCATTTAATAAGAGAAATAATAGTAATCTCTATTACATTATCCAAAAATAATTGTCTAACGGCGGAAGTCTATGAGAAGCCCAAATAAGCCTTACAATCTAAACATTTCAATAATAGTCTCACGCTTCACTCTTCCTATAAATATCATCTAAAGGAAGGCGATCATAAAACATTTATCATGCCATTTTCGCATTACCTTTATCAGACAGTTTGGCCTTCTCGCCATATCCTGTAAAACATTTAATAATAGCAAAGTGAATGATTTACGCTTGCAAGTATATATAATCAAGTATTAGGTAAGTCTTGAAAGATAGATAATTTATTGGGTTTAAACGTTTATGAGGTTGGGCGGAAACAATACCTACACCTCTTGATAATTTGGAGAACTATAGTTTCTAGGGTTCCTGAGTGATAACAAAGGATTTCACCATTTACTTCAAACAATATAGAATAATTTCACATGCGCCTTATAACCATGTCTGTTTGGCACACGTGTCCTTAGAAATTCCCTATCAAACAGTATATCAACTGGTCAGCCTAACCACCGTCTGACTTCATCATGATGATATACATAGTCGATACATAAATCTTTTATCTGTGAGGGTTCGGTTACCGATACCTCAGTTTCCGTCCCTTATAAATTCTAGGCCCGGGATGTTAGGCAAATGCATCCTACTAACCTTTAGATATCAACACGGATATACTTTACAAATATGAGGTGAAGAATAAGTTGTCTACATCCATATAGGATTTACTTTGGTGTGATAGTGAATTTGAATAACTAACAACCGCCCAAAGAATACTTGATTTTAGTATAACATTTTTTTCACGTGCATCGAATCAACGGATCGTACGTTAGTTAACTTTGAATAAAATGAAGCATGAATATTGACATAATAATAACTTGCATACATTACATATATCAAAAGATTGATCATACATATTAATTGAATGAAAGAAAAGTGAGTATATATTTGCCTTAAATTCTTAGTAAATCTTAGATTTTTAACAACTTGTGTGGACAACAACACTGCAAAACGTGTACATTCAAAAACATGATTAATCTCAACTTAATTACACATGAGGATGCACATGCGAAGTTGTTAAGTATAAATGATGATGATGATTTTAGTTTTGTTTGTGCATCTGTACATACTAAGGGTATTCTATAAACCTAAGTATTTGCACACGTTTTGTATCCACTGATGATCAACTTAGTCATTAGGGGATGAAGTAACACTCACTAGGCAAGTCACCAGCAGAAATTAATAAAGGACTTGATAGTGAAGAGGGATGTCTCTTGTTACTCAAAAACACTTAAGTATTCCGCACATCAGACATTCCAAACGAAACAAAGCTTCAGTTATTAAGACCATCAGGGGAATCCGTCAGGGGAACCCATCAGGGGATGACATAGGCAGGCCAACTCGTTAGAGGAACGCGTCAGGGTATGGAAGTGGCAAGCCAAACTTATTAGGGGGAACGCGTCAGGGCATGACAGTGACATGCCAACCTGTCAGGAGAAATCATCAGGGTATGACAGTGTCAAGCAAACCTGTCAGGGGGAATACTCAGCACTGCATCAGTGGAAAACATCAGTGTATGCTTTGAGTCTTAACATCAGGGGATCAAAAAGTACTTGGATAACTCAAGTAAAGTTTGAAACACTGATCGAGTTTTAGACAGGACTTGTCATCAAGGGATCCAGAAGCATTGATCAAGTTCACATCAGGGCTTCTCGTCAGTGGATAGTTATGACTGCATACATTCATCATCAGGTCTTACACGCAAATCAATGAAACTTGTTAAAAAAACAAAAAATATAAATTGGAAAGATATCTCTTGAAGTTTGGTGGTCCAATGACAGCTCTCAATCATTAAATGCACGCAGATCAGGGGAAGAAAAAGAAGCAACAAAAGCAACAGTAGTCTGACACATCATTCCTAAAGGACATCGATGTGACATATATGCGGCTAGATTGAAAAGAGCAGCACGTCTAAGCATGTGGGTTCAACTACTGATCTTCTATATATGCAAAAGAATTTTCATTACACAATATCAATCCAACGGATCAACCAACACATTGAAGCACACAAACACTAAAGAGAAGTTTTGTAATATATCTTGAGAGAAGTATTCAAAGAAAGTGTGAAGCTATTGAGTGTGAGATTGTAGCTATAATTCATTACAGAATTTGTAACTGATTAATCACATTTGTGATTAACTAGATTTTAAGAAAAATCTCAAGTTTTAATACAACTATTTTAACTTGAACTCTTGGGTGTTCATTTTAAAAGTCATTAAAGTTTTTCTGATATTGTAGCTATTTCCATCAGTGCTTAACAAAGTGTTTAAAGATCGAAAAAGTTTTGAGTATTTGTATTCATCCCCCCTATTCTACAAATACTTGAGCCTATTTTGTTCTAGCAGAAGTGTTTATGAATTTTTCAAGTCTATGATTGACTAATTGAGTCGTCATTCGTTGAGTTATGATTTGGTTGGAACCGAATAGAAGTCCGAGAGATTTTTTTGGACTAATAATAAGTTGTTCAGAGGCTCCCAAAAATTTGATTTATTTGTTAGAGGCCTTAGATTAATTAACTAATTAATATTAAATACTTTTAGCTTAAATAATTTAATTAATCATTTATCATTCAACAAAATTTCTTCCTTACTTATTATTTAATTGTTTTAATTAAACAAGAATTATTTCTTAATTAAATATTAATCATAAACGATTTATAGGTCTTTTATCATTCATTAAAAATTTGTTCTTAAATTATTATTTAATTTTTTTAATTAAATAATAATTATTTATCAATCACGTAATTTATTTCTTAATTACTTTTGAATTAAATGATTTGTTGATCGTTTAATAATCATTTAGAATTTATTGATTAATTATTTTAATTAAATAATAATTAATCTTAATTCATCGATTTAATTAGTTAATAATTACTCCTCAATTAATATTAACTTGAATAATTTAGTACTCATTTAATATAATTTTAGAGTTTATTCCTTAATTATTATTTAATTATTTTAATTAAATAATAATCATTTATGAATTAATGATTTGTCACTTAATTGCGGTAATTAAGAGAATCTATCATCATTAATTAATTTATTTTTAAATCATAAAAATTTCAGTCATGTAAGAAGTTTATTTACATGTCAAAATAATTATTCATGAGTCATTTATTTAACAATTTAAATTGTATAGGTGTTTTTATTTTATTTTATTTTTTTAAAACTTGGATTGAGCCAAAAATAAAATAAAAAGGACTTGGTCGGATCCGGGTCAGAAGTAGGTTGGACCGGGTTAGAACTAAGTCACAGACCGAGTCACAGACGCATCAGGTCCGAGTCGGAACAGGTCGGTTCGACCTGACTCGACGTCATGACTTTCTTCATCAGTTAGTGTTTTGGCTAGGGGCTACCGTTGGCGCCGCATTCACTGAAGCCACGGCTGTCACCCTCAAAATCATTACATACGACACACGTTCGACGGTGTAAGCACTGTCATGGCCTTTGCTATAGGTCAATGTACCCCTAGCCATGATGTCGTGGCCGGAAATGGTCGGAAGGAGCTAGAACGGGTCGCCAGAAATGGAGACCTCCATGGACACCGACAAGAGCGTTGGTTCTTGCCGTTGATGACCCTCCCGAACCCATTTCATACGATTCATGCATGGAAACGAAATTAAGGACTTTCAGAAACTCATTCAAACAATCAATTTCAAGTTTAATCAACAAAATCACAAGAAAATTAAAGATTTCAATTTGGTTCTTTTGAAAATTTTGACCGAACAAGAACTAAGTGTTAGGCTAACAATTTCTCAAATTGTTTGTGCCAAAATGTAGCCCGATAAAGCAGAAACATAAGCCCAAAGTCAGATTCCCACAATCATTCGAGTATACTGTTCGATTTGTTGATTAGGCATCTAGGGTTCTTGTGTTACCTCTTTAAAGTTTAAAATGTCAAGTCTTCAATAAAAGCTCTTAAATGAAATTTCAAATTTTTTTTGTGTGGTGGATTTGCTGAAGAAATGAATTGAAGTGGAGGCTAGGGTTTAGTTATAATGATATATTTATATAATTTGCAATTCATTTTTGGCCATTAGGTTAGTTTTTGAAAACTTTACTTGGATTGGGAAATTTTTCCCTAGGTTTGAAAATCATCTCCTTGTTATGTCATTTAGGGAAAATGCTGAAGTTTGAATTAATTAATGTTTAATTTGATTTGCTTATTCACTAATTATAATTTTAATGGTTATGCATTAATTTACTGCATAAATTGAAAAGTTTATCCGCATCGGCGAGATAGAAATGTGCTTATGATATTCTTGTCATGAGTAGCGTCTTGTAAAGTTTATAATGTCATGTTTGTTACGATTTGTCGTTAGTGGACGTACGTATGTCGTTTTACGTAATTTTCACGTATACTTAAGCGTAAATTCTATCAGTCATTGAAATGAAACGAAATTTTCATGACTACCATAATTTAAATGTTCATACAATTTATTTAAATTTTTGGGTTCTCACATCCTCTTGCTCTTAAAATAAGTTTCGTACTCAAAATTTTACTAATGAAAAAGATTGGGGTACTTTTGCATCATCATCTTTTCTAATTTCCATGTTACTTCTTCGACATTTTGATTACTCCTTAGTACTTTCACGGAGGTAATCTCCTTATTCCTTAGAATCCTTACTTGTCAATCCAGAATTTGCACTCGAATCTCTTCGTAGCGCAAATCTGGTTGAACCTCAATTGGCAGATAATCAATAATGTCAGTGTGATCTCCTTTATAGGGTCGAAGCGCTAACACGTGAAAAACATCATGCATGTGTCCAAAAACTGGGGTTAGTGCCAATTCGTAAGCTATTTCACCAATACGACGAAGTATCTCAAAAGGTTCGATCTAGTGGGGGCTCAGCTTCATTTTCTATCTAAAATGCATGACGCCCTTCCATAGCAAAATTTTGAGTAAAACATGACATCTAACTTCTAATGTTTGATCCTTTCGATGTTGGCCGCATACTGCTTCTGTCAATCCTGTGCGACTTTCATTCTATGTCTGATGATTCTGATTACATCTTCCGTCTATTGAACCATCTCTAGTCCCTCAAGTCGCATTTCTCCAACTTCATTCCATTATAGTGGTGTTCTGCATTTCCTTCTGTATAGTGCTTCAAACGGGGCCATACTGATACTTGCATGAAAACTATTGTTGTAGGCGAACTCAATGAGCAGTAGATGTTCATCCCAGTTACCACTGAAGTCTAATGAACACGCCCTTAGCATATCTTCTAAATTTTGAATCGTTCTTTCGGATTGACTATCAGTTTGCGGGTGAAATGCAGTATTTATGTCCAATCGTGTTCCCAAATATTCTTGAAAACTGCGCCAAAATTTGAATGTGAAACGCATATGACAATTTGACACAATCGAAATTGGTACTCCATGTCGACTGAGAATCACTTTTACGTACAACTTGACTAATTGATCTATCTTGTAGTTATCCTTGATGGGCAAAAAATGAGTAGATTTGGTTAATCTATCCACTATTACCATATTGCGTTAGTTCCCTTCAGTGTTGTCGATAATCTAACTACGAAGTCCATTGTGATGTATTCTCATTTTTATTTTGGGATTTTTAAGGATTGTAATAGTCCACTTGGCTTCTGATATTCAACTTTGACCCTCTGACAGGTGAGATACGTATTGACCCATTCAGCTATCTCTCTCTTCATATTCGACCACCAAAAATTTTGTTTCAAGTCCTAATATATCTTTGTCCCTCTTGTATATACAGAGAATCTGAAATTATGAGCCTCTTGCAATAATTCTCTTTTTAACTCCATTTTTGCCGGAATCCAGACTCTGTCCTCAAATCGCATCAAATCATCATCGTGGATTCGACATTTCCTATCCTCTCTTTTGATTAGTTTCTCTTTTTCTTCTGCAAAATCCCCTCGAGCTACCCTGATTATGTCTACTAATTGTGGTTTTGCTTTGACTTCTTCCTCAATTTCCTGTCTTTGTCTTGTTATGATAACATTCAGTTGTAATCATTTCAAGTCCATCCTTACCTCTTCCTGAACTGTCATCACGTCTGATCTCTCTCGTCTGCTCAGGTCATCAACTACCACGTTTGCCTTACCAGGGTGATAGTTGATTGAGTAATCGTAGTCCTTAATCAACTCCAATCATTGCATTTGTCTTATGTTCAGTTTTTTCTGTGTGAAGATATACTTCAGACTCTTATAGTCGTTATAGATCTCACATTTCTCACATTTTCGGGTTCTCACAGATATAATAATAGACTTTAATAAGATAAATACAATTTTTTAGAGGAAAAATTATACCATTACAACAAAAATTAACGTTGAAAATAACAATTATCACAAGGTACATTACAAAAATATTGTTAAAATAATTATTATTCTTGTAATGCAATTTTTACTCAATGATATCATTTCAAAAATAAACTTAGAAAAGGAATTTATTAATCACCATGTAAGATAGGTTGTGCAAAATTTAAAAAAGTGACATTTTGCACTAACATTTTGGTCTTGTAAACCTTTATATAAAGCTAACAAGAAAGGAATTATACATTTTAATTCATACAAAATAAATTTACAAAATCTTACATTTAAAATTTAAGTGAAATTTTTTACTTTTAAAATTTTTAGTAAAATATAAATATAAAATATACGGAAAATACTTTTAATATAAGCTTTTTTATTTTAATATTTTTATTGATTTATATCATAAATAAAATCATAAGATTTATAATACAAAGTATTATATTAAAGTGTTATATTAAAAGATAAGTGTATCTCTAAAATGGAGGGAGTACAATCACTGCGTATCTTTTTTCAACAGATTAAATAATACTCATTCCATTTCAGAAGAGTACCTATATTTTAAAATATGATTTATTCTACAAAAAGAATTACATATCTATAATGTTTTCATTATAATGGTATATTAATATCTTTACTGTAATATTTTATTTGTTATATATATATGCACACACACACACATACATACATATATGTAGTTTAATCTCCAAATCTGTAATGTTTTAGATTTAAACTTTAGGTAATGAAAGTTTGAAACAAATGTAAGAAGATGATAATGAAAATAATGGAGAATTGATGAGTTGTAAATATGTATACATATATTTATAATGTTACTATTTTGAACTATATTTTTTATGGCAATAAAAAAATATCGTAATGAAAAATGGTTTATATTATATCTTGATACTTTTTATTTTGAAAATTTTTAAATATTTTATATCATGACGATATTTAAGTATGTTATTATTATACATAATTATATAATATTAATATAAAAAAAATATTTCGGTCGGTACATTAAATTTTAAGACTAATAACAATAGTAGAAGGAAAATAAAATTTTCGTGGGACATTTTCTAAAAATAGAAATAGCAGAGGAGTACAATAATGGAAGTATGGGAGTCGTATAAGCGCCGTACGAGAGTGGGGATTAGGAGAAAAGGACAAAATTGGTCGTGGAATAGAGAGAGAGGATAGAAATCATAATTAAGTGGGTTTTGCTGTCACATACTCACACAAACGGACACAGAATCCAACCTTTCCTTAATTTATAACCTTCCCACCAACGGCCATTCCCTTTGCTCGCTCTCTCCAAACATAAAACCGGCTACAGCTATTACTTTTCTTTTTTTTCTTTTTCTTTTTTTGCTTTTGTCATCAATTATGACTGATCGATATGAATAATTACTTTTTCTCTTTGACTAATTCTATGTAATGTATTTATTATGTCATTACATATGTGGCGTTGTCGAAACCATCTCCAACACCTATAAAAATTTTAAACGGATTAATAATACTCGTTCAATTTCAAAAAAATACCTATATTTAAAGATATAATTTGTTTCACACCTCCCCCAACCCCACAAGACAAAACGAGAATTCTTTTCCAATAGAATTCAGAGGTGGAAGAAAACAATAGAATTCTTTCCCAATAGGATTCTTTTCCAATACAATTCTTTTCCAATAGGATGTGTATGTTTCACGTCGTTGGAAGAAAACATAATAATAATCCGAGTACTAGATATATTGATATCCACAAATTTTAATAATATATGTTATAATTCACAATTGTACTCGACGAACTTTCATAGGTTGAAATCGTCCTAAAATAATTTTATTAGAAATAAAATCATACACATTTTTTTCAATATATGTAACCAAACAATTATTTATTAGCTGATTTGCAGTCTATTTGTGATTTTTTTTTTACGTGTATTTGAATTTGAGAGAAATAAAAAGATTAATAAATAGAAGTGAGAAAATTGGTGGATTTTAGTAAATGTTTAATTTTACATTTATGTGTTATAAAATTTATACACACTGATAGATTCAATACCTATGCTATAAAATTCAGAGGTGTTGATTGCACCCCTGGTCTCCACCTCCCTTCTCCCGTCCGAATATTAACGTTATTAACGCAAATAATAATGTCAATGATCGATTAAATTTGTTGGATCTGTAAATTTTTTTTATCATGTTAAGGTTGCAAAGAATAGAATCAAAAATATCATATCAATTAATTTTAACTGTAACGTTATGATTAATTTTATTGTTAATGTTATCGTTCGTATCCTTCTATATTTATCTTTTTTTTCCTTTTTATTAGACACTTTTAATAACACATGGAACTTGGAAGAAAGGGATAAAAAGTAACATAGAAAAATTTTACGTCAGAAATTGTCCCAGACAAATATAGGGTGTTATCTTGCAATTTCCTCGTTTGTTCCATCGTATGGTGTTATTAGTAACAAAATGAACACGACTTCAATTTATTTATTTTTAAATGTTTAATTTAAGAGTATCCATTTTCCAATAAAAATAATCTGAAAAACAATAAAAATAATCTGGAAAGAGATTGTGAAAGATTGCTTTTGCCTCTTTATCCTAGATACCACGTTCCACCTGGGCAATTTCCAGCATGTGAGAGAGAGGGGTGGGGGGTGGGGCGTGGGGGTGGGGGTTTGGGGGCGGCGATTTGGGTAAGAGAGAAAAAGAAAAAGATACGTATCCATTTCTGGTACTCGTACGTCGTACCACACGACCTGCTGGCTGCTCCTACTGCCTAATTTTTAGTACATGTTTGGCTTTGTCTGGACTATACGGAATAATATTTTAGTACTCTTCATATATTAGCTTCTGAACTTGCGCAGAATACGAATAAATATTATAAAAAAAATATTGATATTTTTATTTTTATTCACTATGTGAAAAATATCTAATTGTAAAATAAATACTGCAGTGAATTGAGAATAATTTAAAATATTGCACACTAACATTTTCACAATTGACTCACGACAACGGAACTCGTATTAGGACGGTATTTCTATGTTTCTTCTATATCCACGACATTGTACGAACAAAAAACTATCACACATACAACTTTTATTGAATCATGTCTTTTTTGTCTTGAATTTTTCTTATAAACCTATGAGGACTCAATGAAAATGAAAACTATGCAGATAGGTAGATGATATGTTGAAAATATATGTATTTTTGTTGTCGTAAAATTCTAAATACAATGAACATATGTAAACGAATACTCCAAAAAAAACTTTTAATGAAATGTCAATTAAAAGAGGAAGCATGAATTATGACAGCTTTAGTGTTATTCTTCATGTGGGGGAGGTAACTTAATCACGTGCTGTACGAAGAGAAGCACGTGGACGTTGCATCCTGCGCAGCAGCAGAAACACCAAAAGTTTCAATCTGGTTTTGGTCCAAAACAAACAAATTAACAGATCTGACCTTATCTCGTTTGTTATCCGTATCTAGTGGGAAACCACGGACATTAATGTAAAATTGCCTTTGAGTTGCTTGGCTGTACCATCTCTTCGTAAGGTGGATGAGGTCATTTATTTATTGATTCAGTTGGACGGAGTAAATTCACCGTTTACCGCAATAGTATCGATAACTAAATTTGATCTTTCGTTATCAAAAAAAATAATTGATCTTTACGATTTGATCTCCAATTGATGAATCTTAATTATAATTATATATTCCTTTTTTAATATAACATTATTTATAAATCTTAAGATTTTATTTGTAATATAAATTTATAAAAATATTAGAATATATGAATTTTCGTTTTCGTATATTTTATGATATTTCACTTTTAAAAAAATTTAAAAGTAAAAAATTTTATTCAAATTTTGAATTATAAAATTTTACAAATTTATTGTGTATGATCTAAAATATATTTAATATATTTTTAATTTTTAGAACCGATGAAGTGAAAAGTAGTGCAGCCAATTTTTCTTTAGAAAATCAGTACTCTTTATAATACTAGGTACACTAACGAAATTGAATAATAATAATAATAATAATAAGGCAATAACAATATATGAAAATAAGATGTAGCTTATTTTTAAAAAAATGGTTGTAGTAAATTCTTTTAATTTTTACAATGTTTTAATGAAAATTGAACATCACAAATAGATAAAACATTATAAAAATATGAATATTTGTAAATTTTTATAATCATTGGTGATGTATAAAATTTTATTTATAGATCATAAAATTTCAAAAAGAATTACTCCAAAAAAATATGTTCAACAACTATGATTACATCATTAAAACTAATGAAAATTCCCATACTACTTTATTCTTAAATGTTATTTTCATCCCTATAATTAAATTTTTAGAAACATTACAAATTTCAACACTTATTCGCAACAACCTACATTTAAAATCTATATTAATCTACTAATTCAGAACAATATTCAAATTGCACTAATCATATATATACTAATCTATCAATTTATTCTTCTATCATGAATCAGACCGATCAAGAGTAAACTCATTTACAAATTATTAATATTTATCTATCATCAATCAATCTACTATACTAATATATTAATTAACAATAGCATTTTATGAATTGGATTGATTGAAGTGAAACCATTACAAACTAAATCATAATCAAATTAATCATAACATAATAAATTTAATTATAAATCAAATTTATGCGACTAAATAACGACGATCAAATTGATAAATTGATCAAATTTATGTGATTTACTATAAATAATCAATGTTAACCAAATCAATTATAATATAAATTATTTATTAAATTAATTTATTTAAACAAAATAATTATAATCGAACCAATAATAATAAATTGTATGTGTTGTATAGGGATTTTAAAACTAGTAAGAAAGCAATCCATATATCATAATCCATAATAATACGAGTCATACTTCCAACTCTAAATAGGAGTATCATTTAATTTTAAGAAATAGAACATGAGATGTGACCATTTTACTTCTATTGCACATAGTATTTTGCATAGGGAAAATGAGAAATCGACCATTTTATTTCTATTGAACATAGTATTTTGCACAGGGAAAATGAGAAATCGATTGTGGCCTAATTTAACTTTTATAGGTTGTACTTAAATTTTTTTTTTCTTCTTGTGATGTTATGAAACAATTCAAGAAATTTTTTACCTCAAATAAAATCTAACATACTTGATTAAAAAAATTAAGTCACACCACACAAATAATTGTCAAAACTCGAAAATCTCACTATTTGTTGAAATTCTTTCCATATGTACAATTGAATTTGTCTGAAACATATTCAAATTTAATTTTATTCACTACAATTCATATTTAATAAATAAGTTGCAGCCCATTTCCTAAATTCCGTTTTGTATATTGTCTATTCAACTTAATCGATAGCATCAATAAAGTCTAAAAAAATTGATACATAAATTCTAAGTCGGAGAAAAGCTTCTTTAATTAGATCCGAAAAAACTAACTTTTTTTTAATGTCTTTTTTTTGCGTGTTGATTAGAATGCAAAAACATACCCAAACCAAGCATAAAACAATATATTTTATGATAATGATAATAGTTTATTTCAAATTTATTAAAAGTAAAAAAAAAAAAAAAAGCTACTTCAATTTTGAAGACAGCCCCCAAATGTATCTCGAAATTAAAATGAATTTCTAATTTAAAATAGAGAAAATATTATATTAATTTTGTTCTATAATAATTCAAATATATTTATTCACACGTAAATATAAAGAAAAATCAATAAAATATATTATTTACAAAATTAATAGAATCACACAAAAAATTGATTAAAACAATTACTATTAATAATTTGTTTGAAATTTATCTACGAACAAACATAAATAAAATATAATAATGGTAAAAGTAAAAAATATTTAAAAATTGTATATAGAGTAGACGGTAAGAGTAATAGTCCTACCCCTCCGGTGGATTTTCGTTCTCTCTGGGTGTTTTCACCTAGATGGGATTTCTTTCCCTTTTATGGGATTTTTTTCTTTACTCTCTTTTAATCTTTCATCTGATCTGTCTAATCCCTAGTCTTCTAATCACTTGTTTCTGATTTCTCAAATGGAAGATTGCATCCAAAAACTTGGTTGGCAGTTAGCCCTAACGGACAGAAAAAGGGCACAAATCACACTGTCCTCTAATTCTCAGGTGGGGGATAATCAATTTGCCCTGGTGGGTAAGTTCTTAGCCGAAAAGGGATGGTTTATGATTCTCTCCGTCAAGCTTGGCCTCTTTCTGGTAAGTTTGAATGTAAGTCTGTGGATACAAATATCTTTATCTTTCGATTCTGTGGATACAAATATCTTTATCTTTCGATTCTCTAGTCAAAGGGATGCTCGAAAGATCATTATGCGTGGACCCTGGCATTTAGATGGTCACTTACTTGTTCTTGCTTTTTTTGATGGGGATCTGAATCCGAAAGAGTATAAATTTCATTATGCGGATTTCTGGGTTCAAGTAGATAACCTCCCTCTGAAAGGATTGTGCGGAAATTGGAAATCATATTGGGGAATATAAAAATTGGGACAAGGGTACTGGGGAATTCAATTCTTCGAGTACGTGTCAGATTGGATGTGAGGCTGCCTCTAATGAGAGGTATGACGGTTATGGTTGCCCCTGGGGTGTTCAAATGGGCTGATTTTCGTTACGAACGGCTGCCTAATTTCTGTTATTGGTGTGGTCTGCTTGGTCATAGACTAGTGGAATGTGATCGGAAATTGAAGGAATTTGGTGAAACTGCTCCAACAAAGCTACCGTATCCACCTACGTTGAGAGCCTCTCCTGTTCGTAGTTGAAAATCTAAATCCCCATATGTTGATTGAAGACCTAATAGTCCCTCGTCTTCAGAAGAGGCCCATTTTATGAACTCTGAGAATATTGTTTGTCCTCGGCGACAGAGGGGGGGCGGGGGATGGGGTCTGGTGATCGGAGAAAAGTTGTTGCTGATCAGAATTCTCCGGTAAATAAGGAGGCTTTTCAGCCCGAAATGGGGGAACATTCTGAGAAGTTTTTGGGTTGTGGGGGAACTTCGAAGGCAATCTTGAATTTGAATTTTTGCACTGATAAGGATAAGGAAAAGGTCAACCCCTTTATTTTCACGACCTTCAAGACCCCAATAATATGGGGCAATCTTCTAAAGTTCAGGCAACAATTACGGAAGGAAGCAATAATTCACATCAGAGCAATGAGTATGATAAAAGTGTGGATTTAAGTGCTGCCTATGAAGGTATGCCTGATCCTCCTATCCTGTTAATTCATCAGAAACTTCTACACCTAACATAGCTGAATCCCTCTGAGGAAGTATTTTCTAAGCCGGTCTAGGAGGTGTAATTTCTACACTGCTATCTTTTTTTTAAAGAATCACATAGATGTAACTGTAAGAAATAGTCCCTGATGGGATTGAGTGGAGGTTTACAGGCTTTTACAGTTGCTAATATGAGGGGCAATTCTTGGTCGTTGCTGAAAAATGTACATTCAACTTTCATTATGACTTGGATAATTATTGGGGACTTTAATGACATCTTGTGTCAGTCGGAGAAGGAAAGGAGGGAGATCGACTTCGGCCAAGATGGCAGATTGAGGCATTTAGGGACGCGGTGCAATTCTGTGGTTTGGCAGATTTGGGATGTAGGAATAATTTTTTCACATGGAGAAATTCTTCAACTAGACTTCGTTTGGATCCACCACTGCCCTCTGATTCTTGTAGGAAAGCTGTTATTAATTGCATGTTCTTTGTTAATTCAGACCACTGTCCTCTTTATCTTGAGAGCTACTTCTTACTAAATTTTAATTTAAAATAAAACTTTTTTTTATAGGTGAACAGTAAGATTTTATTTTGCCATATAATGCAAAAGTAAATATTAAAGAAAGTTTCCCTTACGTTTACAAAAATTAAGCAATACAAAATAGTTCCCTAACAGCCGAACAGGACCTATGTCCCCTTCAACAGTTTGTCCATGTTGATATTTTTTTTTTTTTTTTTTTTGTGGTTGTTAATAGCAGGTATCACATATAATTTTTTTTTTTAGTTGCATAACTTTTAAAAATCCAGGTAGACCCAATTAGGCACCATTCCATTTATATTCATCATCTTCGATGCGTATGTGCAATGTATAACCGTACAATATGCAATACAAAATGTAGATTGTGCAAAAAGATATTCATGCAATTATTATGCAGTACTTGCATGGTTTATTTATGGCACCGCAAGAAGGGTAACAAATCAAGATCAATATGCTCTCTCCCACAATAAATATTATATTTTGATTTTTAAGATTAAATTAATCGATTTTAAAATTAAAATTACTAATATTTTATAAAGTTATAAATGAACAAAATTTATGATATTTAAACTCACAAATTTAATTACAAGACTCAATTTTATAATTTTTAAAATATGAATATATTTATCAAATTTTAAAATTAAAAAATAAGTAATTTAACATCAAAATTAAATTAAGACATCTAATTCAGAGCTGAAGAAGTAATATTTCATAGCACCTTCTTCCTCGTGTGTGTAGCGGCTCTACCCTACAAGCTCTCTATCGAATTAGGAATGCAAAGAAAAGTAAGCTGCGAAAAAGACCTGCACTATATGAATCAAGTAGTTGTTAATTACTAATTGAAAAGGGAATAATCTAGTACTGTAGAAAACAACAAAAGTTGAGTTGAGAGAGAGAGAGAGAGATTGTTTTTGACCAAAAGAGTTCAACTTTATCATTTATTGTACTTTATTAAAAAGATTTTAACGTTTTTATTAAAAAATTTAATTTGTAATAAAACAAAGTACTTTTATCGTGATTTTTTATTATCAATTATTATTTAATATTGTCTAATTTTTATAGCATTTATTAGGAAGCTCTAAAAGAGACATATAATATAAAAAGGATGAAACAAAAACTCTAAAAGATTTATATATTGAGGAGGAGGGAATAATTAAAGTTGAACCATTCAATTTTTTGGCTTGTAGTGAATCAATTTGAGAGGGAGGAGGGGAGGGAGGAAGAAACCCATATAAACATAAATATAAGGATGTGACGTGGGCAATTATTTTTAGTATTCTTCATGCTAATCCCAAAATACAGTTGTTTGCCAGTAGGCGTGGCAGAATGCATGTTAGTCTTTGTTTATAACTTGTTTAATGTCGGACCACCTAACTTATGGTCGTTTGAGCGCACTTTTTATTTTTATAAGTTCATTGGTTTCTTAAAGACTTTTGTCTCTTTTATTGTAGAGATTGTTTTTCCATTTATAAGAATTACTCTCTTTGTCTAATTAAAATTGACATTTTGGATCTTTTATGAAATTATATATAAAGATATTGACATTCTAATTTTTTAGGTATATTAATGCATTTTACTTCCTAAGCTACCTTTATTTAATCCCTTTTCGTGTATTCATTACAAATGAGTAGTTAATGTATTTTAAGGATAATTAGATAACTTTTCCCATTAACAAGGACATTAATAATACCTCTCCTTTATAAGTGTACAAAAAAAAAAAAAAAAAAAAGAGGCTTAAATGCCAAATAAAAATGAGATAAAAAGAGTTTAAGTTACACGATCCACCAAAAAAAGAAAAACAAAGGCAGTGCTCGTAGACATTAACTATTACCGACTACTACCGTAGTGGGTTCGCTTTAAATTTTAATGTAGATCTTTAAAGTTATATATGCAAGTAATCAAGTAATATGCACTTTGAGGAAGAGTCTAAGGTTATCATTAATTAAACGTGGAGAAAAGTAGAAAACTTAAATAAATAACAAACCAAAATCTTCCTCTTTTCCTCCTTTGATTTCCATCCCAAATCTTTATTAATGGAACTGAGAATGTTTCTTCTATCAATTACCTTTTCAAATGCCATGAAATGGTTGGAAAAAATATATGAAATATCCCCTCAATTTTTGAATGCTTGACTTTTTATACGTATATGTAAATTAAATTTTATATATTATTTTTTCTAAATAAAAATTGACAACTAAAAATATTTTAAATAAATATTAATATGATATAAAAACTAAAATTATATAAAATATTTAACATATATTCCCTTTGTTTTTATTTAGTTGATTTTCTAGAATTTGTCTCTTTTTTCTTTTTAGTTATTTTTCTCATATTTCAATGCAAAAATAAAATTATTTTTCCTCTGTTGCCCTTTTCATATTTTAAGAATATATAAGAATCTCATTTTTTTTATGCGTATTAAATAAGGACAATTATAGTATAACACTAACAAATTAAATTTTATTATTCTTATTAATCATTGATCTTGGTCTGTGTAATATAAGCTAAAAAAACAATTAATAAAAATTAGAATGAGTACTAAATTTCACAAAAAGTTATATAAAAAAATCAAGCGTGACCTATTTTAATTTTACAAACATAAAAAAAACGTCTAACCACAGTTAATGACTTAATTTTCTTTGAGACAGTTAAGATATGACAACAAATTGACTAGATGAATTTCAGTTCATTCAAAATAACTCGATGAGATTAAGAGATATGGAGTATAGTTTAATTTTCAAATCCTAGTTATTGGTTTTATATTTATGAATTTATAATCTATTCAAAAATTTTAATTATGTGAATTGATATATTATTATAAAAATAGAAAGGCATATAAAATTTTTCATCTTTTTGTAATGTATAAACATGTAAAATTACTGCATTTTCAACGGCTATAATAGATTCATTATAAATAAAATTGAAAAAATTTAAGAAATTCACATATTACATTGTTATTTCATAGCTAAAGAGTGAGTAGAACTAGAAATTTAAACTAGAGCTCATTTAAAAGTTTTGAAATGGAACTAATATTAATACATACAAGTTCCAAGGATAGGTTATATATGATGGGCCTTCACAAAATTACTCGTTACTTCAGAGTCTCATATCGTGCGAGTTTCACAAGCCCAGCTTGATCAGTCATAACTCATAAATAAGCCCAAGGAGTAATTGTATGTTCCAGGATTGGACTTGGGATATATCGCAAGTATAAACACGTGTTGTCATGTATGTTGCCCTGCGAACAAGGACCAACTTATCTATATCATATACCATAACATGTATTGCTTATGACATTTTTTATTAAATAAAATTATATATTATTGTGATGGTGCTAAAAGACTTGATAGACAGATGTATCAGAGAATGAAATAAAAAAACCCGTTTCAGATGACAAGAATCTGGATAAACTAAATTAAAGATGGCGGTGACGTTATCGTCGTCGTCATCATCACGCTTTTCGATACCAAATCGGCTATTCTGTCCGAGACGACACATCCCAAACTCTACTCGTACGATCAACTTTCGAACCTCAATTCCATTTGCAACTTCTTCTTCTATGGAGGACCCCCAATTTGAGAACCCACACCCACCGAAAAAAGTGGTGGTTTGCGGAGGCGGAGTCATCGGAGTTTGCACCGCCTACTTTCTCGCTAAGAAAGGCGCCAACGTTACCCTCATCGAGAAATCATCTATTGCCTGCGCCGCCTCAGGCAAGGCTGGCGGATTCTTGGCCCTCGATTGGTGCGACAGTGGGCCCCTCTCATCTCTTGCAAGAGCAAGCTTCGATCTGCACCGTTCACTGGCACAGGAGCTCGATGGCCCACAATCCTACGGCTACCGTCCCCTCACTACGCTCAGCCTTTCTATCACTGAATCAGAATCGCCATCGTCGTCACAAGGGCGAAGAAGCCCAGGTTCAACTCTGCCTTCATGGGTCAATGGGGTTGCTAAAAACTCCAAAACAATTGGGACCACTGAGACCACGGCGCAAGTCCATCCCCAGCTGTTTACAAAAACGTTATTGTCGAAGGTGGTGGCGGAGCACGGCGTGGAGGTTGTGATCGGAAAATTGGAGAGCGTTGCGACGGAGGGTGGGCGGGTGACAGCGGCGGTGTTGGAGGGAGGAAGGGTAGTGGAGGGTGATGCGGTGGTGTTGGCTCTTGGGCCGTGGAGTGGTAAGCTGGCGTTGTTGTCGTCCATATTTAGAGTATATGGACTTAAGGCCCATAGCATTGTTTTGGAGCCCAAAGAGCCTGATGCTATTACTCCTCATGCGCTATTTCTCAGTTATTATACGGTTCGAAGTGGGAAGGCCATGGATCCAGAGGTGTATCCTCGTCCCACAGGTACATTTGCTTAATTTTTTTAATTTTATTTTCAAGTTTATTATTACTGTGACAAAATCATTGAAAACACTGATATGGATATTTGTTAAGTTGAAAACATGTGTATAGTAATCTAGAAAAGCTAGGTTATTTAACTGACTGGAGTTTCCTAATTTCTTCCTGTACAGAATATACTTGTACATTTAGATGATTTGTAAGGATAAGTTGGATAACTTTAATTTTCCAAATATATTGTACCACTGGTTGCAATCACCTGATCACTCTGTTATCCTATGTAATGATCACTGTATATATATATATAGCTGAGTAGCAGAAACTCATTGAGAAAACGAAATTTGTTTCTAATGTTCATCAACTGAATCAGAGATCATTAGCTATATATCTACGGAGTAATTTTTAAAAGCTATTGTACAATTAGGATCATCAATCAATCTTTGCGCGTTATAGGAGTATATACATTCTGACACACTGGCGGTAATAGTTCAGTTCAATTGCAATCACTGGGGTTGAGAATGAGTTGCCAAACATGGTGTAATAGTTTACACTTTCAAAGTTCATACACAATAGAACAACTTGGTAAGTTGTAACCTAGGTCATCAAAGAGAGCAAGAAACCTGTTTTATGAAGTTGAATAATGTTGGTACCTTGAAGGTATTAGCAACTCGTGGCCTAAGCTTGATTGATAGCCGATTCTAGTCGTTATTTCCTTAATTCAAGGCCAGGATTTAGTAGTTTGTGAAACTAGTGATTATTGTAAGGCCTCCTAAGCATAGGTCCATTGCCGAATTACTTGTCATGGAATTGGATTTTTATGTGTTTGTCTGGTAAACGCCTAAAGCAAGGTGGACCGTGGTAATGGATGTGATCTGTTGTTAGAAGTCTTCCATAAAAATATTGGAGTGATTCAGTCAGCGAGGAAGCAGAAATCAATTTTTATTAGCATGGCCTTATTTGTATTTCCTGATCCTTATAGATACCTTTTTAACATTTATTCAGAAATTTATGTTTGTTGAACATATGACAGGGGAGGTGTATATATGTGGGATGTCGGCAGTTTCTGAGGTCCCAGATGATCCAGAAGAGGTGACACCGAACCCGGAATCAATAGAGGTCCTTAAGAAAGTCGCCAAGAATGTGTCAAGTCATTTGGCGCAAGGAGCAACAGTAAAAGCAGAACAGGCTTGTTTCTTGCCTTGCACTGATGACAGTGTGCCGGTCATTGGTGAAATAGATGGGCTGAAGGGATGTTATGTCGCAACTGGGCATAACT
The DNA here is from genome assembly GCA_014636745.2 of Centella asiatica. NCBI lineage: Eukaryota > Viridiplantae > Streptophyta > Magnoliopsida > Apiales > Apiaceae > Centella > Centella asiatica. The sequence continues at coordinate 19,704,463 of CM025785.1, forward strand.
GTTGGGGCATTCTTAATGGTCCCGCTACTGGTGCGGCTATGGCTGAGCTTGTGGTGGATGGCCGTGCAACTATTGTTGATCTCAGTAAGTTCAGTCCAGAGAGATTTCTTTGAGGGAGATGGTGATAATAAATTTTGCATAATATGTATCGTCAGTGTTATTGAAAAATCTTTGAATCTGTCCCTGAATAAAAGTTGAGAAATATGCAAAAGCTAGTGATGCACATCGGCAACTTAAAAGTTTCCCCTGCACTGAAATGACCAAATGAAATAGTGTTTTGAGGTTCTAATTACTTTTAAATTTTCGGGGTTGGTTTTGAATTCACCAAGTTTTGATTCACATCAACTATGATGTGTTTAGTACACCGAAATAATCACCATTACGGATTGAGTTTGTCTATGGACAGATTAGAAGCTGCATGGGCTTATAATTGGGCTATTCATATAACTAAATAAATAGACGCCGCCAACACATGTTAGGGGATGGAGCCGAATGAAGACAGAGATAATTCCGGATTGATCTAAAATTCCCTAAATTAACGGCAACATCAACTATGACAGAGAATTTTGTACTCAGGAATGGACCGGCCTGAAAGCTAACGGCAACATAATACAAACTATAATCCAACGAATTTAGGGATAATGTTAGTTACCCATTTTGTCAGGTTCACACAAGCTATAATGTGGTTGGAGTGATTTAGATTTGACACTCCAAAAGTATATTTGAGTCGATAAAATTAGCCAGCCTCTGGGAACGTGGAGAGGGTATGGGGTTGCACCGTTCGCCTCAAACGGCACGAGGTCGGTCGGAAAGTATGAAACCAAAGCTGAAAATGGCTAGAAAATGTCGTGTGGAGACAATGAGGAGAATGCCATCTTCTTAAAATTCCCGTTACATTTCATTAACACCACTTGGCACGAGCCCACAAACATGCCAATCAATAGATTTTGGACCCTTTCTTCTGTACCTTTCTGCAAACAAAAGTTGACTAAATTTTGACCCCATAAAGGACTCATGTCGGATATTTTATGTGTGTTGAGAGGTTGAGCCCCTCCACACTATTTTCCTCGGTACCCTCTATACTTTAAATTTTAACCCGTAATTTATTTTAATTTAATTTGAATTTGAATTTTTTTATGGTTGAGATATAAAGTACAAATAGTATGAAGTGAATTACTATGGAAGAGAGCTCAACGCGAGTAGAATAGAATAAAAGTCAAATTGTTTTGAGTTCATTTGGGGTAGCTCGATATGAAGTTTTGAATTTGACTTGGAAAATAGGTGGTCATTAATACATTCTAAAGTCCGGATAATTGCCCAAAGTTTTCTAAATTTTGTATTTTACCGATACCCGAATCTATTTATTTTAAAATTTCGAAGTATTCTGGTTGGTGCGATATCATACACACTTTGGTAATTAAGTTGGTCTTTTTTAGACTCAACAAATTGCAGGAACTAAATTTGATTCGTTCTTTACTTTTATCGCTTAACCCCACAATCCCACATGAACCGCCACCCTCCCCTACTCCCCCCACCCTTTTAACATGTTAATCTCAAAATAAATATTTGTATTTTGCAAATTACCTTAATTTTATGATCATAAGTAAAAGATTTATTTTTTTTTAAAGTTAAAGTCGGTCAATTTCAAACGAACACTTGGGTGGATGATATTCTTCTTCGAGAGTATAGGTTGTTCAACCTTCTTTTTTTTTTTTTGGTTGCCTCCTCGATCATGAGATAATTGTTGTTTCATCATATGACACAACCTTGACAGCAGCTTGTGTTGTAATTATAAATTTAGTTTAATATAATCAACCTCCTACTAATAGTGTAATGCTACATCTAAGGCAAATGTTCTTATAGTTCCAAGGTCGAGATTACTAAAACTTGATTCGGGAGAAGCGTGAAGGAGTTTCATTAATTTTCAATCAGTCTATTACGTAAAGGTGCATGAAAGAGTCCGTAGAAGTTCACCATTAACCAATTAAGTGATTCTCTAACTTCAAAATAAATATCCTTCTTTTTATTGTTACTTTCAACTTAAGAAATTTTATAGATAAAATGCATTACATTATTTGTGGTTTAATTTGATTTGTATTGCATTGCATCATATGTGACTAGAAATCCTTAAATAATGACCTGTTGTTTTAGAAAATTAACAAATTACTAATTCTTGTATGTTGCTACATATAATAATAAGCGACAAATTTATAAAAGAATTAGCGACGGATATATGGTAATCTATTAAAAGCTTAAAACAACTATATGTGATTATTTAAAAAATTTTAAATCACATGTAACAATATAAATTGGGTCAAATCATGGATAATGCAACGCGTTATACTCGAATTTATTTACAATTTTCCTAAGCTATGCTCTTTCGTTTGGAAAGTGAAAACACTCCGTGAAAAATGAAATTCGTGATACTCCGTATTGCTTAATGACAAGCCACCTCGTGTGAGCTTATGTTATGTTTCTGAAATGTTAAATGGAAAATAAGTTATCATTCAAGAGAGAAAACGGAAGGAGGAATAGTATAATCTAAGTCCTTTATCTTGCGTTTGTGAACTTAGGAAAAAAAACAAAATAGATTAATTGGTCATTTAAGCTTATACTGTAAGTGTTAAGTTGAATATTCTGTAAACTTTTTAAATTTTGGTTTAAATTTTTTGTCTTTTTTTTTTTTTATAAATGAAACTTAAATTGAGATTTTCTAAATTGCTCCATTATTTTCTCTTTATTTTTATTTTAAGTTCTACAAATAAAGCATTAGTTTTCCAAAAAAGTTGAGGCGTACTAGAAAAGATTGTCGTACTCTTTCCATCCTTTAAGCGTCTTGTTAGAGTTCTTATTTTAAATGTGTTAATGCTCAATGAAACATTAATTGCGTATTTTTTTAATATTATCTTTTTCTTTCGCAATCTTTTAACAAACTTTCCTCCCATAGGACGTATTAACAATGATAATTTATACGAAGAGCAAATTTTTATAAAATTGATAGTACATCAATTATATTTTACCTTTAAAAAACTTATTTGTCAGGAGGGATTTCAATAATTATGATATATCGATCAGTACTATTTCAATCACCAAGCCACCAAAATATGCAGTATTATACTTTTAATATGTAATTGGTTGAATGGAGACAAAACGAATAAGAAAGAAAATGTTGTACAAATAAATTAAGCCGCACCGAAAGTCTATATATCTTCATTATCATATATAAATTGATCACATATTAATGTTGGAGTACTAGTAGATTCGTACTTTCAGAATTATAATTTGTAGCGAGTAATGTCTTTTTATTCACGAGATCGACTTCATATATCGAAGCTGAAGCAATTATTTTCCTATATTTTATATGTTGGTAACTCTTATGCTTCTTGATTTTCTCATTGTTAAATAAATATGATAATTTTATTCAGCAGAGTGGAGCAAGGCACATGCAATTACAGCTGAGCTTATGTTACCTTTTTTGACTGCCAGATTTTCGTTACTGTATTTATTATTCTTTCCCACCATTTATATTTATCCTTTCTAAGATTCTACATAATCATTAAAAAATAATATTAAAATTAAGATAATCTAAAATTAGATATTTATCCTTTTTATAATAAATGATATAATTATTAAAAATTAAATTAGTACATTAAATTTGGGATAACTTAGAAAAAGCCACTTTTAGATTCTCTAATAAATGATTAAAAATTAAATTAGAACATTAAATCTGAGGTAATTTAAAAAATTCACTTCTAAATTCTCCTTGAATATGGTATATAACATTTATGTTTCTACAAATAAAAATAATAAATATGATATATAAAATTGGACAAAGATAATAAGATCGTCCTCTCCTTCCCTTCTATATCAAACACCTATTTTATTTTATTTTTGTTTTATAAAGACCTTTTTTCATTTCCTTTTCAAATATTTTGATCGATTCTAAATTTGTTTATAAATCAATTTTTAAATAACCTAGATATATATCCTATATTTACTAGGAAAAACTACATATTTGGTAAATTTAATTTTTGAAATTAAAGAAAGTTCCGTAATCAAATTTTTTTTGTCTATGTTCGATGACTACTTATATTATATTTAGTTTTTATTTTAATTTATTTTTTTGGAAGCTCATAAACAAGTAAATTACATATTACAAGCTCAATAATGTAATAATAGTATAATACGGAGTAATTAACTACGTACAAAGGTAGTTAAAGACTCCGTAAATAAGGAAGAAAAAACACAGACATATCAACATCAGTGGAAATATATTGCAATTAACACAGCAACTAAGTATAAATTGTAATATGTTGAGTCTCCCTTAGTTTAATATTACACTCCAAAACTGCAATAAAATGTCAATCGTACTGGAATTAACACAGGCATTTTACATTAATACTCTTTTTATTTTATAATAAATGTCATTTTAGAGTTAAAAAAAATTTTCTTGACATTTTACATATTATTAGAAACTTATCACTTATACTTCTTAAGTATCATTGAATGAATTATTGGAGTAATTAAAACAAAATTTTTACTCCCTCTATCTTTTGATATAAGTTTTTTAGAAGATTTTTTTGTCACATTAAATAAGTCATTAGCACATTTTAATAGTAGTATTAATGTGTTTATTTTTAAATTACTCTTAATATCAATTTATATGTATCTTGAATTGTACACATCATATATCTTTCTTTCCCTTATTCGGTACATGATTTTAAAATTTCATAGAAAGTTATTTTAAGTATGTTATATAAATATTATATATTAATTTACAATTTTTTAATATGCGTAAAAATCTTTAAAATGCTATGGGATGGGAGTGAATATGTTTTTAATATATGTACAAATAAGTAAAATACGGAGTAACAAATTTATAAAAGAGAGAGAGTATTAATTATAAGGGCCATTCCATTAATCTAAAAGTTAATTAAGCTGTCCGACAATGTCAATTTCGTAGTGGATCTTGGGTGGATTACAGCTTCAACTATCAGTCTATCATTAATATATTTACCCATTTGTTGGCAATTTGTCCGACACAAAAAAAACATGATAAAGAGAAGAGAGTACGCACTACTGTGTTGCGTACTGCTAAAATCTTTAAATTGTGCAACATTCTGCGACGAAAACTCATACGGTCAATTCTTTCATTTATATTTTGCTCCTTTACATTCATTTCATCCCAATCTCCTTTCTATTCACTTTTTCTACAAATTTAATTATGCGATTATTGGATTCCAATATATAACCCGCAACTGTTCTCTCTTTTCTTTTCCATTTTGTTTTGTTTTTCTAATCTTTTAATTAAAATATAAGTTTTATATATGTCAATACAAAATGGTAATACGTATATGCATTTAATTAAAGTTATGTTTATGTTTGAATTGAGGTAATAAAGTGAGAGGAAAAATAAATCAACGATTAAAAGGAATTTAGTAAAAAGTTGTTGTCGAATGAGATATGAGAAGAAACAAGAGAGAAAATTACAATAAAAAAAAAAGATTGAATTGTTTTTCCTCCTTATTCACATAATAAAATTACATGTAAATTTTTCATTCTACTATCATTTTTCATAAGATCATAAAATTTTATTATCTCATTTAACAATTACTCTAAAATCAAATTTATTTTCTCTTGTGTTTTAGTCTCCTAATTCAAACCAAGCCTACATTCTCTGTCACAAAATGATTAATCATTGATCGAAAGGAAAATGAACCGAGGCTATGGAGGGTCTTTGTTTCTCTTTCTTTCTAGAAGTAATCGAGTGACGTTAATGAGCAGGTATTGCCTAATTTACCCTTATTGTTATGTCACAATTAATGTATGCAGTGCATGGGTCAAGGAACATCTTCATCATGGTAGGAGGCCATGTTTGACTCTAAACCCTAAACCGCGCGACTCCAACTTAATTTTCTCTCTTTCTTCCTTTCTTTTTATATTCTCTTACTATTATGTTGAATTATAAATATTACCATTAATGTCGTTATATATACTTGTGCATGTACATGTGCATACATACATATATCTCCTCCGTTTAAATTTATACGTTACAATTTAATTTTTTATGATTAAATTTATTATATTTGACTTTAAAATATCTTTTTATATTTATTAGATAAAAATATATACCCAATATCATAAGAAAATATATTAAATATACTATCAAATTCAACTTTTAATTTTTTGAATATAAAATATATTTATCAAACTATGAGTTTGAAAAACAGTCAATTTAATTAGTTAAAGTCAAATTACGACATATAAATATGAACGGAGGTAATATTTATTTTATTTGATAATATTACAATAACTATATTGATAATAATGAGTGACGGTGCATGATAAAGATATGAGTTTGAAAATGATGATAGTGTTAGTATTTTATAAATGTATAAATTTTATGTTAAAGAAGTAAATTAAGATACATCTCAGGCTTTAGAACAGAGAAAATCTTATTTAATATACTTATAATGTAAACAATGACTTATATACATTGTTTTACTTTATAGTCTACAATTAAAATTCTGTTCTTAATTTCATATTAAGTGAGATATTTATAACAGTTTTTGATAAAAAAAAAATCAATAAACCTTTCACTTTTTATCAATTTAACCAATCAACTAAATTTTTATAACATAAGATCTTGATCTTTTATCGAAATTTGCATAATGACCTATATATTGGTTATATCGATAATCATGGTTAAAAAATATCTGACATAACTGGTAATGTATAAAATAAAATTAATTTTTAATGACGTGAATTTTACATGTCATTAAAAAAAATTTCACGTCAGCAAAAAAAAATTTTTTTTGAGTTAATGTTTTCTGTAAATAAAATAAAATTATTTTTTGTTGATGTGGATTTTACATGTTAGCAAAAAAAATTTTAATTTTTTTTTGTTATTGCTGACAAATAAAATTCACATCACTAAAATTTTATTTTATTTTACATCAACACCCATGTCAAATATTTTGTATCCATGATTAGTAATCTAACTTAGATATTGATCATTATGCAAACTCAAGTAAAAGATCAAAGTTTTATGTGATAAAAATTTAGTTGATCGGTTAATTTGATAAAAAATGAAAAGTTTATTTGTTTTTTATTTGTCGATAACCCTATTTATAACGCTGAGTTGATTATTTTTGGAGTGCCGATTTTTAAATTAGCCACAACATCAGCATAAGGTTTTATAAGTTGGATAAAAGTTACCTCATTTGTTTCAAAAAATATTACATTTAAATTTTTAATAAATATTAATATTACATACTTGATTGAGAATCACATGTACAAATAATAAATTTTCCTCACAAAATTTGTTATGATTGTTTAATCAAATATAAGATAAAAAAAATTGTAATGACAAATTTTAACAAATATAGTATTATAATACATAAAAATTATGCAATTAATGTTATTTTAAAAAAAATAATTTTATTCTCAAATATCATTGTTTTTTCGACCGGAGGAAATATATGATTATAAAATAGTGATAATACATATATTTTGAGAAAGTTTTTAAGGCCTACAAATGAGGAGCTTTTCTAAATCCACCTTTTTGTTTCTTTTTCCTTTCCTTGCTTTGTCCAAAAGGATAAAGATAACTACTACGGAGCAATATCAAGCCACTTTTCTTTTCTTTGAATAATAGTACCAAATCCTTTCCTTTCCTCAATATCGGTTACTTAGAAATGTTTGTTGGCCAATTTGATTATTTTTTTAACTTTAAATCACACACATATTTATAAATATAAAATTATAAAAGTGAAAATTTATTACAAGGTGTATGAATATTCTTATGATTATAATATATATATTTATAAAATAAAATAAAAATAAGTTAAATATAAATCAATTTTAACCAAAAAAAATTTATAAGTGTCAATCAATTGAGAACTGAGAAAGTAATTGTTATAAAGTTATTAGTCCATAAAGCGAAGCAGCTACACAGTTAATTAGCTAGGAACCAGATCTTCATAACGAGCGTGGAGTATATAATACTAAGACAGGTTACCAAACTTTTACACATACGTATATGTTATCCAATATTGTAATAGGGTTGATGAAAGCTGCCACAAGCATTGGGTTCATTATATATATAGGAGTGTTACAGAATAAAATAATTAAAAGGAGAAGAAAAAGTTTTGAGGAGCTGGTCAATAATTTATTAGATTCCCGTTTGTGTACGAGATTGGTTCTGTTCTGTCTCTTAAAAGCACTCATCACACTGTCACTAAATTTTCTAAAATCCTATTATAGAAAACAAAAATATTCAAGAACCAAAAATCACATCTGCATTAAAATCTCTAAAATAAGTCTCTACTTTCATATTTGAACAGTAAATCTTTAAATTGAAAAATTCTGTTCAAGTCACTCTCATAAAAATATAATTTGTATAATAGAGTTACTGATATGTAATTAATAAAAAATAAAGATACTAAAAAATATGAAAATGTGTAATTTAATCTGTGTATAATAGAGAATGTGTTAAAGTGAATTTAGTTAAGTAAAGCGATCTCAAACGAAAGAAAAAACCGAAAATATCCCGTAGGGAGGTGGTGCATTTGTTGCAAGTGGACCTGGGATTTCTAACTCCAATTAATACTAAAATTGATAGAGAATAAAGGAGGAACTCAGAATGCAAAATAGTGCCAACTATTAGTACTATTGAAATGAACACTCAAGTAACTTGTAAAGGTTTTTTTTTCTTTTTTTTCTTTTGTTTTTTGGGGTTCTGGTGGCCCAACTCCTATATCTTGTACGCTATCATAATAGTGGAATGGTACTGCAGTAGTAGTAAAAGATGGTGGCATTTTGGGTTTCATTACATTTTCAGTAATTCCCTCACTTTTCTTTCAAATGGCAAGACGAATGCAGAAATGATTTACTGTCATATGTGACCCCCCAACATTTACTTGTATGATTCTTATTTCTAAACAGTAAGAGCTGCCTTTCTTATAAAAATAATCCCGAGTGTTAATAGGTTAATACATCATGCAACAATTATGTAGAGATGTTGAGAAATACATATTGTAGTTAAACACTCTAATATTCCGTACGATTAATATAGGCAGATGATATTATTAAACCATATACTCCCTTGTCCAGTTTTATATATTTTATTTAACATTTTTATTTGTTTAAATATTTTATCACGTGCGATCGTCAAAAAAAATTTAGAAAAATAATTTTTTATATTACTCTTGCATTTAATGCACTAATTTAATTTTCAATCTCTATAATATTTATTATAGAAAATGATAAATAGGTAATTTTACATCGACATTTATTATAAAATGATAATATTAATATCATTTTTTAATAAGTGTGTAAATTTTTAAAATGACAAATAAATCTGAACGGAAAATATAAATTTGAACGAGAAGAGGACTAAATTTAATAAGATCGAGGGAAGAACTCCTAAAGACGTCCATTTGTAGCCTTAAATAACTAAACTACCCCATCCTAGTATAGTAGTTTAACTAGTGTCCCATTAAGCCTTTAAGAATAATGACCCATTTTACAAATCACGTATAGATCTCCAATATGGCAATATGGTCGCCAATAAATTTGAAAATGAAAGCTAAATTTGGTGCAAGCAATTTAATAACAGAGACACGCGGCATAGTTAAATAAAGGGAATTAGTTCAAACCTCAAACTTCAAAATTGAATAGTTGATTGAATATTTCATATATAACGACATAAAATGAAAGATGACATTGTACCAAAATTGAAAAATGATGCGTACAAAACTAGTCATTATTATCAATTTTTTGAGATATTTTTGCATGGTCCATATACAACTTTACATGAGATGTAACCCAAAGAAAAAAAATAAATTAGACAAGACATTATAAAGAACATTTTTAATACCCTACAGTGACTCTTATCATAAACATGTTTTGGGTAGAAGTAAAATTTTTTTAAGTTGCCATGAAGAAAATTACAATGCGTAGCTACATATATGTGAATGGTTCATACTAATAACACACCGATAAGTCAAGGATCAAAGTAGAGGGTAGAGTCATAACATTTCACCAGAATCTTTACGGAACTGGTGATACTTCTGTTTAAAGTCATAGTAAATGACTTATCCTTTTGGGACCTCTATGTATCTATTTATTCTAGTGATGATCATCAGTGCCACAAATCACTTTTTTTTAATTCTAATCTCCTTTCTTAGTGTATTGTAAGTTAATTAGGTGTACTATAATTTAAACATACTACATTCATGTACATTTTTATGGGCTCTCATCTGTTACAATGAATCATTTGAGGTTTCCATGGACTTGCATAATGAGCCTTTTTCAAGGTGAAAAAGAAGAAGAAACAGGAAGCAAAGAAAAGGGGGGGAAAATATCAAAGGAATAAAAAAGATAGAAACTCAAAAAAAGAACGCAGAGAGAACAATAAAAGAAGGAAGTTTTGTAAAAATATATAACAGCCAAGTCAATGTTCAGGATCTGTATTTAAATTAGAAGGTTTTATTAGAAGATAATTGTTGGCCAGTTACTGATAAGATCCGGATTTTGATAAGCGTGATTTATCTCATGGAGTTCTAACTAGAATGACAAATCCTTTTAACATAAATATTGACCAACTTAAAATTATCACTATATGTAACCAAAAATACAATCTATAATTATCTACTAATAGGGTACAAAACGGAAAACCAGCAACCCTGATAACTACAAAAACAAAAACAAACCACTCTGAAATCATTAGCTGATAAAGAGTTCTAGATCTACACTTTCCAGCTCCACCCGAGTGTCACCTAGCAGAGATGCTAAGATGCTATTCCTTTCCTCGGTGCTCTTCATTATTTAATTGCTTGATTTATATTTTAAATTTTTTGCCGACGTTAACATAAGCTAATAGTGAAGAGGTAGCACTAATCATGTCATTCATGTAAAATCTTGTTTCCTTTTTCTCAATTAATATAATAATAATAATTATTATTATTATCTGTTAAAGGTCTCAACAGAGAATATTGGCAAAGATGTTTGGTCTTTGGTGAGCTGTGGCTCCCTTCCCTTCTCTTCTCTTCCCTCCCTAAATATTTAACATATTTCTTCATCACATGGCCTGATGGCCCCTCGCTTCTGGTGTACAATAAATCTCAGTAACTCAGTTCCTCTTCATCTCTCTTCCTCTCCTTTTCAATCTCTTGTTTAGGCATGTGGGATTACTGTCAAACACCATGAATTTGCTAGCCTTTGATCTCCACTCATTGTGGATAATAACTCTTGCTATACTTTCACTTCTTGTAAATATTTCTTATGAGCTCAACACAGATGGGGTGGCTTTACTCTCTTTTAAGTACTCTATTCTCAGTGATCCTCTAGGTGTATTGAATAGCTGGAATTTTCAAGATGAAACGCCATGCTCATGGAATGGTGTCACATGTGGACCTCCGGGTGATGATTTCTCTAGGGTCACCGGATTATCTTTACCCGATTCTCAGCTTCTTGGCTCCATTTCTGCTGATTTGGGTGTCATCCAACACCTTCAAAGCCTTGATCTTTCCAACAATTCAATCAATGGCTCCATACCCTTTTGGCTATATAATGTTTCGAGCCTCCGGATTCTTGATCTTTCCAACAATCTCATCTCTGGTGAGCTCACTGAGCTTATAGGAGGATTAAACAATCTTGAGTCTCTCAATCTTTCTGAAAACGCATTGGCAGGAAATATCCCGGAAAATCTCACTAATCTTCATAATCTGACTGTTGTTTCTCTTAAAAACAACTATTTTTATGGCAGTCTTCCAAGTGGGTTTGATTCCGTTCGAGTTCTTGACTTGTCGTTTAATCTTATTGATGGTTCACTACCTTCAAGTTTCGGCAGCAGCAACCTTGGCTACCTTAACTTGTCATATAACAGGTTATCTGGTGAAATTCCAACCCAATTTGCCAACAAACTTCCTTCAAATGTTACGTTAGATCTATCGTATAACAACCTTACCGGTGTTATTCCAGAATCAAGTGTCTTCTACAATCAAGATAGCAAAGCATTTTCAGGAAATTCTGAATTATGCGGGAAACCATTGAAAGCCCTCTGCCGCAATTCATCAAACATATCAACTGCACCAAATGCCACCGCCCCCACATCTCCTCCTGCAATAGCAGCAATACCCAAAACGATAGATTCATCTCCCGTCTCGGGAAATGGGCCACAGTCAAAAGCTGGGAATGGGTTGAAAACAAGCACAATCGCGGCAATCGTGGCCGGTGATGTATTGGGAATTGCAATTCTCGCTCTGATTTTAGTGTACCTTTACAAAATAAAGAAGAAAAATGCTGCGAAAAGAAAAGAAGCCGAAGCAGCCGGAGAATTCAACTGGGCTACGTCGTCTTCTGACGAGAGCAAATGGTTAATAAAATCATGGGCGTGTTTACCAAAACGGAGAAACGAGGAAGAAGAGTCTTCTGTATCTTCAACTTCAGGGAGTGAAGAAGAGGAGCAAAAAGTGTTTAGTCAAAATCAGCCCCAAGAACATCCGAAAAGATCAGGTTCGCTCGTGACAGTTGAAGGCGGAGAAAAAGAGCTGGAGTTAGAGACTTTGCTGAAGGCGTCGGCGTATATATTGGGAGCCACAGGGTCGAGCATTATGTACAAGGCGGTGCTTGAAGATGGGACGACGCTAGCGGTTCGGAGAATCGGAGAGAGCGGGTTAGAGAGGTTCAGGGATTTCGAGAATCAGGTTCGAGCCATTGCCAAATTGGTGCACCCCAATTTGGTCCGAATCCGTGGGTTTTACTGGGGTTCTGATGAGAAGCTTGTCATCTACGATTTCGTCCCCAATGGTAGCCTCGCCAATGCCCGTTACAGTAAGAGTCTCACTCTCTCTCTCTCTCTCTCTCTCTCTCTCTCTCTCTAGGTGCGCATGTTAGCGACGGTGCGTAACATAGCAAGAGTAGTACAAATATGCTAAAATGCGCTAATATGGAAGGACGGTGGAGTAGTTGTAACTGAAAAGTTAAAAGATTAATTTAGTGCACTGAAGTCAAACTGTCACGTAGCAGGTGTAGTTACTTTGATTGATTTTTGTATTTTAAAGCCCACACTGAATGAGTATACTAGCAGGACATGTGTACACACAAGACACCATTTTTGGCGTGGGGCTGCAGCATAGAAAATGGACCAACTATAGAATATCGAACTGAATGTAATTATTTGACTAAGCTACGCATGTGGGATCCCTCACGATTTTGTTTCATCAAATTTCAGGAAAAGTTGGCTCGTCGCCTTGCGCTTTACCATGGGAGGTGCGGCTTAAGATAGCAAAAGGTATGGCTCGTGGGCTGGCCTATATCCATGAAAAGAAGCACATTCATGGCAATTTAAAGCCCAGTAATGTCTTGTTGGGCTCTGATATGGAACCCAAGATCGGAGATTTTGGGCTCGAGAGGCTCGTAACGGGTGATAATAGTTACAAAGCAAGTACATCGACTAGAAACTTTGGCAGTAAAAGGTCCACTGCATCTCGTGATAGTTTTCAAGATATTACAATTGGGCCTACCCCGAGCCCAAGCCCAAGTTCAATGGGCTGTTCGCCTTATTACGCTCCGGAGTCGCTAAGGAGTCTCAAGCCCAACCAGAAATGGGATGTGTTTTCTTTTGGGGTGGTGTTTCTGGAATTATTAACTGGGAAAGTTATTATTTTGGATGAACTGGGGCCCAATACTGTGATTGGGACTGCCACGTTGGCAGACGAAGAGAAGAGTAAGGTCCTAAGGATGGCTGACGTGACAATACGTGCTGACATGGAGGGCAAGGAGGAACATTTGTTGGCATTATTAAGATTGGGGTATAATTGTATATCTCCATTGCCACAAAAGAGACCATCTATGAAAGAGGCACTTCAAATTCTTGAAAAGTTTCCATCATCTCCATCCCCATCATATTTTTATGGCCACTAGGAGTGATTAGATAGAGCCAGATTGTTGAGAGATGTGTGAATTACTAACTGATTGCTTTCTTTTAATTGTTTTTTAAATCTATATATCTTTAATAATTGTAAGAATCTAAGTAGGATTTTAAACTACAAGACACTAATTTGTTTGCTAATTTTTAGTTGTTTCCTTGTATTTATTTCGCATCTAATTAAAAGTTTATGTACTGTTTTTGTTATACCAGAAATGTATATTTGTTTTCAGTCTATATTTGTCATTTAAGATTATCAATTAAATATCATCGAGAAATTACGTAGATACCATTATTGCTTGAAAATTAATACGGTCATATGTTATAAGAAATGGAATGTGATGGGCTGTTTTGTTATTCACTCCATCGTCTTCTCCATTCCTTTAAGGATTACCACGTGCTCTCTTAAATTTTAGTTTTGTAATTAAGAAAAACTAAATAATATGACATTTGTCGATTCAAGAAAAATGGAACAAATGATGAAATAAGAAATGAAATAACTCAACCAACTTCATAATAAACTGGTCACTTGGTCCACTTAACCCTTGATTGGATGAATTAACTAATTAACTGATAATAAATTACTCCCTATCAAAATTGTAGCGATAGAACTTTACTTATTTCTTTTTTTGAGGATTGACGAATCGAATGATATTTCTGTTCTAATTTTTGCCTCTTTCTTCTTCCTCTGAATCAAACTTTACGTTGCCATAATGGTTCAGTTTACTCCTAAAATTGAGATTGTTAGAATGTTTATGATATGCAATGCAATAATCGGATACAAATTACAAACATATTTACATGTTCACACTAATTTAAAATATCAAATTATATATAAAAAAAGTTCTTTTTTCGCTTACTTTTCCCAGCATTTAAACTTCAACCGGCCTTTGATTCTTATAGTATTTCGAAGGTATTTGAGAAAAAGTCAAAAAAAAAAACCATTAAGTCAAACTTAATTACAATTTACAAGTTATTTTTGGATGTTTAAGAAGAGTTTATAAGTAAAAATAAGCAAGTATTTAGTTTGCATACTATTTTCAACCTACGGGGTATTAATAAGATATAAATAAGTTCTTTATCAAAAAGAAAAAAATAATAAGAAGAAAGATATAAATAAGTTATTTGTACCAAACGCTAATATTCATACCTCTCATCTTTTTGGAATACCATCTTTATACCTAGTCTAAACGTCTCTATTCATTACTCTTTAGTTTTAATTGTCACTTATAAAATTATAAGCCAAGATCAATAAATTTATTCTTAAATATTATTACAGAATTTGAGATAATATAGAAAGTAATTTAAATGAAAAAAATGATTCAGTGAATTAATTGTTGAGTCAAATTTCTAATTCATAATTTGAAGTCGAAATAAATTTTCAATTATAAATTTTGTTGATCCATTTTAATAAATCAAATTTGTTACACTTCTCGATTTGAGGATAATTATAATTAAGAAAACTGTCGTTTCCTATTACAATTCCTAAATTCTTAAATCAACATAAAAACTAACTGTATTAATGATTTTTTTAGAATGTATATACTTATTCCATATAGAATTTAAAACCGGAAAAAAAATTAAGATAAAACAACTAAAACAATATTCAGATTTATTTTGTTTATAAACAAAGATTACAAATCCTACTAAATAATTAGAACAAATTAACTATAAATATAAATATAAATTTATTTTGAAATTTATTGTATGCCTATAATTTAATTCTTTCTATATCATGTAATAAATTATAAATTTATTAAACAAACGATAAGCTTTTGTGTATGTTAAGTAATTTTTTAAAATTTTAACAACTTTTAATTGCTCAAAATCTATTAATTATATAACAATTACTAAATTATGTGTATTTAAAAATATTTGTCTGCGTTGGACACATATTTAGAAGCTAGCATTCTTTAAATATGTTTTAACTTATCCTTTGATTAAATGATAAACTAATGTTTATAAAGTAAAATTTTTAAAATCACACACACACAACACACAATGTGTGTGCGCTTTTTGTTCGTTAGGCAAACTAAAAATAAGTTGTTAGACTAAACCCTTTGTATTTGTTAGTCTTTTAAGATTCTTCCACACAAATCAATGTTATCATTAATAGAACATATATATATATACAAATAAACTTATAAATCAATAAAATTTTGATATGTAAAAAATTTTATATTATTTTTCTTCCTTAATCAATGGAGTAAATTAATTTTCTTTATATTTATAATTTTTTGTGAGTTTCTTTTTTCAAATAATTTGTGTGCAAACATTTATTCAAAAAATAATTCCCAACCTAAAACCCTCCTTTAAAACCCTATATATCTCGATCGGATTGGATCCGATATAATTAAAATAGTCCGGTCCCAAAGGACAGGACTTCCGGGTCGGACGTAAGAACCATTTCCCATTTTTGAATACAAAATCCCCGCTCAACCCTCCTTGCAAACCCTATTTATCTGACCAAATTGCAGAGTTTCTCTCTCCAAGGCGCGTCGAAATTACAGAGAAAGCGAGGGAGAGGGAGAAAGTTGAACATGGCGACGAACATTGGTATTATGGATTCCGCTTATTTTGTCAGAAGATCTGATATATTGAGTTGGATCAACTCAACTCTCCAACTCAATCTCTCCAAAGTTGAAGAGGTACTTCTTCTTCTTCTTTTTCAATTTCCGAACTCTTTGGATAAATAGTTTCTTATGATGAATTAGTTATTTAATCTTTCACCAATTCGTATCAATTGCAGGCATGTTCTGGTGCGGTTCATTGTCAATTGATGGATGCGGTTCATCCGGGTTTGGTGCCGATGCACAAAGTTAAATTTGATGCGAAGAATGAATACGACATGATTCAAAACTACAAAGTTCTTCAAGACGTTTTCAATAAATTGAAAATTTCCAAGGTTCTTGTTTATTCTTTTACTAGTATTAGTTGTTTTGGGATTTCGTTTTATAACATTTCGTTTTCGTATTTAAATCATGGTTTGAATTAAGGATAATTTGAATTTGTAGACTGTTTATTTCTGTGTTGGTTGTAACATTGACTTGCAACTTATTTGGGCTTCAGCACATTGAGGTGAACAAGCTGGTGAAAGGAAGACCTCTGGATAATCTTGAATTTATGCAGTGGATGAAACGCTACTGTGATTCATTTAGTGGAGGAGGTCTACAAGGGTACGGTTTAAACTTACCTAACTTCCATAATTCGATTATGTGAAACTGTTACATTCTAGTGTTCATTTATCTATTATGTTTGTAGGTCTTAAATATATTGCTTTCTAGTTTCTATGGTTCCTTGTTGGCTTTTGCAAGTGATTCTTTATTGGAAGCAAAGAAGAGTTTTTTTACTTCATTTCTTACTGCATCGATAATATCTGGTATAGTCTTACAATGCCTTTGTGTAATTGGTTTTTCCCTTCCTTCTTTTTTCTCCCCCTGTTGTGTACACTAACAATAACAATAATTTTTATTTTTATTTCCTATATTATTTGTTTTGATGATTTGCATAGATCACAAGCCTTGCATGAACTTTGGGGAGACACAGATATTGGATTTATATTTGGAAGGAAATTTAGTTGTTTAGTCAATTTATGAAAATTGTTGCATGCCTACAAACACTAGGGTTGCATACCCATGTGCTTGATTCAAATATGCGCAACTGTTTTGCCACAGCCTAAAACACAACACATTACAGTAAACGCTTCATATCTAACATCTCCAACTCCCAATTTTCACATCTTTAGCAAAATTAAAAAAACATATATGGATATATATAAGTTTTCTATTTTGTGATTGTAAACATACTCCTTTTGCACTTGTAATGCCTTCTAATTTCATTTAGGGGCAGAGAGAAAAGGACAAGAAGACACTATAATTCTACAATTCCCTCCATTAATACTCCTAACCACACAGTGTAATCTTATTATGTTTCTGATAACAATATAATTAAATCTAACAAAAAAAATTCACCCTGAACTTCAAACAAGACCCATGAATCTTCCACCATGGCTGTCTGGTCCTGAGTGACTTAATACATGTGTCAGATTCCAAAATACAAATGTAGATAAGAGAAATGAAACCAATCTTCAATATAACTGATTACTTTTAAAACTGCTTTAAATTTTCCTTGGCTTTCTAACTTCAGTTTTCACTCTCAGGTTCTCCTCTATCTTGTGGTTAAACAGTGTTAGATCTAATATTTGGCTTGTGTAGTTAGATATGAAACCACGTGTACTTTATTGTGTCTCGAGTTTGTTATGTTGTAGTCGGTGAAGAATGAAGATATATTATCACAATATCTGTCTTTTGAGCTACTTTAGAACTAACTTGTTATAACTCTTATACGAAGCATCACTACTTTTCATTCTTCAGGGTCTGCTCTCTTCGTTTCTTTCTTAATGCACTGACTAAGGACTTTAGATGTTTTTCTCCTTTCGATCATTTAGGATTAGGTTTTATGCATTTTTTGTAAATGTAATTTAAATGATCTCAGGAATTTGCTTCTACTTCTAAATTCAGTTACAACCCTCTGGAAAGAAGGGAGTCCAGCAAAGGTGGCAAAGATGTGGGCAGGACAGTATCTTCAAATAAGTCTGCAGCAGGTGCAGTGAAAAGTCATAATACTAGGAAGACCGATGCACCTCGTGTAAGCACTGCAAATCAAGCAATCACGGTAACCAGAGCCACATCAAGTGGGGAGTCTGCTTATGGAAAACAGGTAATGACATTTGTCAACATCAATAACATCATCACCACCTTTATCGGAATCCAGTTGGGATCGGTGGTCGATGGATCCATGTATAAGATTAAATATTTTATGATAATAATTATTAAACAAAGAAAAGAAAAGAGGAGTGTTAAGGGGTTTATTTTCATGGTAATTAATATGCAGATCACTGAACTGAAGCTATCAGTGGATGGTCTTGAGAAGGAAAGGGACTTCTACTTTGCCAAGCTAAGGGATATTGAAATCCTGTGCCAGTCTCCAGAGATTGAAAAATTACCTGTATTGCTTCAATTTACCTCTTGTTTCAAATGCGCAAAATTTTTATATAACATTAGTAAAGAAATCTAATGTTTTTACTCATCACCAGGTTGTGGAAGCAATTTTAAGGATTTTATATGCTACAGATGAAGATGCTTCAGTTGTTGAAGAAGCAAAAGCGATAATATGTCAGCAGAAGCAACGAGTGTTGTTAAGCCCCATATCAGAGGTTCCAGAAGTTAAAACAGATGTGGATACTCAGAAGAGGAAGAGCATCATCAACGCCGGCGTTGAAGCAGCTGCAACTAACATATCTTATCCGAGGCAAAGAATTTCTGATGCTTCTGATGTCCAATGCAGTGGGTCACCGCTTATTACTTACCGATAAGTCTCTGTTTTACGCATGAATGTGGCACGTCTAGTCTAGAAAACGCTGTTATAATTACATCTCAAACTTTATGTTAAAAGTAAAAGTAGATTACATACCTCAGTGTTTTGAAGCCCGTTCTGTTGTCTGACAGAATATACAAAAGGGAATGACAAAATTAGTAATGTTAATCAATTACATATACTCCCTACGTTCTATGGCGTTTCACTTTTTTAATTTTTCCTAAAAGTCCCCCTTTTTTTTGGTAACATTTGTTATTTGTA
This sequence comes from Centella asiatica, assembly GCA_014636745.2. NCBI lineage: Eukaryota > Viridiplantae > Streptophyta > Magnoliopsida > Apiales > Apiaceae > Centella > Centella asiatica. Next base: position 19,724,033 of record CM025785.1, read on the forward strand.
GATTCCGGTGAAGTTTTATTAATTGCTTGCTTCATAATAAATTAGTGACTTTCAAATTATTTATTCTACAGACTTTTCATCTTTCTTGTGTATCTGAAGAATGTTTTTCGGTGTTATAGATACCTCATAGAAGTGCAGAGAAAAAGTTCCAAGAGGGGATGTAAAGTGAAATGGGTGAACTACACACGATTGCTAGAAACGAATTAATTGAGTTTGATTTGATTTGTTTTTTCCTATTAGTTTCTGCGCATTTTATTTTATTTTTGGCCTTTGGGCTGTCTGTTCAGTGTTCACTATTCTGTGACGATGTTCTGCCTTCTTTACAGCTATATTTGACAACTCAATAGTCTATACCAAATTTGTTATAATCTGAATTATGCACCAATTTTACAAAATTCAGTAGAATTCTCAATCCTATTTTTAAAGAGAGTTGTCCTGTCTCATGGCTAATAAAATCTTGAAGTCAGTTGTCTTTTTGCGGTTTGAGCTGTCTTTTTGCACCAGTTTGAGTGTTTTGGAGGTTATGAAGCCAGGCCAAACTCGAGTTTAGTTGAATTTCCAACTTTTTTTAATAGAATTTTCGCCAATTCTCCAACTAAGAGAAAATGCGCCTGAGACTACCAACCAATACATAACAATGTGTTGAAACCATGAATATCTCTCTTGAATTGCCATATCCATTTATTTCTGCAATTGCCATATCCATTTATTTCTTAAATTTGGAAAGTTGACTACTAAACTTATCCACAAAAGTAACGAATTAATTGCTCATTACCCGCAGTGACTATCAACCAATTATTCATATTGCTATCCGAGATTCTAGGACATGGTTTTAAATTACATAATTTCAAATATTCATATTTACATAAATTAGTGCAATCAAAATCACATTGCATAATATCAAATTTTCATCATTATCATTAATACCCGTCAATTCTTTACACTCCAATCACCATGAGTAATAACCCCCCATTAGATAATAAGGTAATCTTTACATGTACGTTGTTTCTGTATTCATGTTCATTTCTGTGAATGTTCTCAAAATTTTCCAATGTATTTGAAATTATTTTTTCTTAGATTGTCACATAATTTTTCTGATTTTATTTTTAAAGGCGACAGAGAATAGTAATGCGGCAGGTCCAACGGAAACAAAGGTGGAGACGGTAGATAATCGGACATCTGCGGGACAAAACCAAGAACAAAGACCGGTCCAAGTGACCCATCAGCCGCATCCCGGCGGTGCCCCGGCCAAGCCGGGCACAAGTGGTGCTCTGTTGGAAAATGCGGCTGCTTCTGTTGCAACCACCCTTCAATCTGCCAAACAAGCTATTTCAAAATAGCTCAAAAATTTTATATATGCATGCTAGCTTATGTACGATAATTTTGTGTTTGCGTTCATAGATTTCTTGGGATTTGGAGACCAGTTTGTGACTTGTGTATAATCATGTTAAATCTACCGAGACAAGAACAATAATTATAATAAATTATATTAGAGAGAAAGATACAAGTATATATAAGGTTTTGTTTGAAGTATAACACCTTAATTATCAAGTTTGGAATATCCAGTTTGTTGTCCCCATATATATACATACTCAACATAGACCCATTTCAATTAGGATTTTACATTGGCCCATATACCTTCAGTATTTTGTCTACGTATAATATTAATTAATAAAATATAATTAATATTTATCCAATTATTATTATTATTATTATTATTATTATTATTATATTTTGAACATATATTCCAACAATCTCCTCCTATGTTCTAAATATAAAATAATAATAACGAACATACATGAACACATAATACCAAAGTATCATCAAATTAATCTAAATAAAATTATCCATACATGTTTGAATCAAACCAAACCAAGTATTGAGATTTTGAATCAAAAATAAATCCAACAAATGAATAAGTTCACATGTAAGTGAATAATATTTGAATAAAATAAAACAGACAAATGAAAGATTTAGAGATTCAATTAGCCACAAGATTCTACTCTTGTGGTAGATCATCATTCTCAACAGAGAAATACATTAATCTTTTTCAGTTCTAACATTTTCTGTAATATTTTTTTTTTCTAAATTGACAATTTAACATAAAATTTCGTATGAGGCGTCCCTAATGAATTCTAATCAATAATCATCAATTAAAGCATAATACAACTATCTAGTTTAGACATTCTAAACTTAGTACAAGTTATATCAAAACATGATGCAAAAATAAAAACTTTCATTCTTCATCTTAGGTACCAATCAGATATGAAGAATGTACTAATCACTTCTGATTAACATAGTTTGACGTTCAAGTGTCTAGTTCAACTTTTGAGAACTTAGCACCAACCACATATCAAACTACAATATATCATCACTAAGTTTTGAATCATAAAATAGTTTTTTTTATTTATAAAATCTAGTTCAACACAAAAGAACTTAGTACCAATCAAAAAACAAAACTATTTCTCATCACTAACAAGTTTCCAACACATAAAACCTGTCCAATTATAGTTTCTCTCATAGAAGATGAGAACCACACGTCTTATTTTGAAATGTTATAGTTTCATACCTAACACGATTTTATTATGATGCATCATCAAATTTGGAATGATACAAGAAATCATGAGAGATATATCATCAAATTTGGAATGATATAAAGAAACTACAACATCAAGACATATCAAATTATAATACTCAAACAATAAATTAAAAATAAACTATACTAGGTCACAAATCTTTTAAGTGACTCTAATCTAATGATTTTAATCTTATCTCCTTCATAATGAACTTGTGATAAAAATTCATTATTAGAACATATTGTAAGAGCAACGGCCTCAACACTTTCTTCAACTATTAAAGAATGTTCAAACAAAATTTGTGCGGTTTGTTTCTCACTACTTCTGGAGAATACACTATAAGTTTATCCTTGGAATATCTAGAACAAAACTTCTATTAACTCTGTTTCTAAAAACTAGAGTATAGAGTTTTAACTTCAAAAATGACAAAACTATTTTTGTCCGTTTCATAAATTTCCAATATAATACTACATTACCTAATGTATACATATACACACTGATATCAAGAGACCATCAAAAAATCCTTCTGAAATTACAGGATTCTAACAACATAGAGCATATCATTGAGTATCTATAAAGTAGCTCATCAGCCTCTAAGACATCTCATATTTCGTCAATCTCTAGGGCATCACATACCTCTTTTAGGATTACAGTAAGTATACCAAACATGCTAACTACAAAAGTTATGTTAATATTTGTGCAAATCCACTATGCACATTAGACTACCGACCAGTTTGGATTAATCCAACTATCCCATAAGTTCATACTTGATCACATTGTGTCTCAATCTCATTGTATCACTACATCTATCCTAGCGAGTAGACTAAGATAAAATCTTGTCTATTTCACAAACTCGCTAAATATCAAAATGTTTAAACAGTTCCTACTAATAGTATGATACTATATAAATAAATAATCACAATTCTATTTGACATCTAACATAAGTAAAGGCATTTACTTAAATCACCAAGATCCAATCCCAAGCTCTTTACTCTATATCAAAACTATTGTAATTTAAGTATTTATACAAGATCTTACTTTATAATAATTTGATTAATTAACATATTTAATTATCAAATCCTTATATAATAAACTTTTCAAGTTAATCTGCGTAGATCACCATATAACCAAAACTGTATTTACATCTCAATAATGTAACAACTAGAAGAATACTTATCAAATTCATGTGACAAAAAAGGTGAATGAATGCCACAATAAATCATTCTCTAATCTAAACATATAATCATTGGCTACTAAACGTGCCAATCTTGACTAAAATCAGTCACAAATAAGTTTCTTCTACAATAATGAACTACAACTTATAGTTGTTCACTCACTTGTAAATCAACTATTCCAGATTTTATTATGTAGCAAAAAATTTATGTCACTAACAATGATTCTTTTCTTAAGAATAAATCCTTAAATCTCATCTTCTCGTTTCCGGAAGGATAAATCATAATTTAATTGATAGTTCACAGAGTCCTAATAAAAAACACTAGGTACTCACTATCAAATAGATACTTAAATGAATTCTAATTCAACTGTCCAAGTGTCAAAAAATTAGTAAGATTATGTTCAAACCAGACTTATTCATTATTCAACCATGTATTTTTCGTTAAATAGGGACATCGTATATTTGAGAAACAAATTCTCAATAAAAATGCAAACTTTACTTCCAGCAGTACATTGGTTGAATAACAAGGCACATCTGTAACTCTTCTACTGCAAATTTTAGACAAACACATATGTTTATCCTATTTCTCACATTGGACTCCTTAGAATCTGTATTTACTATATATAGTATACAGTTCTAAACTTTAAAATTCATAAAATCAAAAGTTTATTTAAACAAATTCTATTAGAAGAGTAAAAACACACAAAACTAGAGTGAGGTATTATCCTATAATATGACCATAGCTGAACTCATCTCACCAATAATAAGTAGGCATGCCATTTTCTATAATTTCGTCAAAGCCAACAATTCATTTTGGTTATACCAATCCATAGGTTGAGAATGAGATTCAAGTTTCAAGGATTCATCAAAAGTCATATAAAGCACAATATCCTTGAACTCTGTTAGTCTATATTCTCATCATCTTTTAACAGATTCATTTATTTTTCTTTTCACACTTAATATGTAGAAATTTGTCAAAACTTTTAACTTTTAATAAACATTTTGAGTATCTATCATAATCATCTATAAAATTGACTAAATACTCATAACCAATTGTTATGATTCAATTCATTAAATCACTCACATGTTAGAATGTATTAACTCAAATAGTTGTGTAAAAATCAAAGTTAAAAGATTTTCTAGTACATTTTTCACACTGTCATTATTTTAATATTTTATAGGATTAAAATAATGACAATTTATGAGTTTTAGTAATAATCAATAAATTCTGTAATCACGTATCCCAAAATTTATTCCATATTTTAGGATCAACTAGAATTACAATAATTGAATTAAACATGTCCAATACTAAACTCATCATTTACATGTCATTAACAATTTAAGCATAAAACTACATATGAGTTAACTACTAAAGTCACTCTACTCCTAACAAAAGATATTCAAGTGCTTCTATCACATAATAAACTAATTGCAATCTTAGTTAACATAAACACAATTTAATATCTTTTGCAATTGTAATTTTCTATATGTGCATTCATGGCAAGTAACTCTTTCATCTAATCACCATTATACAGATCTGGTCTTTGCATTATCAATTACTAACTCAAATTGATAGATTCAGTCTTATAATTAAAGTATCAATACTTTTTCAAATGGTGTATTAGATTATATCACAGTAAGGTAGTTTACAATTATCGGACTTTTTCATATATAGTGACCAAATACGTTACAGTTGTAGTATTTTCCTTTGTCTCAAAATATTATCTTAACTTACAACTGCATAGGTTCACTCATAGGATTTGATTTTCTTGAACTTAGAAATAACTTGTGATAATTAATTATGTTAGTAGTTACTTTTAACTTACTAACAAACTACAAGTAATTTCTAATTGCGTTCTAATATTTATTTTAGTTTGTATAATCAATCTTAACTTTATTATCCGACACAACAATATACGCAAGTGCCATGAATTAAATAACTCAACAAGTTATTGCATCAAATAGAAATTATAACACACAGTAATTTGCACAAACATTGAATTTAAAATTAAAATTCAAAGTTAGAAACTTATCTCGCGAGAGAACACATTTTTCGATAAATAATTGACATATTTTCATTTCGAATTGTCAAGTCCATTGCTCGTTTTATTCGTGAGACTTCATCCGCTTCATTCGTGTGTTCCTCACATAATTAGTATGAAGTGGTCAAAACAAATTCATATATTCACTACTGAATTGTGTCATACTTTTACAAATAATAATAAACTAAGACTCATAATTTTCAAGTTTAATTATCTTGAACAAATATTGAATTTAATTAATTCAAACAAATTTAAATTAATTAATTCAAACAAAATTTCAAGTTTAATTAACATGAACATCTGTTCAATTTAATCAAACTCATAAACTAAATTAACTAACTCAAACAAAATATATAATTTAATAAATTTGTTAATAATGTCTTAGTTTTACCATTCTAAATCTCCCAAATCAAAGATAAATATTACCTCTGATTCATGATTTGGAATGCAAAATTCAATCAAACACATCCATCATTTGCTTGTGTGTTCTTTGTCCCATTTAGATATCCCATCGTGTTTTATCATTTCCGTGCATGTAACTTGTTTGGTCATTCCACTAGTCCAAGTGCAAAACTCGTTGGAGCACTAGCAATTTCAATCAAACCAATTTGCAAATTTGGTCCAAACTTGGAAGTTAGAACTATTGGTCAACTTGTTAAACAAGTTGGAATCGGCCGCCCCAATTCATATGTCCTTATAAATCTCATTAGAGATGCTCTAGAATATGCAGCCACGCAAATTTCCAAAGAATAAATCTCAAGTAAACTATCCGATGGAAATTAAAAACAAACCAACAGATGGGATCTTATACTGCTCGTCGAGAATAAAATTAGAGTGGCGGCAGTAGATTCAAACAAATATGTTGCATCGCAAAACCTTAACACCCACTTTTATCTCAATCAAGCAACGATAATCATGCTTCAAGATTGTTAAATCTACGGAGACAAGAACAATAATTATAAAAAATTATATTAGAGAGAAAGATATAAGTGTATATAGGATATCAAATTTTGAATACCCAATTATCAAGTTTTGAATACCCAGGAAGATATATATACATACCTTTGTTACCAGCTTATCGAAACATAGACCTATTCCAATTAGTATTCTACATTGGCCCATATACTTTGAGCATTTTGTCCACGTATAATATTAATTAATAAAATATAATTAATATTTATCAAATTATTATTATTATTATTATATTTTGAACATATATTCCAACAAATCATAGTGTTTGAGCTATTGTAAATCTCTTGTGAATTTTTCAGGAAAAAAAAAATTATGTAGTGTGAAATTCAATGATTTAGAATCTTGTTGTAAATATGATTCAATTATGTTTCAAGGCATATATAAAGAAATTCATTGTTATGAGCTAAATAACGGATTGATTACATGCATTTGCAGGCAACATCTGCATTACTGTTATCACACGTGCATCAAATATAGATTGAACAAATTCGTACTTCGTACTTCGTTATTCGTTGTGTTTCTATATTATAAATATACATCTATTTTCTACTGTTCTCCATTCCAAAATTAGAAATAGTGTGGGAATCTGAAAATTTAGATAAAATGTATAAACATTAAATTCGTTTTAATTTTGAAATTTTCGTTTTATTTTAATATCCGATAGATTTTACGATTAAGTGTACGTGCAAATTACGTAAATTAATGCACACGCACGCACGTTTACTAATGACAAATCGTAAGGAACGTGGTTTATAAAAGTCAATGAATGCTAATCATGATAAAAATCTTATAATCACATTTTTGTCTCACTGGTATGGATAAACTTTTCGGTTTATACAATAAATCAATGCATAACCATTAAAAATGTAATTAGTGTCTAAACAAATCGAGTTAAACACTAATTAAATTCAAAACTTCAGCATTTTCCTTAAATGGCAAAACAAGGAAAGGATTTTCAATTCAAGGAAATTCTTTTCCAATCTAAGTAAAATTATCAAAAACTATTCTAATGACCAAGAATGAATTGCAAGTTATATAAATATACCATTATAACTAAACCATCCACTTTAGTCATTTTTCTCCAGCAAATCCACCACACAAAAATCTAAAATTTCATTTAAGAGCATTTATTAAAGATTTAACATTTTTCTCATTAAAAACTTAAAGAGATAACACACTGCCTTTTTATTTCAGCATTTATTGTCATTTCTGTTATTATCATTGTGTAGAATAAATTTTTCACTGTCATATTCATGTATAACATGTGTGCATAGCATCAGTATTTATGAGATATTCAATTTTAAAGTTTATTCAAAATAAAAATAAAAATTCAAGAAAAAAAAATGAATAACACTCAAGAACCCTAGATTTTCAAACTAAAATTTCAGCGAGATGCATTTGTATTTGTTCAAATCGATTAAATTAATTCATTCGTACTATTCATCGCTTCATTTTACCTCCAGAAATTTTAAGAAATCATCAACCAAAGTACTTGTTTTTTTTCGGCCGAAGGTATAGGAACACCTGAACTGAGTTTTCAAAATTTTCTTATGATTTCGTTATTAAAACTTGAAATAGACATCATGGTTGCGTTTATGGAAGCGAAACCTTTTGATTTCATGTTTCACTCGTCAAAAAAGACATTGAATTGGAGAAGAACGACCTCGACTAAAGCCTTGGTTGACTTCAATGGAGGTTCATCGATAGCAACACTCCAAACCCTCGCTTTCCTTGATTTTTGATAATGGCAACGAGGAAAAAGACACAATCGCCTATGGCGATTGTCACGGTGGTGGACTCGTTGCCTAGATTTGTGCGTGTGTACAGGTACAATGACCTAGTGGTAGACACGACGACCAAACGGCGTCGACGACACTAGGGTTTCTACAGAATGAAGAAAAAGGTGATGACAGGTCGAACTTGACCCGATCTGACCCAGTTCTGACACGGTTTGACCCAACCTTTTTTATTTTATTTCTTAAGACCCAATCCAAATTTTAAAAAAAAAAATACATATACAATTTAAATTGATAAATGAGTAACTTAAGAATAATTATTTTGACATGTAAATAAACTTTTTACATGATTGAAATTTTTATGATTATAAATTAATTAATGAAGAAAGAGTCTCTTAATTACCACAATTAAGTGACAAATTATTAAATTTATAAATGATTATTATTAACAAAAAGAAAAGATGATTATTATTTAATGGAAAAAGTTAAATAATAATTAAGGAAGAAATTATAAATTATATTAAATGATCAATAAATCATTTAAGTTAAGGATAATTAAGGAGTAATTATTAATTAATTAATTAAATTAATAGATCAAGATCAATTATTATTTAATTAAAACAATTAAATAATAATTAATGAATAAATTCTAAATGAATATTAAATGATCAATAAATCATTTAAGTCAAAAGTAACTAAGAAATTAATTACTTGATTGAGAAATAATTATTATTTAATTAAAAAAATTAAATAATAATTTAAGAGTAAATGTTTAATAAATGATAAAAGATCTATAAATCTTTTATGTTAAGATTTAATTAAGAAATGATTTTTGTTTAATTAAAACAATAATAATAATTAAGGAATAAAGTTTTGACGAATAATAAATGATTAATAAATCATTTACTAAAATTAATTAATAAGTATTAATTAATTAATTAGTCTAAGGCCTTTAATAAATAAATCGTTTTATCAGTAGCCTGAAACGACGTATTATCAGTCCAAAAATCTCTTGAACTCCGATTCGGTTCCAACCAAATCTCAATTCAACTAACGATGACTCAATTAGTCAATCACGGACTTGAGAATTTTATAAATACTTCGGATGTGCATTCTCATGTATAATTAAGTTGAGATTACTCATGTTATTGAATGTACATGTTTTACAGAGTTGTTTTCTATGCAAGTTGTTAAATCTAAAATTCATTAAGGACCCAAGGTAAGCATATATTCCCTCTATCTTCTTTCAATTAATATGTATGATCATTCTTTCGATATACGTAATGTATCCAAGGTATTATTATGTCAATATTCATTCTTCAATTTATTCAAAGTTAAGTAACGTACGATCACTTGATCCAATGTACGTGAAAAATGTTGTACTAGAATTAAGTATTGTTTGGGTGGTTGTTAGCTATTCAAATTCGATAACATGCCAAAGTAAATCTTATACGAATGTACAAAACTTATTCTTCACCTCATACTTGTAAAGTATATCCGTGTGAGTAACTAAAGGCTAGTGAATGCATCTACCTGACATCCCGAGCCTAGTATCTATAGGGGACGAAAACCGAGGCATTGGTAACCGAACCTTCGCAAATAAAAAATTTCTGTATCGATTACGTATTTCATCATGATTAAATCAGACGGTGGTCAAACTGACCAGCTGATATAATGTTTGATATAGAGTTCCTAAAGGCATGTGCACCAAACAGACATGGTTACAGAGTGCATGCGAAATTATTCTATATTCTTTTAAGTAAAGAGTCGAACCCCTCGCTATTACTCAGGGAGCCTAGAAATTATATTTTCTCTAAATTATCAAGAGGTGTTGGCATTGTTTTTGCCTAACCTCATAAACACTTAAGCTCAATAAATTATCTATCTTTCAAGAATCACCCAATACTTGATTATATACTTGCAAGCATAAATCTCTCACATTGCTATTATTAAATGTTTAACATTTGGCGAGAAAATCAAGCCGTCTGATAAAGGTAATGTGAAATTGGCATGATGAACTCTTTATGATTGCCCTCCTTTGGATAGCATTTAGAAGAAGAGTAAAGTGTGCGGCTATTATTGAATTGTTTAGATTGTAAGGCCTGTGTGAGCCCCACATAAACTTTCACTATTAGAATATTATTTTTGGATAATGTAATAGAGATTAATATTATTTCTTTTATCTAATGATATATATACTTGGATGATGTTACTTTTTTTTTGTCAATTTTTGATTTTTTGAGTCAAACGACGGTAAATTAAATTCTAAATTATTGAAAATATAGTTGATACAATTATTATATTTTGAACGTTTATAACAAAAACTTTTGATCAATATAATTTTAACCCAAACTTTTATAAATTACATTAATTTTGAAATTTAACATATCGTCATTTGACCAAAATAAATCAAAACATATCTCTAATTTTGAAACAGATGAAATATATATTATATTATATTAAGTATTTGATGTTTAGAAAAATTATCATGAATTTATGTTACAGGGGAAAAAGTTGTGCATGACATATTTGGGAGTAAAATTTGTCATGATGGGGAAAAGGCAGATAAATAACAAATAATAAAGAAAAGAAAAAAAGGACTCCATCTTCAACAATTGTTCTTGATATACTTTTCTATCTCTTTTACCTAATTATTATGATATATGGTATCACATACCTATTTTTTCCTCCACAATTAATATGAATAATTTTTTTAATTAAAATAAAATATTTAATATATAAAAAATTCACCTAAAAAGTCAAAAGACAATTATATTAAGTTCTCGTGGTTTTAAATATTTAAAACATGGGATACAGTGAGAGCCAGAGGATGATAATTAAACAACCAACAAAACAATGACATTTGGATGCCAAAGCTTGCCATATCCGAGTGTTTGACAATTACCGTAAAAGAAAGCTCAATTTCTTGAGTTTTAGCTCTCTTAATTTGAACTTATCTTATGTATTTATTATTGTGTTGGTAGAATAGCATCATAGCAGGCTTGGCAGCAATAGAATGGCAGTATTTTGGTGTCTATTTGCGGTGTACATTTTTTCATCTCGTGTTGGGATGAAGTAAATTTTTGTCTAGGAAAGGTGAAAATGGCCTCTTTTGCCTTTTCTTATGGATCACGTATAAAACTTTAACCACATCTCATGCCAGATATGCCCACAGCCCATGTCTCCAATATCATGGTGATTCATATAAATGTGGTGATAACAGTATAAATTATATATTTATTTTATATATAAAAATCATGTGGCAATGTACGGTTATAAGTGAGACAATAAAAAATCGCGTCAAACTCATGTAATGACATACATTGTACCTAATCTTAACCACATAACATGTCATGTATCCATGTTATCAATATCATGACAATTTATGCAAATCATATATCACGATTATTTTTACTACTTAAATTAACTCACAACTAACTCAATCGGATCATATATGGGTCGAGGATCGACCATCTTTAACACTCGTATAAAGTCTCGTAGCCGATGTAACAACATTAGTAAGTCTAAAAGGCATAGATCACTTAACCAAGCCTGTACGGCTACTGTACCCTAGGAGGCAAGACCCCTTCAACCCAAACTAACTACACACAATGAACTTATTGCAATAATGCAACATCATGTTTAAATTATATGGTATTACAACATATTAAAGTCCAGCACATAATAGTTTCACTGTTACTCATTGACTACCCATTACACATTTGACAAACGATAAATGTTATTTATCAACTCGTCGAGTTACATTTTGCCACATGTTGCGACAAGCACGAGTTTCTTTATGAGTTCCATGAATTATTTCACTAATAATTTTGAACTTATGAGGGGGGGTTTTCTCTTTGACCACTTTTCCTTAGAAATATCTTCTTCTTCTTCTTTTTTTACTTTTAAGAATTACACTATGCATGTTTGTGTATTTGGCCTAATAGTTAAAAAGTTCATTCCTCAACTAAGATGTTGATTTTTTTTTTCAGAAATATCTCGTTCATTAAATTCTCGTTCACTTCTGAATTATGTATGTATGTAGCCCACTTGGTTTAGTATATGCGCACAAGATTTCAATATTTTATTTTATTTTTGTAGTGTGTGTGCTTTGTAGTGTGTGAATATTTTATTTTATTTTTGTAGTGTGTGTGCTTTGTAGTGTGCGCGCACACATATAGGTGGATGCTTATATTTTTGTATAACAATACAATATGGAGGGGGCCTCTTCTATACTTTGATTTGATGAGAGACCTCATATGATTCTAGCAGCATAGCTCAATGCCGGACAAAAAAATAGAAGTGATAGCTACTGCTAGTAGATTTGTATTTTTGGATAGATAGGTATAGGACACACACACTAACTTCGTTGAAATTTCCTAGTGTTCAACATTTTGGTATACTATAACTCAATTGACCGAAGATTGTGCTAATTTTTTAGTTGGATACAAATTTTTATTACAATGTCAAATAATTGTAGCTGTTTCCAATTTCTTGTACACGGTCTACTTGTCACATGATTACTGTCAATTATTCCTTTATTGGTGCAGTTTCTCTTGATCTCCTCATATTTCTCAGCAGACAATAAAATCTTCTTTAGAGGAAACAAACAAAATTACGAAGTTGCAAGATTTGCCTAACAACTAATAATTTCCCCTTGTGTATAATTTAGTCTCCTTCATTTTTATTGACAAGTTTGAAACTTCGGAAAACACCTAGCGAATAAGAAAACAAAAACGTATGAAAGGGAACAAATTTAATGAAAATTTTAATATTCTGAACAATTAGAAAACCTTAACCCCTATATGTGTCTGTGTACGTGTACGTATTCACTCAGTTGTAATTTTTTATTATCAAAAATAAAAAAATAAATTAACTTGGTTATTGGACTAACTCCTTGTCTGAAATTGATTTACTATTCTCACACATGTTTGCAATTCCTCTTTCCTTTGTTGTTTAGAGTCATCTTCCATAAAATAAATTTAATATCCAAAAGGGATCACTGAACTGAATTCTTCATCATATATGGCCAAGTGGGCTCAAGAAACATTAAGAACCGAGTTGTTCGAACTAGTTGATTCACTAAAAATTCTTGTATTAAAACTCCCACATCTCAACATTTAACACTACCTACTTTTAAAACTTCAGAGTCCAGATCACTTGTATTGGACAGCTCATCATATTTTGATCAAGTAATCTCAGATACTTTGGAATATCTCTTAATTCATCTTTATAGGGTAAAGAAAACAAATTATTCCATCATCAGATCAGAGTGTAAAAACATGAAATTGAAATGCGGAGCATCTTCATCTTAAGTACAACATTTTACTAAATTAAAATTAAAATGATTAAATATATAACCTTGTAAGCGGTGGCGGACGTAGGATTTTAGTTTAAGGGGGCAAAAATTTTTAAATGTGCAATAAAAATCAATTTGTTAATGTACTAATATATTATAATTAAAAAAAATTATTGAATTCAAAAGTTTCACAATATTGCTATACTATTGTTCAGTTTTCGGTCTGAAATATATTAAATTATAATGCACTTGTTCCAAAATATACTATTATTCTAAAATCAGAAGATCTATTATACTCTAAAGATAAAAAATTTTATACCTAACAGTAATCTTTACGTACTTCATAATATTCACTTCAAAACTATTAAAATTTATACCACAAAAGATTAATTTTTAAGAGAAATTTATGTGTAATATTTAATTAATGATAAAATAAGAGTATTGTAATGATAAAATCTAAAAATAATATCTTTATAATAAAAATATTACACAAATATATCAATTTTAAATTGAACTACTTTTAAAATTAAAAAAGTGTATTTTTAATTTTAGAATGATAAAAATACTCTAAATATAATTATACAAAAAAACTTCAAAGGGGCGGAGTACCCCCTAATCCTACGCTGGATCCCCCCTGCTCGTAAGAACTCCTGTCAAAACGTAATTACCATCATAGCAATTGGCTTGTGAGGACCGACTTTCTACTGCAAATTGTAGTCAACTAGCTTGTTAACAATGATTAGAGCTATAAATGAGTTGAATTAATTTTGAGTTAAGTTTAATTGATCTTCTTTTTTAAATGAGTCAAGTCGAATCGAACATCTATTACCTTAAAGAACAAAAATTTATATTCGAGATCTACTTTTTTATGATTTGAGCTGAACACAAGTCGAATATTATAAAATAGTCGAGTCGAGTCAAATTTTTCGAGCTTGAATCGAGTCGAGTGACGTCGAATTTTTCAAATCCGTTTAACAACTCAAGTCGAATCAAATTTTAAACAAATCTAATCGAACCAAATAAAAAAGTAACTTGATTCTTTTACACCCCCTACCCTTTGCAATAAATATCTTCTATGAATCCACTATTTATATGTACATGTGTTGTCCAGATCTGGAGTTTACTAAAATGCTTTGTAATGGATTGTGGTCTGTACCCATGGAGTATTGATTATAATGTTCCCTAAAAGTAACTTATTTTGGTAATGCAGTACTTGTGCCTGCTCTAAACCTTCTATCTGCAAAATTCAACTCAAGTCTTAATAGCTTCTGTAAATTTATCAGTTCAAAGACTCGCTTAAAGTCCCATTAACCACTGTGAAAATCGAAGGGGACAAAAAGAAAATTCTCGTTTAAAAGTTTGCATTTATTAATGAATAATATGAGATCTGATTTACCATATTAAACCTGATATTAGTTTGTTATATTCTTCATACCGGTATATTTTGCCACAATTATTCTGGTTAACAATTTGTGAATAGACTTAAAGGGATTTTCATTCTCAGAATCTAGCACTAGACTGCATTTGTTTTTGAAGATTTTGTGAGGTGTTGAGAAGTGAGGAAAATTCAAGGTAACTCATGTACAAACTAAGCGCTCAATTCAATCCAAAAATCTAAGTTAATGGGTTAAAATACAATCATATATATTTATATAGCCTTTTGATTAACACTTCACAACAAATGTATGATGATATCTCATACATGTGAATCTAATTGTGTCTAAGCGACAAAATTACAGTGTAAAATTACAGTGTAAAATTACAGTGTAAATTAGTTGAGCATGAAACATCTGCATTAGTTTCCACGAATTAGATAAAAAGATGTTTCCTTTACAAGCTAAAGGAAATTGTGGATCACATTGCACAAATATTATACAATGTTTTACTTGGTCTATGGAGATTAAAGGAGAGTAATCATCACATCATTCCAAAATTATTGGGTGGAGCCCAACTGGGTTTAGCTACCCTGCTCCATTGACAACTTTAACTCTCCTAGCTATTATGAATTATTATTGACTGGGACACAATGTATAACAGCAAAACAGATCAACCAAATGCAGGAAAAGCAAGACAGGACCTTGGAGACAAACCTAACCCCACAAGATCAAGAGGTACCCGAAGTCTCTCTGAAAAGTCAAATGCTCAAAATTCATACACCATCCTTTAGTTTCTTATCTTTTCTGGTAGTCCCAAATAATGAATATTTATTATAACTCAAAATAAAGAATGTGTGCTTTACATACTTGGCATTTGTCTTGCATAATATACACTCCTATAGTGATGCTTTCTGGCACAAGGCCAAAGTAAACACACCAAGCTATATTTGCAACAAGAAACTACTCCAACTCATGCAAGTAATGAACAAGTTCCATGATTTACCAAAGAACAAGACTTTAATTTTCCACATATAATGCTACTACTAATGTAATTACCAGCGGTTATATTTTTATTTTTATTTCCTTTGGAAAGCTCAAGTGGGAGGGAAGGATACTGTCTGTGTGAAGAGAGACAGAGCAACCATGGAAGTCTTGATAATCTTCTTCCGCATATTAATCTATTGAAGGGAGTGTTTCTTTCGAAAAAGTCAAAGCAGTAACAAAAGTCTTGAAACAGAAACCAAAATCCCACCGGCCGACAGCCTATGCCTCCTTCAAGATATCCCTCCATCAAAATTCAAAACAAGTAAGCAATAACATAGTCCATTGCCAACCTGTCTTTTATTGAAAACTCCTCTCTATACAATAATTCATTTGGTTGACAGAATAAACAAGAACCAAGCACATCCATCTCTATCAATGTTTTCCAAGATTCTACTAATGAGTGAAATGGCAAGTAAATGTATTAACATGTTGAAGGATATAAGTAAAGGTTTTGCATTCTCAACAAATTTCATTTCATAAAATGTTTTACATAAGACATCAAATGCTTTTAACAAAAGAAGCTGGTTGGTAAATATTTATGTATGCAACTCAATGAAAAGCTCCACTGAATCAAACTTATCAGATTTAGTCCTCATAGGGTGGTTGGGGGTGACGGGTGCCGGAACGAAGTTTTGATCTGACTATTGTTGTACAATATAAGGCATCAGAACATCATAAGCACACATTTGGCGATCCATAAGCAGAAAAGGGCTTACTATACCATGGAATATTATTTAACCAACTGAGAGAGTGATAGATCAAGTAGGATTGCCGAGCACAACGATAGAAGCATGGTTTAGGGGAGACAATCTCATCTGTTGATCCTGAGCTCTGCTCTTCTTAAAAAGTGGTTCTGGTGAAGATGAAACAGATGGAGCTAAGGTCCATGAGTCATTAGAGCTATCACAGCTGAAATATCCATCAATGACACCATTAGGACTGCTAGGCATTGGACAGTATTTGCGTTTGTGGTTTTGGTATTGCTTGTAACCACAATTCGCAGATAATTCCAAAATGAGGTTATAGCACTCATCAACTTTTTCCTGTTAATGCAGATCAACAATTAGACAGCCTAATTACAAGGGGTACTCAAACTAAACCATGAAATTAAAAGAATGACATTTTGCAAGATAGAAAACCATGTAGTGAAACACAAACCTTGCTGATCTTGAGGATACCTATGAGCTGGTTCTGATATTCTAATGAATTGAAAGGATCAACTTCCTTGATAACAAGACACATTGTAGCAACAGCTATCACAGATGGAAGGTAACAGAGAAACCTGGAATCTGTAATGTACATTGTTGATATAACAAAGTAAACCAGATAAGTTGATGATTTTGATTAAACAAATCTATCACCACATTTTGGGTTCAAGATAAGATCGATGTTTCCATACTTGTAAGTGACCAAAAAGGGTAAAATTATTAGTAATTTATATTCTTACCTGAGACCACACAGAGAAGGAGGCGCTCACACCTTCTTAGGAACTCCCAATGTGGGCAAGTCTTCAATCCAAGCCTCCTTATGATGTGATCAATGAATGAAAATGGTGTTACTGGATTCATCTTCCAATCAAGGGAAGAGAGTACCAAAAGCTCCATTCTCTTAATACTCCTTGAATCAAACAAAAACTTGGATTCTTCAACCTTCACCCATCATCAGAACCCAAATCAATATGACATTACAATGCCCAAAAAATGTACACATTATAGATTTTCACAAACTCACATTGCCCTTAAAAACAGAAAGAAAAAACACATACTTGAAAGTCTACAAGAAGAGGCACTTCGGTCTCCTCAACTTTAGCAGCTAAAGAAAGGCAAGCAACAGCAGCTAGTTGACTCATCCACGGCTTATCCTTCTGAATACAGAAACTTGAGATGAACCTGTCAAAGTAATTAACAGCTAAGAACACTGTCAACCCAGCAAATCCATAGTGAGAACAGACCCTTAAAACCCAATCAATGGCAACTTTTCTTGCTCCCATTGAAGATTCATCATCAAATTTGAGAAGGGACAGTTTTTCTTTAGACAAAAGACACAGAAGCTCATCATTTTCCCAAAATAAGTCATGTTGTAACAAAGTTGAAAGGGGTTTATCAAGGGTTTCAGTAATGTTTTCACCATCATCATCTTGGAAACTAATCTCACCCAGATCTTCCTCAAAATGCTCCTCACATAAAAGAGCGTCTAGAAAAAAGATGGGGTTTTGAAGGTGGGGTTTTTGATCCTGAGAAACCATCATCTTCTTCTTGGGAGAAGAAGAAATCAGAGCCTCTACTCATTATCTTCAAGAGTAGAAGATGGAGAGAGACAAGAAGCTCAGTGTTGGTCCCATTTACATATCTGCACCTACTATGTTTCTCCTTCCCTATACGCTGAAAATATATACAAAGAAAATGAATAACAAAATAGAGAGAAAATGCTCTAATAAGTAAGCAGTGGATGGATTTTATCTGAGACTGCTTCACGCCGGTCCTTTTTCCCCTTTTTGTTTGTGGAAATAAAATAATGAACCCTTGCAAAAATTACTTATTATTATTACACTTCTGTTATGCTGGGTATTTTTTATTGTTTTTTAAGGGAGAGTTTTTTTTTTTTCATCTAAATTTTTGCAATTTTCGGACAAAATAAGTGAAAAAAATATCATGTTCTTTACTTTTTCTCCTCCCTTGCAATGTGTTGTAACTTGTAACCGAGATTTTAGTACTAAGTAGATAACAAAACAAAAAGATACTCCTAATAAAACTTAAAAGATGTTAAAGTAATTAAATTTTATAATCTAAAAGATGCAAGTTATATCTTTTGTTTGGATAATAACTCTCATGTACGCTATCAAGATACTCATCCTATGCAAATACATAACATTGATTAATAATATAGTATTGTAGTTAATGTTGTGAAATAAAATGAAGTAATGAGTAAATTTTACATCTCGTAATTAAGTAAGTAATGCTCAATCTCCTCTTATTTGGACCGATAAAAAGTATTTTTATATACAAAATTAGATATATGTTTTAATTTTGTATGCCAAATTACGGTATATTGAACTCTAAAATTAATGTAATTCATAAAAATTATGAAAACAAATTATGTTGTGACGTAAAACTTTCAACCGTTTTTATTAAATATTATATTAATTATATCAATTAAAATAAATTAAATCAACATTAATTTAAAGTTTAATACCTCATCTGGTTGAAACGTAACCGAAGATAGTAATCGTTTTCATTTGGAATGTTAAGCCGCCTCGTATCAAAAAAATCAAGACCAAACCTCTGACCAAATTTTACTCCAATTTTTAACTCAAATTCCGTAAATTCATCTAAATTTTTTTTTACCATTCAAAGATATGTGAAATTAATGATTAATACTGTGTTAATCCTAATTTGAGCTTGTTATTTGTAGCTCCATTGGCTGACAAATTCACAATAGAATGTTACGGAACTATTATTTAATACTCCGAATAAAATAACGGCATGCAATAGATAGTCACGTACATATCACATGAAGCCTATTATCCAAATAGAAAAATAGGAAGAAAACTCTTGAAAGGCTGGTGGACTCCACCTTTTTCTGTGGAAAGGAAACAGAAGAAGAAAAAAAAGGAATATTGAAAAATAAAAGTAAAAGAATAATAAATATTCATTAATTAAAGTCGTTTCGGATCTCCTTTTAAGTTGGTCATTGCCACGCTCCTTTGCATATGATACGATGTAGTAGTAGTATATACTACTAATAGGAGGCAGCTAGTGTATGGACACATACATACATATCTCGACTTTGAGAAAAAGCAAAACCATAGCTCGAGAAGCATTTCAAACTCGTTTTAGAAAAATCAATTTCAGGCTTTCCAGTTGAATCACATGTCAAGTGGGTGGGGACATTTTACACATTTTGGGTTCCATTTGAATTTATTTATTAGTCTTTGGAGGGGCAAAATTGGAATTTTACTATGCCAATGAAAGTTCAACGCTTTGTAGTTGGATACTAGTAGTTAATACCCCACCCCCTACCCCCAAAAAAAAAAGGTGCAAAATTTTATACGGGGTATAATTATATTAAAGGAAAAGAAATGTAAGACCTTCCCAAAAGAATAGA
Source organism: Centella asiatica (assembly GCA_014636745.2). Lineage (NCBI taxonomy): Eukaryota > Viridiplantae > Streptophyta > Magnoliopsida > Apiales > Apiaceae > Centella > Centella asiatica. Next base: position 19,744,356 of record CM025785.1, read on the forward strand.
TGTATTAAACGAATAAAACAAAGGGAGAAAAGGAAAGAGAAAATAAAGGTAAAGCTTGTAATTAAAAGATAGAAAATTCAAAGTAACGTTTGATTCACAAGAGACGATACTCTCAGTATAATCGGTGTATCAGAAAAAAGAGACAACTCATGAGCACTACCGAGAAACGCCAAATATAATCCTAAAAAATTTATATTTATAATAATGAACTTTATTTATCCTAAAAATATATCCTAAAATTTTTGTATAGGTCAATTAAGAAGTCCAAAATTTAGTATAGCTTTATTATTTATATTTCCATATAGTATAATTTGTTTATGAATATATTTATGCACACAAATAAATTTTTAAGAGAAACTCATAAAGTAATAAAAATATGATATATAGAAAATTTTATTATTCTCTTTTCTCATTTTCTCAATGGAATCAATTAATTTTTTTTTTTTTGTCTTAATACGTTTTTATGAGTTTTTCTTGTAAAATGATTTGTGTGCATATATATGCTCATTCTTTGTCTATATCATTGTGGCCATTGAGAAATTAATTAATGACAATAGTAACTTAAAAGTATATTAATGTAACAAAAAAAGATTTAAATAGATTAGAGAGGATAATGTAGACAAATTCAAGTGACACTTTTTTTTTTACTGAAAAAAATGTTCTTAATGCTAAAAAGTGCGTTAGATAGAATAAAATGGTAATGATAGGATAGTGTTTATGCTCCGTATTATTTACTACAGTACATAGGTAAATGATATGTGAGCAACCTGATGCAACTGTACTTTTTATACGGTATAATAATGAACTTGAGAATAGATTTTGACCGAAAGAAATTATATTTCATTTTAAAGCAAACTAGTATAACTTAAATATGTTTTGTTTTTGAATTATAGAAAACACAAGTGCACCTTTTCATTACCTGCTCAGCTACTGCAATTACTATATAATATATAATAAGAGAAATGTTACCAATACTGCCATACTGGGCATTGAGATTGACAGCAGAAGAGCCTCGTTTCCGATTTATATTTTACACTAAGCTGATGATACTCGGATATATAAAAAGATTACATTTGAGTTTTTGTCCAATATTAATATTATATATTTAAGAATAAATTTTTTTATAAATACTCAATTAACATGACAAGTTTTAAAAATATAATATTCCAATCATAGTTATACAAATAAAATTAATCTTTATTAAATAAATTTTATTTTCAAATATACATACATATATATACTTTATCCGTTCATTAATATTGAGTGCTTTAAAAAAATTCAAATTTTTAATTGATAGTCGTTTATAAGTCTAAGAAAATTATCTCTCATTTGTTTTTTAGTTGTCCCTCTAATAACTACAATATGATTTTTATTTTATTTTTCAAGTACGTAGACTCTATAAATGTAAATATATAGGAATGATAATGAAATAAAAGATTCAAAAATATTTCAATTAATACTCTCTATATTAGAAAAGGAGGGATAAATGTACATAGCAACAGTGAGTAATAGTTGGGTTCCTGTCTCCCCGAGACATACGCCGTACGCCTCCTTGCTTCGATGTTAACTTCCTGCCACTCCTCGAACATACCACTTTTACACTAAACTAATTTTAATAAACCTTTATTTTTATGTTACAACGAATGTGAGGTGATATAAATAAATCAATATTCTACCCCGCACATAAACATATTTTGTTGTACGGATTTTAAAATGATATTTAATATATTTAAAATATTATATTATTTAATAAATATAAATATAAATATTTTATAAAATATATAACATGTATTAAATGTTATTTAAAAATATGTGAAAGTAAAAAAAATATTTTTGATCGAATGTAATATATTAGAATGGTTCCTCAATTTTAATTTCACCGTGTGATATATATATATATATATATATATATAATATTCCAATAAGTATTCAAATATACAGCAAATTTGAATATACGGCACAATATTCAAATATACAGCAAATTTGAATATACGCAGAAAATCAGTGTGACTTTAATTTAATTAATTTTATCGAGGGCAAGAGCTAATACTGAAAAAACAGCGATGATAGATCTACGGTCCGACCCCCCTTGTTACGGTGTTTTCACTTTGAGTTTTGACTAACAAGTAAGAATTACTCAATTTGAATATTATTTGCAAGCATGATTTTTTAATTTTATTTAATTGGAATTTGGATCTTGTGTGCATCTTTGACTATTTTCAGTATTCCATACGTTGATAACTCTATCCGTTATGAACTATGACAACTCCTTTGTGCTAGATAGATCTCTAATATATTTGTTCCAACTACTTGTTTACCGTATATTTATATCAAAAACTGATCTGATATTCCGTTGTCCAACTTTGATTTTTTGTCTAACCATCTCCCTAGGTAAAAATAGTAGATGCATCCCGGATAAAAAATGCGTTAGCGAGTGAACGTCGGTTTGCTATTTAATAGACGTTTTTTTATGCTGAGAGTTTGAATTTTATCTAGTTATTTTTTTAAAAGAAAACGGTGATATATCTTAATTTTAAATCGGAGAACCTCTCATCATTTAAATTTTTTGTAACTAAACAAAAAAAATATTAGTTACAAACTCAAGAAATCCAAGATTTTATAAGTTTATCTTGTAATTCTAATTTTAACTTTTAAAAAAGATATTGTACAACCAACATGAAATGAATTTTTAATTTTAAAGGATCCGATAATGGTAAAAAAGAAGAAGATATTTATACTATAAAAAATAGAAACATTCAAACAATTGGTATTTTTTAGAAATTAAATATATTTATTAATTTATGTAGTATTTTGGCCTGTACGGAAATTTTCGTTCTTGATTCTATGGGAACTTTTTATTTTTCAATGTTTCACTCCGATTCTCACATTTTCGCTTTGTTTGTAAGTTCTTAACGGAAAAGAAAATAACAGAATTTTTTTTTGTGTTGCTTGTAAGTTTTTTAAAAAAAAGAAAAAAATTTAACTTTAAATACATTTTACTATTTTATCCTTTTATTTGATTTTGTTAAATTGTAATTAGGGACATTTTAGGTATTTTAAAAGATTAAACATATTAAATTTTGTTTTTTATCTAAATCTGGCCATTTTTGGACGGAAAAGTTTTGAATGAAAAGTAACAAAATTTTCTTATCAAATGTTTTATTTTCTTTTAATGATGAAACTCACCAGTCTGAGAATTAGATAAAAAAACTTAAATTTTCTTACTAATTCTTTTTTTTTCCTACCTATTTAAAGCTCACAAGCAAATGTTTCTTCACCAAATATTATTCTTCTTTAAAAGAAAAAGACCTTAAATTCGTAATTACGAATACTGTATCGCCTTAATCTTTTTTTATTGGATCGATTTTTATCAATCACGAAACTAGTCTTGAGTTCCATGTGGTCAAAACAGCACATGGAAGCAAATTGATTATGTCGTTATGGACTGTGGAATGGTCGCTGCTCATATATGTTGTCAATTGTCAGTTCGAGGACACATCACAACTGTAAAAGAAATACTCCATCCTTCCATATACGAGTTTTTTTTTTTTTTTTTTTTAACAACGCACAAGTACTAAATAAAATCGTCACAAATGTAGTACATTAAAATTTTTCTAAAAAAAATATAAATAACTTATTAGATTAGACAATGAAAATTTTTCAAAATGCCTTGTTTGATGGAAGGAGGGAGTATTATTTTGATCCATATTTATTTGTCATATAGAGATTTTGAAAAGTCAGATTGACTAATTTTAAAACTCATAATTTGATAAATATATTTTTTTATTTAAAAATAAAAAAATTGACTTTGATAGTATATTTAATATATTTTCATATGATAGTAGTTATTTGTCTTTATTTAATAAATATGAAAAGATATTTTAATTTTAAATTTAATCAGTTTAACAAAAAAAAATCAAAACATGACGATTAAACAAGGTACTCTATTCAATAGCCTGACAGACAAAAAAATATTTATTACCACCGAGACGTTGTTAGTATTGGAATCCTTCTGCGTAGGTTTAATTTGTTGGCATTTTCATCTTACGGCATTATATTCGGAGAGACGCTGAAAAAATTATGGTATCAGAATAGTTGTTAGTTATGTATTTAATAATAATTAGATTTTTAGTGCAAATTAATATTGTGATATTATAATTTTTGTTGGATAATATCATTTATTTATATTTTTACTTATAATTTTCTTTTTCTAAATTATATGTAGAAATATAAATTAAATCAAATGCATAATCCATCAACACCACGAATCTTAAATCTCTTATAGAGACAGAAGACCTCAATTCTCAGCTAGTACTTACCATCTTAAAAGGAGGGGCGAGGAGGAGCACCCCTACAAAAATTCAACAGAGAAAATAGAGAACTTCACAACGACAGAGAGCTGAGAACTTACCATCTTAAAAGGAGAGGGGTGGGGAGCACCCCCTACAAAATGAATTAATGTAATCTACAAAAGTTTTAAATGTGTATTATGTTTTAATCAAATATTTTTGTTGTAACATACATAGTTATAATAATTATATAAACTAATATCAATTTAATTTCTATTAATTGAAAATTTAACTTATCATTGTTTGACTTCAAAAAATCAAAACGTATATTTAAGAGAAATTTATAACACTAAATTATAAATATATTTTGAGTTTTAAAGTCAAACAATAAAATTTTAAATTTTAAAATTAATGTAATTTACGAAAGTTCTAAATGTATATTATATTTTAATCAAATATTTTTGTTATAAAATACACAATTATAATAATTATATAAACTAATATCAATTTAATTACTATTAATTGAAAGTTTAATTTACCGTTGTTTGATTTCAAAAAATCAAAACGTATATCTAAGAGAATTTCATAACACCAAAATTATAAATATATTTTGAGTTTTAAAGTCAAACAATAAAATTTTAAATTTTAAAATTAATGTAATTTATGAAAGTTCTAAACGTATATTATATTTTAATCAAATATTTTTGTTATAAAACACACAATTATAATAATTATATAAACTAATATCAATTTAATTATTATTAATTAAAAGTTTAATTTATTATTATTTGACTTAAAAAAATTAAAACGTATATATAATTTTAGAGGTTTAACAGTATTAAACTTTAATTCACTGCCAAAACAGAACGGAATTAATACTTGATGTGTATTATGTGGGGGTAGATTGATTTAATTTAATTGAAACGACTGCATACAGTTTCTAAGACATGATGTAAAGTATTTTCACTAAAAAGGTTCTATAATTAATTCGATTTACCAAGAATTGTGCCCCTAGTACGATTGGCAGATGGTTGGTTGGAGTCATTTCATGATAAATTTACACATCTAACTTATGACTACTGCATATTTTTGCTCCAATTACTCCTCCTTACTCGGCTTTGATTTTTTACTTTATATATTACATATTTTATTTAATTTTAAAAAAATTAATAATAAAAAATATTTGATATAAAAATTAATATGAATAAAAAATTTAACAAATAAAAAATCATTTAAATTTATGTATAAAAAATAAAAAGGACAATTATTATGAAGAGGAAAAAATAATTTATTGCTGAGCAAGTACCTCTAGGAGTAATTATTAACTTACCATCCTAACGATTGTTTAATCATTTGACAAAACTAACTAAATACGTAAATCTTATGGGACTGCACTTAGTAAACTTACTAAAACTCAATTTTGAAATAGTTTAAAACCCAAGAAATTTAAAATAAGGTTCTCCTTTCACCTGCGAAAATGAGGAAAATTGGATTAGTAACCACCAAACCTTACGGGTGACTATAAGAAAATTCAACGGTACAAATTAAAAGTGTATTAAAAAATAGATGGGTATATAAATTTATCCATTTTTTTATGGAGTAACATAATTTTTATAATCATGTGAAATTTATACATTTTCGAGGGTTAAGATTTTATTGATTTTTCAATAAGTATAAAAGTTTTGTAAATGAGTTTGAAAAAATTCATATATTGTATTATTTTTTCATACCATTTTAATTCGTACGATTAGATTTCTTTCATATATTTTAAAAATAAAACACGGATCGATATAATTATAAAAATGAGTTATAATTTAATTCTCTTTTTTCCTATTACCAAAAGAAAAAGAATTGCTGTCATCAATAACAAAGACAACAATATTCATTGTTAGCTCTTGGTTCTTTTGATATTAATTTGCATCTACTAACTTATACGTTTGAGGATTTGAGATGGAGCACATAACAGCAGATTATTCATTTCCTGCTCATCCTATTTTGCTAGGTATTGAATATTACATTCGAAATAGTTAGGACACTATAAATAAATAAAAAACAATATCTTGTTAGGTCCATGTCAATTATGTGATGAACTCAAAAAATGAAATATCAATTTTGTGAAAAAGCATATTGCACGGTTCTACAACACTCTCTTAATTTGCCAGTACCCATATATGGAAATAGAATTTTTAATATCATACCATACATCAAATCAAATGATATTGGCCCCATTTATTTTGAAGTACATTATGGTATACGTTGTATATTTCTTCCGTTTATATGATGGGTTGAAACAGTTGTAGATACATAATACCCTCGTTGTCTTTTGCCTTGTTTGATGTGTATAATTTATACAGTGTCAAGATTCTGAAGAATTCCTACTTGCTTCGTCTGCAGCTGCATGCTAAAGTGATACAGATTGCCATCTCACATGTTTATTGTGTAGAGATGAGTTTATTTTTTGGTCCAAATTACGCATTTAGAAATTAACTCTCTCTCTCTCTCACACACACACACACACACACACACATATATATATATATATATATATATATATATTATGTATATATATTCTCTGTCATCAAAATTGTATTAAGAGTATTTCAAAATATTTCTTTTACTTTAAAAAATCAAATATACTTTTTTTCTTTTTACACTCTTTTTTATATAAATACTGACACATTTTATTTTTTTCATTTTACGTCACAAGTTCAAAGGAGAGAACGTCTAAAAGAAAATATTAATTTTTTCCTTAATTCATATTTTATTGTCATTTTAAGTAGGGTCATAAAACTAAACCAAATCAAATATTGTTAAAATCGAACTAAAATCAAACTGAACTCGAATACGTGGGAATCGTCTAATGTTCGCAAACGCGAGCATAGTCGAGCTCGAATTTGTTCATGAACATCATCATGTTCACGAGCAACTTAGGTGTGGGTGGGTTGAATTTGGGCGAGATGATATAATTTATAAAACTAGTGTGTAAAAAATATTTATTATGTGTACTTTATACGTAAACTTTAGATATTTTGGAATAACGTGGCAAATGAGGGTGGGATGAAGATTTAATTTTTAAAATTACCTATCATATGTCGTTCATAATAAAATAGGTACTAGGTGTTGGGTGAGATAGGATGTAATGGAGCGAGATGAAGTGGGTAGAGTATATAAGAAAAAAATTAATATTTGAACTGTTTGCATATTTAACGGCAGTATGCATATGGAATTAAGATAAAATTTATATTAAAATTAAATACTTTTAAAGAAAAAGTATTGGGATAAAATTAATATTAATAACATATATTTTTCAAAAGTAATACTCTCATCGTCTCATATTTATTGCAATTGTTTAAAATAATTTAGGAGGAAAAAATTTTAAATGATAAAATAAAGAAAAACATAAAGTAAAAGTTATAATAATGATATGTAGGTCTGTAAAATAAAAATAAGAAAGAAAAAAATTAGTTTAGTTTTTTTACATTTTAAATATTACTAAAAGAGTACATGTATGTAGGATGTCCGAAAAAAAAAATATTGTATTTTTTATGACACAGAGGGAGTACTTATTTTTCATAAAAATTTAAGTAAATTTTTTTATCCGCAAAATTGTAAATTAATAGTTTAACATCATAAACCCAAATATCACGTTTAAATCAATTCTGCTGGGTTGGTTTTGCGATGTTTGGTAGAGAAGTCAGAATAGCAAGAAGGGAGAAAAGTGATGTCCAGTCCAGCAATACGCACAAGCCACATAATCAACTTTTAAACACTGTCGTCTACTCGTCTGCTCTGGTAATGCGATTCTCTTCTTATTATCACTTCTACTTTTCTGCCCTTTTGCTTTTTCAGTATTCTCTCATTGCTATTTGACCAAAGCCATTTACTTATCATTATACAACTTTTACATTTTTTGTTTTCTCTCTCGCCATACTTTATCAAGAATTATTACCAAAATGTAATAAAAAAATATCATAATTCACTAAATATGGTTTCTTCTCATTTTCTAAACTACTAATTTTAAAATCCGTACACAACATAGATAGTTTATTGTCATTGTATCTAATTAGAATTATTTTATTTGAAATAAATTAATTTAATTAAGAATTTATATTATAATTGATTTAGTTAGCATTAATTAATTATGTTAAATCACATTATTATTTGTGATTATTAATTTGATTATAATTATTTTATCACATAAATTTAATTAATAATTACTTTTATTATGTTATAATTAATTTGATTATAATTTAATATGCAAACTAGTTCACTCTTAATAATATAGATAGATAACTTACTTTTGATCGATCTAATTCGTGAACAATTATCATGTCTATGAATTAATAAATTAATAGTAATATATAAATACGATTACATACTTCTCTTGAATGTATTTTTTAATATGAATTAATAATATATTAGTATATCAATATAGATGTCTATTGCCACAATTCATTAGACAAGAGTGTAGCTATGGTTTTGTCTATTTTATTAAGTGATGTATGAGATGTTTATATTCTGAAGCTCATTTGTAATTTAATTACTTATTTGGCCAAAAAATTCAAACATAATTGACTAGTTCCATCCATAAAAAAAAAATTAAATAATTTAATTATTCACTGCAAAAAGTTTGTCCAAATAACTGTCAATTCTACTAATTATACTAGTAAAATAAAGTACTCAATTTTATTATAGGTTCAATATGTGCCAACTTGACGTATTCTGTAATAGTTAGGAATTTTAAAAAAAACGTGACGTATTCTGTTCTAGCTTTTGGTATGAAAAATAGCTGAAAAGATAACATAGAATAAAAGATGAATCCTTAAAGCAAATGAAACAATAAACAAAATATAATAGGGAGTAACTATTTACTACTAAACCACTCGTTACTTTTTCAAATAAATACAAAAGATATACCTGATCAATATTTGTGGAATTCAAATGTAACCTAGAACGAAAAAGCCTTCTCATGCAATTGAGTACCACCATCCTTCATAATTTCATTTACCTGAAAAATGAGAACCTCTACCGACTTTTCATAATTACTTTCGGTGAAGAAACGAAGGCCATGTATCATTAGGCGACTAGATGGACAATCTTTAACTCGGAATCAGCAATGGCAATCCGCTTCAAACGTTTACAGGGTGTCACGTTAATTTTTCTCTTTATTCTAACTCGTAACAACTAATTTGTATTTTTCAACTACTCACGAATATTCACAACCGTCACATCAATTTTTATCATTTTTTACTATACTTTATATTTATCAATGCTATTAACACAATAAATTTTAATTAACAATTTTTTTAATTTCAAAAATAAAAATAAATAAATTTATATATAATTTTATTTTTTAAATTAATATAAACAAAAAATTATATTTCTTTTATTTTGAGTTACATAAAATAATTTTTTAAAAGTTTAAAAGAATATAGTAATATGAGTGTCTATTTATAAATATAAAAAATTTATAAATTATGATATATCTTTTACATTTGTTTTATTTGTATATTTGAACAAGGTTTCGAGTTCGAGCCTTATAAATGGAGAAAATCAGTATCGAGAGAGTTTTACTTCTTATGGAGTTTGACCTGATTCGAATTCAAATTAATTGAAATTCAAATGAATTATAAAATACGAGATAGTTTAACAAAAAAAAATTATGACTATTTGAATATGTATGAATTAAAAAAAAATGAAAAGAACATTGAGATGTGTGCACCATACCCAATTGGTGGAATAACAAAAAAAAAAATTTAAAGAGATGGCCCGATCGCTTATTCGTTCCATTAAGCAACCAAATGCATGAACAGTCATGTAAAACACTCCATTTGTAAATACTTTATTATTCAGTTGTTTGTTTCTCTCTCATTGTCATGTCACTATGAACGCCCATAATTAAATACCACTATTGATGCTCTTAGAGCATTCTTAATTTTTACTAAACAAATTTATTATAAAGATTTAAAAAGTTTCAAAATTAAAAATTACATCTATATTACAATCTCTAAAATGAGTCTCAAATTTTAAATTTAAACAATAAATTTTTAAATGAACAAATTTAATGTTAAAAGATCTTTTATGTAATCTGTATAATCTGTAAGGTATGAGAAATCTCGTTTATATAAGACAAATAATATATTTATTATTATTCTTTCAATTTATAGTACAATTGTTTCGTTACATGTGACCTTGAATTGTATATCTGAATTACGACAAGTGATTTATTTATATTTCTTTCAAACGTATAATATATTTGTTTCGTTATACTTAATTTTGTAAGTTATATATTTATATTTTTTTCAACATATATAATAGTTATTTGTTATACATGAGTTTGAATTTGATATCTGATTTAATCATATATGCGAAATTATACTTGTTATGTACTTTTATAGTTTCTGAATTGTGGAAACAATTTTAAATTTTAAAGTTTCCACTTACCGATTAAATTATCGACATAATGCTTAAGTAGACTGAAGTCCGTTTCGTATTATACGAGAACTGCCCTTGAGATAAAGTGATATGTAACATGTTTGAGTGTGAATTTAAAGTGAAAATTACTTCGAAATTATAGATTCTCTTTTAATTGTGGACTCCATAAAAATTATAACTATTTTATTTGTTCAAATTGTTGATGCACCCCTACTTATATTACTAGTGCTTAAAGAATTATATTTACTGATATAAGAATTGATGATGTAATATAGTTCTTGCTTAAGTGATGTAAAAGAACTTAGAAAAATATCCAATCTGTTAGGTGGATATATTATGCTATTGTTAAGCAAGGATTTTGATTACAAGTGAAGACTATTCTCATCAATCAGAAAGGATCTTAAAGTTCTGAAGAAAGTTCCAATGATAGTCTTGCTTATAGTTATATAAGCAAGGACTGATGCAACAAGAATGCCAGAAAAAGGACTTTACCTCTTGCCCTTCTCGGTTAACTTCTAGAAGGCTTTTTGAAAAACACGAGAAGAGAAAATAACGACTATCTTTTTGAACTAAGTAAGGAACAGTTGTAAAGGTACAAGTCACTATCAAGACAGTACAACTCCAATGGATCTATTTCAAATTCTCAACGAATAGATTTTTGGAATAGTATAAATAGGAGTCATAAATTTCATTTATGTGATCTAAACAACCAAGAAATTGCTCTGACAATCTGACATCTTAAAGAGTTCAGCAAAACACATTTCTTCACCTGAACAAGTGTTATCTAACCTGTTCAACAAAGAGCTCATTGCTAAGAGATAACAAGCAAGATATTTCATCTGCTATTAGTTTGTGTGACTATCTGGTTTAAGTGTCCTATTGTATTTTTGGACTAAGTGTCCTGCTGTATATTGTTCTGTGTGAACATTCTGAGTGAGTGCCTTCTCAAATAAAGAGAAGAAGAGTGGAGTAGACTTAGATCGAATCACTATAAAAATTCTCTTACTCACTTTACTTTGCTGTTTTTCATCTCCACGTGGAACAAATCATCCTCTAATGCTTATGTTTTCCTAAAAAGCCAAAGACACTTGCCAGATCGAGGAGGAATTGGATCTGGAACTTGCGAAGTTCCTGCCGAAGAAAGTGGAGAAAGTAAAGTTGAATCTATCAGCAAAACAATCTCCATTCATTCAGCAGAGTGAGATCCTCCTGCTAAAACTAAGGGTAACAAAAATGATACCTTGATAAAACACAAAATCCCTGCTGATCGTAATCATAAGTAGGAACATTGTGCTAAATGGACCAAAGGTGGAAAGTTTAGCAAGAACCATGTTCTCTTTGCTCATCGTTACAACAATGCAAGGAATTTGGAATTTAGCATAGGTTGGGTTAGGAGCAAACACTGGAAACCACCTCAATCAAAGAGAAGGAGTAAGTAACACACACAACACAACATGATGTATTTGAGATGTTATTGCTGCCATAAGATTGGTCACATTGCTTCTCTTTGTCTTGCTGATCCTTACTATACTGTTGGGTTTCAAAGACCAAAAATGAGACAAGTATGGGTCCTCAAGGGTGCTACCTAACCGGACCCAGTCTTGCTGGGTACCAAAGTGACTCTGCTTATGTATTGTAGGTTGTGAGCAAGGAACAAATTTGCTACTTGAATAGTGGATGTTCAAGACACATGATAGGAGACAAAGTCTTGCTCACTAATTTTAAGGAGAAAGATGGACCTCATGTAATTTTTGGAGTTAATAGTTCAAGAAAAAAAAAGGGATATGGTTCAGCAGGAAATGGAATAGTTTGCTTCAATAAGGTTGCTTATGTGGAAGGTCTCAAGCATAACTTGTTTAGCATAAGTCAGTTGTGTGACAAAGGGCATAAAGTCACCTTTTTAGACAATCAATGTCAAGTAAGAGATCTTCAAACAAATTCTCTGAAGTTTTCTAGCTCAATAAATGACAAGTAGATTTGGCTAAACTAAGTCCTACTGAAACAACTCGCTTTCTTGCTAAAACTTTAGTAATGCTAGTTGGTTATGGCATAAGAGACTTTCACACTTAAATTTCAAAACGATTTCAAAACTCGCTGCTAAAGAACTAGTAAAAGGTTTACCAAAATTTTCCTTTGAAAAAGAAAAATCATGTAGAGCTTGCCAATTTGGTAAGCAAACAAAACAATCTTTATTAAGCAAACCTGAAAAATCAAACTTTATGCCTCTCCAACTATTACATCTTGATGTGTTTGGCCCTATATCAACTAGTCTTTGTGGAATGAAATATGTATTCACTATTGTGGTTGATTTCACAAGATATACATGGGCATTATTTCTTGCTCACATGAATGATACATTAGCAGAGTTTGAGAAGTTCAGCAGATAAGTGTAAAATGAGAAAGAACTCAGAATCAAGTCAATAGAGAGTGACCATGGAAAAAAATTTGACTTTGGAGGCTTTACTGAATTCTGTGATAAGCAAGGAATATCTCAAAACTTTTCAGCACCAAGAACTCCACAACAAAATGGAATGGTTGAAAGGAAGAATAGAACCTTGGAAGAAGCAGGAAGAACATTGCTTGTTAATGCTAGACTCCCTGAGTATTTCTGGGCAGGAACAATGAATACTACCTGCTATACGTAAAATCATTCTCTCATACATCCAACTCTAAGCAAGACTCCATACGAGCTATGGAAAGGAAGAAAACCCAACATCAACTATTTTCATAACTTTGGATGTCCCTGCTATGTTCATAACAATGGTAAGGAATACTTAACTAAATTTCAAGAAAAATCTAATTTTTCTTAGGGTATTCCACTCATATCAAGGCTTTTCGTATTTTCAATAAAAGAATTCTAACACTTAAAGAATCTATCCATGTAGTATTTGATGAATCTAACCATGAGGAACCAAGTGGTTTACTCCCTCTTATAGCTGAGCAGAAACATGATAAAACTCAACAAACTCTAGAAACTAAGGAAGATCTTGCTAAAGAACCTTCAGAAGGCAATATTCTGAAAGAAAGTACCCTTGCTGAAGTAAAAGATGATGAATCCAACTTGGAGGAACTAAAGCAGCAAGACATTCGAATGGATTTATTAAGGAGAATGAAGTGGACCAAGTCTCACTCAAGAGATTTGATAATTGGCAATCCCACAAGTTCAGTAAACACTAGAAGATCTGCTCAAAATAAAAATAGTTTTCTAAGTTTCCTATCTCAAATGGAACCAAAGAAAATTGATGATACTCTTGCTGATGCTGATTGGATCCTTTCTATGCAAGAAGAGCTAAACCAGTTTAGTAGGAACGTAGTTTGGAATCTAGTTCCCAGACTAAGAAATCATACAGTAATAAGCACCAAGTGGGTATTCCGGAATAAGATGGATAAAGATGGAATCATCACAAGGAACAAAGCAAGACTTGTGGTCAATGACTATTCACAAGAGAAATGAATTGATTATGATGAAACCTTTGCTCCAGTAGCAAGACTCGTAGCCATAAGAATTTTTCTTGCATATGCTGCTTATTAAGGCTTCAAGGTGTTTCAAATGGATGTCAAAAGTACCTTTCTGAATGGGCAACTTCAGGAGAAAGTATACATTGAGAAACTTCTAGGTTTTTCTGATCATTCTCATCCTAACCATGTATATAGGCTTGAAAAAGATTTATATGGTGTTAAGCAAGCACCAAGGGCATTGTACGACACTCTATCTTCCTTTTTAGTTAATGAAAGATTCAGTAAATGTAAAGTTGACACCACTTTAGTTATTAAGAAGCATAATAATACAAATTTATGTAGACGATATAATATTTGGTTCTGTTGACGAAAAAGTTTGTGCAAAATTTGTTAAGCTTATGCAGAACAAATTTGAGATAAGCATGATGAGAGAGTTAAATTTCTTTCTTGGACTTCAAATTAATCAAAGTAGTGATGGAATTTTCATAAATCAATCCAAGTATAACAAAAACCTGCTTAAGAAGTTGGGATTGGAGACAACAAGTCCTATGAAAACTCCCATGTCATCAACAACAAAGTTGGATAAAGATGAGCAAGGTAAAATCGTAGATATAACATGCTATCGAGGTATGATCGGATCCTTACTTTACTTAACTGCAAACAGACCTGACATTATGTTTGCTACATGTATTTGTGTACGTTTTCAATTTATCCCCAAGGAATCACATTTAACTTCTGTTAAAGAGATTTTTCAGATATCTTAGAGGAACTCCTAACTTAAGAATATGGTATCCAAAAGATTCAAACTTTGATCTTGTCGGATATTCGGATGCTGACTTTACTGGGTGTAAAATTGATCAAAAAAGTACAAGTGGTACATGCCAATTTTTAGGTGGAAGACTTGTCTCATAGTTTAGCAAGAAGCAAAATGTTGTATCAACATCCACTGCTGAAGCTAAGTACATATCAGCAGGAAGCTGCATTGCACAAATTCTATGGATGAAAAATCAACTTGCTGACTATGGATTTGATTTCAAGTCTATCCCCATATTCTGTGATAATACTAGTGTTGTAGCCATTGCTTATAATCCTGTTTTACACTCTAGGACTAAACATATAGATATAAGACATCATTTCATTAGAGATCATATACAACAAGGTACTACAGAGATAAACTACATTCCTATTGAAAATCAATTAGCAAACGTTTTTACAAAACCCTTGGATGAAAATCATTTTAACAAACTGATAAGTGAATTAGACATGCTAAATTTAAAATAAGTGTCTGTTGTACTAACTTTTTTCTCTTAAGCAAGGACATATGTCCTTACCAGTACAATGAATTCTCTGCTCAGGTGAAGAAAAAGATCCTGCAGATAACTGAACAACACATTTTCAATGTTGTTGTGTCAATTTACTCCATCCTGTTGAAACCTCAAAGATGTTGCTGATAAAGGTTACCTGTTGACATTGAGCATCATTCATTAATGCCTGTTGTCCCAATCTATATCGACCCTGCTGCAAATTTCACAAAAAGGGGAGCCTCCTCAACAAAACTGTTGTTTCAGAAACTAAGTCCAAGACCTTGCTTATGATGTAAGCAAAGGACATTCTTGTTGCTTACAAGTTCAAACTCCCTGCTTATTTCCGGCTCCAAGTGGTAACTACAAGACCAGCAAGGACATACATATTTCTGTTGTCTATAAGCAGTATATATTTTATTTGTTGTATTCTATCAATCCTTATCACCAGCAAAGACATTCAATCACATCTTGTTGATATCTCAATGACTTTGTCATTTTTGATAGTTATTTCCACTTTCACGGCTGTAAAAATAGCCCATTATTACTTTAGCCGTTTATTTTCTCTCTCTGCATTTAATGTCACTCTGCCCCATTATCTATTTACGACTATTGTTTTTTCAGTAATTAATTCTCACCACTACCCATGTATTTTTCTCCCACTAACTCCTCCACTACTCATCTCAGTAAATACTCAAAACCTCTTCAACTTCTTTTCACCCTTCTCATTTTTTAACCTTTTATTGCTCTCAACTCTTTCTAAAACAAAAACTCTCTCTCTCTAAACTTCTGCCGAAATCACCGTCTGTCAACCCTAAAACCACCACTTTTTCTCACTAAACACAACAGGATGACAAACTGGCTAGATAAAATTGAGTCCGAGTCTATTATTGACGTAGACTCCTTTGCTGATGATCAATAAGATGCTAATATCCATGAAGCTATTATGATGCTGAGGAATAGCGGGATCCGATATGTGATCTCTGTTGATTGCCCGATCTATGAAGAAGTAATCAGAGAATTTTTCTAGGGTGTACAAGTCAGAGACAACAACATCAATGGGCAAGTTAATGGACAACAAGTATTCATCATAGTAGCAAACATCAGGGACACGCTTCAGATGACAAGTTAGAGTTTGTTACCCCCGTCTACCCCAGTCCCTACTGTACTTGAAGACCATGGGTATGTCAGAAATCACAGCACCAAGAAGAGGAAGGATTTCTTGAAGAAATGGGACTTCCTCATGGATATCTTCCATAAGACCGTGTTGTGTAAGTTCACCTCATAAGATGAGGCATCAACAAGGATCATCTCTCTTGTATCCCTGCTGAAGTCTGAGCAGGAAATCAACTGGGCCCAGATTTTCTTCGATTTGCTTAAGGAATTCTTCTCCAGCAAGAAGAAAACAAAGATTAGACATGTGCTAACACTGTCCCTGTTGCTCAAAGATATTCTTGGAGACAATTTTCTAGTAGGGACCAAATCCAACAAGCAATCAAAGAGCAAAACCATTACCCCCTCCATTTTGCAAAATTATGAACGTAATCCTGTTGCGCTTGCAAAGGCTGCTGCAGAAATAAGAATGAAAAAAGCAGCAGAGTATGCTAAAGTTCCCGCTGAAAGACAGCAGGATGTGTAATGTCCTACTGTAGGACAACCTGCTGTTGGTATGACCAAAACTAGCAGAAAAAGAAGAGTTGCTACTCAAATACAGCGGTCGAAAAAGAAAACTAAGGCAGTTGCTGCTGATCCAGATTTTGATCCAGCCACCCTCGCCTCCGAGGAAAGAGAAATGTATGATTTCTTCATGGAATTGTATGATGAAGACACTGCTGCTTAAGTCATTGCTCAAGGAGGATCAGATGTTGAGCCTCCTACTGATGAAGAGCAAGAACCAAACCAATAGGAAATTCCCATTGTTGTTCCCATTTCTATCGTATCAACAGGTGATGAACTTTTCAAAAAAATTGACAATTATCATCCTGCTACCAAGTCACCAGTGGATGCTATTGCTACTCAGAAGAGTTCATCTGATGAACTTTTTCAAGAAACCGATGCTGTCATCAGGGATATCATTGTTGTTGATCAACCTACCCTCACTGTTGAACTACCATTAGTAAGTGATGCTGCCACGCCTACTGAATTGGTGAGCATCATTGAAGTCCTGGAGCTCGTTGACACACCTAACAGTGTCATAAGTCCAGAAGCTAAGGATAATGTTGCTGATGAGGAGATTAGTGGAGAACAATAGCATACCAACTTACGTCTTGCTGATTTGATCAAACCAGAGCCAATCACAAAGGAAGACTTCTATAATGATCAATCAACAGAAACCACAACAACCAAACCTTCTGTTGCTCGATGACTTGTCTTGCCTCCCTTTGCTATTAGAGAAAGTGTGCAGCCTTTAAAAAGAAAACACATTGCTGTGAAGGGAAAGGGCAAAGCAAAGAAGACAAAGTCAAGTAGCAGCAACTTTGAAGACAACTCTAATGATGTTCTTGCTAAAAGAAAAATGGAACAAAGATCTGAAGAACTCATCAGAGCCTTGATGATTGAAGATGCAGAACAAGTTGGCCTGGATCCCAAGGCCTACCTTGCTGAACATTTCTTGGAAGGACCTAGTGGCCTCTCCCTAACACAAATGCTAACTGAGGGGAAGCCTACTGACGAAGGGAAGGACCATGATGGAGATGTCAACATTCTTTCTCCTAAAGAGGAGCTTGCTGTTGCGAGGGAGCAAGTTATACAGAAGAAGTCAGACATCGAGGAAATGGCCAAGGTAACTGCTGTTGGAATCAAGATGGTCAAAAGAGTCCTAACTGAAGACAACAACTTTGACCTCCAAAATGACTATTGCCTTCTGGATTTTAATCTTGACCTCACAATAAGGCATTTTCGATGGATCTTGCTGAAGAGATTGAAAGAGCTTGATTTTGATGTACCTGTTAGGCACACATCTTACTACACTCGTACAAAGAAGGAAATTGTGCTCTATAAGCACTTTCTGGATCAGATGCTTGCTGAAAAATCAAAGGACTTCATTGTTGAGAATGTAAGATGCATTTATGGAACCTCAACAATCTCTAGAAGATAACTTCCAGAAGAAATCATTCCATCTGAGGCTTCAGGAAGAAGCAGACGATTATGGCTTGGGTTGACAGATGATTTCTTCTCCTATATGCTACCTGTTGAATTTATTCTCTTTCTCCCTATGTTTCATTCATACTAGTATGGAATGGGCATGCGAGCTATATCAGACTCTTTCCGCCGATCTCTGAATTTCATGGTACACATTGAAAATCTTTGGAGGGCCGCTTGGAACATGATTGACTCAGCCCTACATGCTAATGACATTGCTTTATCTTTGCCAGCAGACTTCAAATGGACATGTTGCCAACATTCCTGTTGCTGAGGGATATATTCCTCCTGTTGACCCCTCTTTTGAAGACTTTACGTGTGCGAGAATTAGAACTTTTGCTTCTGGGAAGTCCACTATCCCAATCAGGCTTGAAGACTTCTATCCTTCTACGTCTCCTTTTGCTGCCTCCAAATCTACCAAGTTAGCTCGCTCGCATTCCAAGTCAACAAAGAGAAGGCTTGCTGAACTGGACTCCAAAATGGATAAGGTCTTAATAAGTCTCAACTCACAGCCTGTTGAGTCTGCCCAGAGTTCCAAGGCTCCTTCTGCTTCCTCTGAGCTTGAAGATCGGATTAACGAAATAGAGCATAAGCAGGATCAAATCTTGTTCACCCTTAATAAGCTGATTGATTTTTTTCCCTCTAATGGATGATGATATCAAAAAGGGGGAGAGAGATCAAGATGCGGCAGCACAACAACGAGATCAAGACTTAACTCATGTTCCTCATGTTCCTGCTGCGACTCCTACTGCTGCCAAAAGAAGTACATATTCCTGACTCTGTTGTACAAATTCTGAATCATTTTCCGTACATGAGACTTTAGAAGTCACTTGAAGAAGTAGATGCGATGACAAAGAAGTCAGGGCTTGTTGAAAGTCTCAAACTGCTTGTGGGTATTAAAGATTCTGAATCCAAGATCAAGCAGTATGAGTTAGAAATGAAAAAGCTCAGAGATCAACAAAATGAAAGGGAATACAACCGAAAGAAAGAAAGGACGGAGAGGAGAAAGCAAGAGAAGGAAGCTCTGAAATGAGAAAGGGAGGAGGCTGAAGAAAGGAGAAGGCTAGAACTGCTGAACTTTAGAGAAGAAGAACAAGGATATGAAGGATCTGCAGAAAATGAAGATTAACAAGAATAGTATTTTTAATTTTTTCTTATTGTTTCTTTTTTCATTTTTTATTTATTCGTGTACTTCAATTTTTATTATTATGAAATGAATCTTGTTGCTTGCTGAGGTGATCAAAATAACTCATTTTGACATCATCAATTAGGGGGAGATTGTTGATGCACTCTTGCTTATATTACTAGTGCTTAAAGAATTATATTTACTAATATAAGAATTGATGATGTAATATAGTACTTGTTTAAGTGATGTAAAAGGACTTAGAAAAATATATAATCTGTTAGGTGGATATATTATGTTATGGTTAAGCAAGGATTTTGATCACAAGTGAAAACTCTGCTCATCAATCAGAAAGGATCTTGAAATTGTGAAGAAAGTTCCAAGGATAGTCTTGCTTATAGTTATATAAGCAAAGACTGATGCAACAAGAATGTCAAAAAAAGGACTTTACCTCTTGCCCTTCTCAGTCAACTTCTAGATGACTTTTTGAAAAACACTAGAAGACAAAATAACGACTATCTTTTTGAACTAAGCAAGGAACAACTATAAAGGTACAAGTCACTATCAAGATAGTACAACTCCAACGAATCTATTTCAAATTCTCAACGGATAGATTTTTGGAGTAGTATCAATAGGAGTCATAAATTTTATTTATGTGATCTGAACAACCAAAAAATTGCTCTGACAATCTGACATCTTAAAGAGTTCAGCAATACACAATTCTTCACCTGAACAAGTGTTATCTAATCTGTTCAACAAGGAGCTCACTGCTAAGAGATAACAAGTAAGATATTTCATCTGCTATTAGTCTGTTTGACTATCTGGTCTAAGTGGCCTATTGTATTTTTGGACTAAGTGTCCTATTGTATATTGTTCTGTGCGAACATTTTAAGTGAGTGTCTTCTCACGTAAAGAGAAGAAGAGTATAGTAGGCTTAGACCGAACCACTATAAAAATTCTCTTACTCACTTTACTTTGTTACTTTTCATTTACCTTGCTTATTTCCTTTATTCTTACTTTTCTCAGTCCCTGTTAAACTCATTTAGTAAAGACTTGCTGACATTGCTGCCTTAAGCCATTGGTCTAAAAACTGAGGGATTTTTTGCTATAAATTTCGCTGCTATCTCTTTTTAAAATATAAGAAACCTTTTGAATAAGTAAGAAGTGTCTTAAAATTGCAAGTTGTATAAACAAGACTTAAAACACTATTCAACCCCCCCTTATAGTATTTTTTCCTTTGGGACCTAACACATATAAAATTCATATTGTAAATTCCTAAGTCTCATGTTATAATATCATGTTGTTTTCTCAGTGAGATAGTCGAGAACTTGTAGAAGGGGGGTTGAATACAAGTTCTTTGAAATCTTTTTCGATTACTTATTCTTCAAGAAATTAATGATTACTTGCGGAAATAAAGAACACGAATCAATTTATAAACAATTGTTTGTTTTTGATTTTAACAATTGAATACAATTCTAACAATCACAACAATGTGATCATCAGCTTTTTTTCTATTCTATATATGAAAAGATACAAACTATGAAAAACCTATACAACTTCAAATTACAATTTTGTAAAACTAATTACAGCTACACTTAAAAAAACTGATTTTTCAGTTTTTTCTATTCTAAATTAATACTGATTCAGCTTCCTTATTCGAATCAAATACAATCTTTCCTTTTTTTGATTAGGAAGAGATTTCTGGTTAGTTTTCTTACCAGCTACGTCTTCAATAATATATTGAACTACGTGGAAGACATTCCTTTTAATTCAAACTCTGTATCTCTTAGGAAATAAATCACTATTAGTCCCTGATGCTTCATCTTTAGTCTCTGGTGACGTCATCAATTAGTCTCTGGTGCTTTTAGTCCCTGATGATGTCAGATTGTGTAGTCTCCGATAGAGTTATTTAGTCTCTAATGCTTTAAGGCTTAGTCTTCGATGACGTAAGCTTAGTCTCCGACTCTTTTAGACTTAATCTCTGATGACGTAAGCCTTAGTCTCCGACAGGCAAGACTAGTCTCTGATAGATAAAAAATTCTTAGTCTTTGACAAGATTTCCTAGTCTCCGACAAACCTTTTTGTAAACTCCAACGGATCAAATACACATTTCGACTTGCTGAACCTTTGATACTCGATTCCAGCAGTTACTTACAAATAAGAAATAATTATATCTCTTTACAAAGAATGAATGAATTACAAACAAAGAGCTAACTACTGGCTACAAAATTTCAGTGTTACTAATTAACACTTTCTATACATTTGTACTCTAAGTAATCTAAAGACAATCATCATCAAATATTCTAAAACCTAGCACCTATCATACTTTGTGTTGAAATATATTACTTGATAAACATTATTCTCTCATCCTTGCCAATATTAAATTTACAAATGGTGTAAAATAAAATAATTATGTGAATAAAAGAATAGAACAAATCTTTATTCATTATAATTATGTTATGAGACTAGAAGACTTCTGCCGTAGAATTATCAATGCCTGAAAGGGGTTAGGACTTGCGTTTTGTTAGATATGTTTTAATTTTTTTCCTTTGGTGATGTCTCAAACTCAGTTGAATTTTTGGGACTATCACAATTTATTATATATAGAGGATGAGTTTGTTTGTAGGATTTGATCGATGTGATTAATAGTGCCTTCGGACTAATAATACCTTTGTTAGAACAATATAAGCTCAAGTATTTGTAGGGGGGCGGGGGGGATGAATACAAACACTACAAACTTTTTACTCTTTTTAAGCTTTAGACGACACTGACTGGAAACAGCTACAAAGAACAGAAAAACTATAAAATATGAACACACAGATTCAAGTTAAAATAGTTGTACTAAAACTTGATGTTTTACTGAAAATCTGTATAATTACAAATGTGATTAAACAGCTACAAAATCTGTAAAAAAATTACAGCTTCTAATTCACACTCACTAGCTTCTAACTTTCTTTGAAATATTTCTCTCAAGATATATTACAAAGCTGCCCTAGTGATTTGTGTGCTTCTTTGTTTGTTGATCTGTTAGATTGATCTATCACTTCTTCTGGTTTGTAATGAAAACTCCTTTGCATATATAGAGATTAGTGGTTGAACTCACGTGCTGACAGACGTGCTACTTTTCTCAACTCAGCTGCATATATGTCACATCGATGTCCTTTGTGACAGACTGCTGCTGCTTTTTGTTGCTTCTTTTTCTTTCCTTGATCTGCGTGCATTTAATGTTCGAGAGTTCTCATTGGACCAAACAAACTTCAAGAAATATCTTTCCAGTTAATATCTCTTGCTTCTATAACAAGCTTTGTTGATTTGAGTGTTAGTCCTAATAATGGGTGCATGCTGTCATAACCATCCTCTGACGACAAGCCCTGATGAACTTGATTAGTGCTTCTGGATCCCCTAATGACAAGTCTTGTTAAAGACTGGATCAGGGCTTCAACCTTCACTTGAGTTTCACTCAGTGCTTCTTGATCCACTGATGTTATTGCTTACGACATACACTGATGGCTTCCACTAATGCAGTGTTGAACTTTCCCCCTGACGGGTTACCCTAATGGGTTAGCCTGACATTGTCATACCCTGAAGTTTTACCCTGACAGATGACATGACTTGATCATGCCCTGACGCATTCCCCCTGATGAGTTTGTCCAGCCACTGCCATATCCTGACGCGTTCCCCTGACGGGTTGGTCTGCCTTTGTCATCCCCTGATGGGTTCCCCTAACGGTTTCTTAATCAACGAAACTTTGTTTGGAATATCTGATGTGCGGAATACTTTGACTATTTTCGAGTAACATCAGACATTCCTCTTCATTTTATCAAGTCCTTTAGATGTTCCATTTTACGACTTGTCTTGTGAAGTGATTGATCATCCACTAATGAATAAGTTTATCATCAGTGGATGCAAAACTTGTGCTGATATTAAGGTTTATAAAGAACTTTAAATATTTACAGATGCACAAATTATTTTCTAAACATCATCATCATTATTTAACCCTAACAACCTTAAGACTGGATTAAGATTCACACAAAATTGAAATATCAATTCCATCGGGTTAAATTAAGAAACGCATGTTACCCCTTCCCTTTAGATTTAATCTCTTATGTGGAGTATTATTTTCAAAAATTAAACTATTAGTCCAATTCTGTGTGCTGAAACAAATATAGTATTATTTCATAAAATTAATTAATCAAATTCTAAATGACAAAATAAGCTCATAACTATTTTTTAAATAAGATTAAATAATCTAATCTCATCCCTAATCTTACAAACAAATACTGTCACATAGATATACAATTCTAACATTTCCTGGTGGCGGCCCCCGTCAAGGCTGTGGGCTCCTTGCGAAAAGCGAGGATACCAGTTATGCTGGTACGATCAATTAAGCTTCATATTTAAATTTATTTAAATTTGTAGACCGTAAATTTTTTAAATTTATTTCGGATTAAAATTCTTTATTTTAAAAGACCAAACATATAAGACTCATTCAAAAACTCGACTATAATAATAAGAAAGATAAAGGTTGAGAAAATATACACAACAAAAATTATTATATATACCTGAAAATTATAAAAACTATATATCCTTTTTAAAACAAAATAATTTACGATTCCAAAAGAAAAAAAATACAATAATCTGAAAATAAACAATTAGGAAAATAAATCAAAATTAAACAAAAAGTGCTCATGGAGTGCAGTACACTTAACATACACAAATTTAACTCATTATAAAAATAATAGTAAATAACTTGTGTTATTTATGGGCTTATTTGCTAGTATGTGTGTAACTGCATAGAGGCTAGAAGTGTAAATGAATTGAGTTGATCAACCATTTGGCTTGGCCAAAACTTGTTTGAACTCCTAGTTTTTGTCCAAAACAAAATTCTCAATTTGGTTTTACCAAAAGTTTACGTAAACTTGACTACTTTATAATATAAAATTCATGTTTGATTACGGTGATATGAGTTTTTTTGAATTCTATCCGTCTCAAACTATTGCAATTAAAGAAATCTTATCATGTAGTTGAATATTG
The DNA here is from genome assembly GCA_014636745.2 of Centella asiatica. NCBI lineage: Eukaryota > Viridiplantae > Streptophyta > Magnoliopsida > Apiales > Apiaceae > Centella > Centella asiatica. The sequence continues at coordinate 19,769,138 of CM025785.1, forward strand.
TAATGAAAAGTTAACCAACAATTATTACTATAAATATATAATATCAAAAAAATCATGTACATATCTCAAAATTAAAGTATCACAAATAAAAAAGAATAATCAATAACTAACAAAATAATCAAAAATTAAATAATAATTAAAAATCTACAACAAGTTATAGAAATGACCAAAATTAAAATATCACAATAAAATAATTAATAAAGAATAAAATCAAATCATAAATTTAGAATTAAGAAATTATTTTAAATTAATATAAAACAAAATATATTAATACTAGGTCATGGTTATTATTTTAGATAATTATAATAAGTAAAAAAGTTTATAATTAAATGAAATAATAACATATTAAATAACTCATATCTGGAAAAAAAACGCTCATTAATTTTTAAATTTATAAATATCTAATTTTAAAAAAATGAGATTTATGAAATTAAAAAGAAAAGTAAATTATTTTTCACTTTATAAGAGTAATATTAATGTGTTTATTTCCAAATTATTTTTAATATTAATTTATGTGAATTTAGATTATATATATTATTCTCTTTATCTCTCTTTTATTCACTACATAATAAAATTTTATATAAAATTATTTGATATATATTATATAAAATTTACATATTAATTTTTAATTCTTTAATATGTGTGAATATCTGTTAAAGGTTTACATAAGAGGGAGTATCGTTAAATTTCTCGAGGAGTACCACCACCACGACCACCACCATCACTGCGTCCATTTCACGACGAACCAAAACGTTGACCCCGTGACCCAACCCCCCCCCCCCCCTTCCCCCCCTCCCCCTGTTTATTATTATCATTAAAATCCAAATCTCGATGTTTTTTATGTGGTTTTTCTTTCTACCACCACCACCACTGCGTCCATTTCACGACGAATCAAAACGTTCTCAACCCCCCTCCCCCCTCCGTTTATTATTATCATTAAAACCCAAATCTCGATGTTTTTTATGTGGTTTTTCTTTCTTAGAGGAAAGAAATGTTGTGCTGACGAAATAAGTCAGATTTTCACATTTCTTCGTCTTCTTCTAGTAACTCTCTCAGTTATTATGGATGATTATACACGGAAAAGAAAAAGTCTTTCTTTTCCAGTAATTTATTTAATCCTCCTACGTATAATAGTATCACATATCTTTTTTATTATCGTATATTATTCATCGTCCCCAACCACATACAACCAACATCATTGATATATACAATCAGAAATTAAGAAACAATTGAGAGCCGTCCGTATCTAAATTTATCTATTTTCTTCCTGTATATTCTTTTAATAAACTATTGCAGAAAACCACAATGGTCCATTAGTCCGGCCGTGACGCCAAATCCTATCCACTATTTCAGAGATTTGTGAAAAGATTTGATTTAAAACCCATCTGACGGGTCTGCTTTTCTTCATTATTTTTGGGTAAATTGGTTTATCACCACCCAAAATCCACTACAATCTCGCACCCACCATTACTAATTAATCCACGTGTATGGGGCAGTCTTCCTCTACTCAGGGCTTTTCTGCTTCTTCCTCCGGCCTGCGCCTTGTTCCGCCGTCTTACCACCGTTCTGTCTCTCAAATTTTCTCCGTCATGCAGTCTAACAATGGGTTTTGTGATGCAGACGGGTTTGTCGGCGATGTTGACATGATATCGGAGCTACCCGATGAGTGTCTGGCCTTGATTTTTCAGTTTCTGAGCTCCGGCGACCGGAAAAGGTGTTCCCTTGTTTGCCGGAGGTGGTTGCGAGTGGAGGGTCAGAGCCGTCACCGTATTTCTCTCAACGCCCAGGCGGAGCTGCTGACTGTCGTGCCGGAGTTGTTTTCTCGGTTTGACGCCGTCACGAAGCTCGCACTCCGATGCGACCGTCGATCTAAAAGCGTGAATGACGAGGCTTTGAGTTTGATCTCTTTGAAGTGCCCTAACCTCGCGCGCCTCAAGCTCCGTGGCTGCCGCGAGCTGACCGACCTCGGTATGGCCGACTTTGCCAAGAACGCCAGGTATTTGAAAAAATTCTCCTGTGGATCTTGTATGTTCGGTGCTAAAGGCATGAACGCTTTGCTCGATAACTGCTCGTCTCTCGAGGAACTCTCCGTTAAGCGCCTCCGTGGCATCTATGACGGTGGCGCCGCCGAATCGATTGGTCCGGGCGTCGCAGCGGCTTCTTTGAAATCGATCTGTTTGAAGGAGCTTTACAATGGTCAGTGCTTTGGACCGCTCATTATTGGATCAAAGAATTTGAAATCTCTGAAATTATTGCGTTGTTTAGGCGATTGGGATAGCATTTTGAAAATGGTTGCGAATCGAGAGAATAATTTGATTGAGATTCATTTAGAAAGGCTGCAAGTGAGTGATATGGGCCTTTCAGCTTTATCGAATTGCCCCGAATTAGAGACGTTACATATTGTCAAAACTCCTGATTGCACAAATGCTGGAGTTGTATCTGTTGCGGAGCACTGTAAGCTATTGAGAAAGCTTCATATCGATGGTTGGAGGACGAACCGGATTGGCGATGAAGGCCTAATTGCTATTGCTAAGAATAGTGTTAAACTTCAGGAGTTGGTTCTTATTGGTGTTAACCCTAGTTCAGCTAGTCTGGGAGCTATTGCTTCCAATTGTCAGAATTTGGAAAGGTTGGCACTTTGTGGTAGTGAGACAATTGCTGATGCCGAAATCTCGTGTATTGCTGCAAAATGTGGAGCCTTGAAGAAGCTTTGTATCAAGGGGTGTCCTGTTTCAGACCAAGGGATCGAAGCATTTGCTTGGGGATGCCCGAATTTGGTGAAAATTAAGGTTAAAAAGTGTAGAGATGTGACCAGTGAAGTCGCTGATTGGCTGAGGGTGAAGAGGGGTTCATTGATGATCAGTTTGGATGTGAGTGAGGTTGAAGTGGAGGCAGTGGATGCCAGTGCAAGTGATAGTGGAGTGCAAGAGGATGGTATGGAGTCTCCACCGACGGTGAGCCAAGAAATTGTTGGAGCAGCTAATGCTAATGCTCCGTCAAGTAGCACCACACGACCACCTGCTTCCAAGTTAAGGTTTGGCCTTTTTGGAGGTAGGAGTTTTGTGGCTTGCACTTTTAGGAGATGGTCTAGTCGTAATGGTAGTACTAGCAACGGTAGCCCGTGAGTAATGAACAAGAGTGAAAATGAAAACTCTTTTTTCTATTGACATCTTTTTTTCACCGTTGTTGATCAATCACATTTATGTTTGATTTTCTGTTCTTGTATCCTGAATTGTTTATCATTGTGTATCAAGCCGTTTGCTCAGGACGCAACTGGAAACTTGGAAACACAGTTCTGAGTAAAAATATATGTGCCTGTTGTTTTAACTCCATCTACCTAGTATGTACTTGTAGTTATTGCCCCATTCCGCTCTCATTCGCAAATTGATGTGTTGATGTTGAGCTGGTCTTATTGCTCACAATGTTGCACAAAATAAATTTATGATGCTTTGGGGTTTACAGAGAATTTATGATGTTTTTGATGATGCAAGTATCCTCCTCCTCTGGGACAATGCATGTCCTTGTCATTTACAGATAAATTTATGACGCTTTGGGCAAAATATGCTCTTCCCTATGTTTGCATAACAGTCTTGAGGCCTCTGTCGTCGGAAAGCTACCAAATGAATCTGTTCACGACCGAGAGCCTTTTCTACAACTTCAAGGGGTTGATTTGAGGAGTTAGTTGACTGGTTTCATGTAGCTTATAATTCTTGGCAGCTCGATCACAATAATGTTGCTGTTAAAAAATCTACAACAGTTCAAACTTTTATACCGGATAAACTTGATTGTAGAAACATACAGTGGATTTGATGCCACATTGTCATACTCCTATTCCGTAGGCATTTGATTATCATATATTTCATGTACCTTTTGAGTATCATAAGTCTTGTCTTCTCGATCCTAATTATATTTGATGATGTAGGGCGCACATCCATATGTATAAATGTGTAGCCTCCAATCAGAATAAGTTTGCTTTGTTAGCTAATGATTCAGACTTTCTTTTTTTTGGGGTCATTTCACATTTGTGATGACCATCATCTAATCCATTCTTTAGTAGAGTAATAAGTACTTTAGCTTTGTGTATAATTTATTTTTTCAATTATTTTTGGGTTTTCTCTTCATTGTTGTATTATAAGTTTTGTAATAGAACTGTCGTATACACTTGTCCCCAAGGAAACATCAATAAATAACAATGTGCAATGCCCTTGTTGCCTACCCCATAAATAGATTTAGCATTTTTTTTAAAGTTCCAACTCTTTGTGCAGAATATTACCAAGTAAAAGCCACTTAATTGATCAGACGGAAATTCGGCCTTTTGCTGTCTTTTGACTTTTGAGTAGTTTCAAAATAAAAGAAACAAAAGTTGAATGTTAACTACAAACCGAAGGTCTTCGGTTTCTTTTGGTTGAATTTAGTTGTTAGATGCCACTGATTTGCTTCGTAGGAGAAAGGATTCATTGTTGTAACTTGTAAATATGACTTTTGAATATAGTCAAAAAGCTGAACATGAAAATATCATGAAGTACTACTAGTATTCGTAAATAATTTGAATAGGTAGATATGGTATTTATTGCTTTCGTCAAATTCCTTCCCGAGCAGGGAATAGTGCTGAATATACAATGAGGTCTGCATAATTTTGAAACAGATACACCATTATTTAAATATTCATTTATAATATTGATATTGATGTTGCCTAAAATAAAAATAATAGTATTGAAAGTAGGCAAGTGTTTGGGAACAAAAGTGAAGGCGGATGACCCATTCTGGTAGCTATCTGAGTTGTGAAATATAGACTATTATTATTAATAATTATTACGAGTTTTTCACTTTTTAAATAAAGAAGAGTGAAGACCGCTCGTGAATTGGTCAAATCTTTCTCTTTCTATTCTATGGAGTACTACTTGGAATGAAGCAAAACTGCCCATGTGATGAAAACTATTCTTCATTTGAGGCAAAGAAAAATATATCAATACTCAAACCATTTTTGTTAATAATTCCGTTTAAAGGGTTAATAAAGGAAGACAGAAAATAGAAAGAAGGAATGGGTCATACGTGATAGTTTTCAGAATTAGGTTTTGGTTAATTTAAAATGTATAGGCACTAATTAGAAGTTTAGTACCTAATTGTTTCTAGATTAACATGTTCAGCTGGATGTGACACTTTCATTTAAGAATGGGGTCCTGAGACAGGTTTTTCTCTAGTATTATTGAGTCATTTTAGATTTTTTTTTTTGTTATATAATAGTTACCTTTTAAAAATTCACATACACACTCAAAAATTTATCAACTAATTTGCAATGTTTTTTATTAATATGCAAAACTTGAAATTCTGAACTCCTCAGTTTTGTATTTAATCCTTCTAGGATTGCTACCACCATAATAAAATTTTAATTTTATTTAATAAAAAAAATTATAAAAAGTCGCTTAAAATCATTTGAAAACAGTTTTTCTTGATGACATCATGTTCTAAATGATAATGGGTCCACCTTGCACAATGTACCATCGTGTTGCAAATGATGTGGCACTTTCATTTAGGTGTTGCATGGTATTGCAAATGATGTGGCACTTTCATTTAGGTGTTGCATTGTATTGTATTTTTTTTGGGGTTACATAGATATTGTATTTTTGTTTACACAGTCAATCATTAACCTAATTAATTGTATTTAGTGTCTCTTTGTTTTTGTATCCTAGCAGGTCAGCAGGATAGGAATTATGAGGGAAAAGTAATGAACTAGTTTTTATTTCACTTATTTGTTTTGCTTTTAAATCCTATTAATTCCATCCTCTAACGGTTGGTTTAATTTGAATATTTGTTAGAATAAAACGACACGAGAATATAATAAATTTTACACTATTTATTAAACTATGACGCGATTGAATGAAAATTGTCAAATTCTTTTGCAACCAAAATTTTACGCATAATTCATCATTTTTTTCATTTTCATATTTTCAACGTACTTTTGTACTTTTGTGATACTTGTCTTTCGCTTCTATTTTTTCTTTTTATCTAACAATTTCATTTTTTTTTTGTCATTTTATTTTATTTAACCAAACACAACCTAATATGCTAAAAGTAATTCATTCCGCTTTAAACTTCATGGCAGACCAGGGGTGATATTGTAAACAACTTGATTTGAGTGGTTGAGTCATGATTTTCGGCAAGTAACACAACCAATTCTCCAAGTCCATAGAAAGTAGAAAGCCAGTAGCGCACTCCGAAGACCATCCCCGTTCGAGTATGAAATACTTCATGAGATATAAGAATCAAAATAACTGGAATATTTTCAGTTTGTTTTTATTTTAAACATTTGCCGTTTCTAGGGATACATTGACGTAATTATAGAAATGGTGGTGTTATGGATATCAAATTGTAAAAAAAAATAATATACAAACTGATATAAAAAATAGTGGTTCATAATGTGTCACATGTATTTGTATATATGTGTTTGTTTATAATATTTATGTTCTTTGCATTTTTGTAATAGAAATAAAGTTACATTCCACTTCTATCTCTATAACTATTCAATTTTGGAGTGTTGGTGGTTTTCTCTTTTTTAAACAGTTTTTTTATTCAAGACAGAAATGTCTGGCCTCTTAATTTATAGAGACACTAATTGTCATGTCTGTGCATAGGTCTTCTTTTTGTTGGTAATATTAAGAAATTCATATATTCGTGTTTTTCTGTATATGTGTTTTGTATGTATAAATTATATATTTTTAATTTATGTAAGATAAAAATATCATTTTAATATTTTTTTTAAATGTAATTGTTTTAATATATGAAAATATATTTATCTGCCTTATACATATACAACTTTTTTTTATTGTCTTAGTTGTATTTTTTTATTTTTCAGTCTATTTTTTCAAATATTTTTGAAAGTTTAACATATTTTGGTTCTATTAGTACTTTCCATATTCCAATTTTAAGTCGAAGTAAAAATTAAGTATATTATTTTCATGTTGTGCAACCATATCGTGTTGAATTTGTAGTTGAGAAATTATCATTCATTTGCAGTTGCTTATGTTTTGACTCTCTTATAAAACTGCAATCTGTGGATATCAACATCATGGTTCCGCACCGGCTAAACTTCTAATGAACGGCAGTACACGACATACTTACAACTTGTAATTGACAGAACATACTTCCCACTGCGCAAGCACTCTCAAGTAATTTATAAACTAAACACAGATCTATCATTTCTATTTTAAGAAAAATGTATATGAATTTGAAGGCTGGACATGAGTCCTGCCACATCTGAAAAAATAGGAACCCGCAGACATCCTTCAACAACCAAATGTCGAGGGACCAAAATCAACACAGATCGAAGAAAGAATAATGAAAATTATGTGGTGATGGAATCATGAACCAAAATGCAGGTAGCCATCCATCCTCAAGAAATGCTTTTCTATTTACTTGCTAAGCCAGCAGTAGTTGAACTTCAAATTTTCATGGTGGTTTGCTCACTTTTGCAATTTCACACCGCATACAGTATTAGGATACCTTGGGGAAGTTGGAACTCTTTACTTCTCATTGACGTGCCTTGCGGAAATGTGTTTATCAACAGTTTGAGCTTCGTGCTTTCTCTTGCTCCGCGATCTGCGTTTTGATCTGGAAGCACGTGTCTTTATCTCATGCTTCTCAGTGCTCTCTTGAATGGTGGTTGATTTCTCATGAGCAGGCAATTCAGGAGGAGCGTCTGGCCATGGTGTATGTTTCGCTGGAACAGTAACTTCTAATGGAGGATCGATAATCCACCTGAAAGAGACACAAGGCCAAATTTTAAACTAACTGCATTTTACAAAGATGGAAAAAATTTATCATGCAATTTAGGAGCACCTTTGTTTCTTCAAACTAGCAAGTAAAGAATTGAGGTCAATAAGCATTAATTATAATAAACGTAATATCAAAATACTGCATACAGGTTACACTTTTCTACGAGTTCATACTGATTTCATTAAAGTCAAATCTCAAAAGGATCTTTAAGTGCTTATACTACTTGGAAAACTCAGAGAATCCTGATATAAACCTGATACATAATAAAAAACAATAATATGAATGTACAGGCAATGACAAACAATAATATGAATGTACAGTAAAGGCATGGTACACGTAAACCACCTTTGTGAACTACTTTCCAAATGGCTAGGCATATGGCAGCAGAAACAAGAAAGAACAGAAAAGGCACGGTCAAAGCTAAAATGTAAACTGAGAGAGAGTTTGTGTTCACAAGAAAATAGGGGCTAGGCCAGAAGCTTCACCCAAGGTGTTTTTCTGTACTCTATAGAAACTTCACTTTTGCATGTTTCTTTATGCAGCTTTCTTATGCATATGCATATTAAATTACACACACACGGGAAAACGGGAATCTAGGTTGTAGCCTATTTTCTAAAAATGAGCTGTACTATTTTTTTTTCTTTTCTGCAAAGTTTTTGAGAAAGCCAACCTTATATATAAATAAAACATTAATTACCAAACAGGAACGTCTGCAAATTTTCATAAGTTTTGATGATGCATAAAGTACTTTTAAAACTACATAAAATTATGAAAATTTTACTCATAAAAAGTTGTTCAACTTGCATGATTATATGATTATAAAAATCAACTTGCATGATTATATGATTATAAAAATTATTATGTACATCATAAAAACTGAAGAAAATTTGCAACCTCCTCTATTTTTCAATGTTATTTCTGTCCATATAGTTGGATTTTTAGAGAACATTACAAAATACTAAAAAGATAAAGAATTACTACAGCCCAAATTTAAAAAATAGGCTGCAATATATTTTCTATTTTCCATATATCTACATATCTTTGTGTGTGTAGTGACAAGATGAGATGGGATAGCCTTTCATCTCTCGTCCACTTCCCTACATGACATTTCTGCTACTAATGTCACCACGAAGTGTTCAACGAGGCAATCATTATATAGCCTTTATCGTCTAGGAACAAGGAAATAGAACATGTCAAACACATCCGATATCATCTCTATTCCACAAACATTGACCATGCTTGACATGGTTACGTGCTCCAATAATTTGCTTAAATTTAGATAAATACCAGAAGGGAAATAACCTAATCAATTGTTTGTACATTAATTTTCTTCCCAATACCTGATGTAGAATGTTCACAATCAACCATGATTCATTAAGTAAGGGTGAGAACTGGAAGGGCAAAAGAGAAAATAAATGATGCTCATGCAGTAGGGTGATAGTCTCAAAGTTCCCAGAGGTGAAAGAAGCAATACAATAGCAACAAATAACCAAAAACAAATACAAATGCAATGAAGAAGTAAAACTCCTGACGCAGATGGAGGAATCTTGTGCTTACACTATGGAAATGAGATAAAATCATAAAAATGAGATCAGAGTCTTCGACCTTGTTCCTTAACAGACATTTATAACCTCTCAGGAAATTAAAAGAGAAACTGATGGCTCATAGATATTAGAGAAGACAGGCTGGTTTTTCAAGTTGATATGAACATTCATTTTGCAAGATTTTACATTTTGCAGAAAACCTGAAACAACAGTTTTCTGTTTTCTGAACTTATTATTTCTGTATAACACCCCTTACTACTAACTCCCAAGTTCTCCATCCGTTCTTCATCAGCTACCATTACCTTCAATGGTCACCTTGTTCCTCCATTTCCCTCCTCTCCATCAAGAACCACAGCTCCTCTCTTTCTCATCCTACAGCCTACACTTGCGCTCCCTTAAATTACCCACTCCTTCATAATTAGAGCACAATTAGAGCCTTCAGTTCCTCGTCCCCATACCTTGTCCTATGTCAAGACAACTTAAGGGAATTTTTCACCAAAAAGGTCGTGGAGTATGTCTACAACGACATGGCTGTCAGCATAAGCACAGGTTTCATATTATCTTTTATCATCTCTGAAGATGACAAACATCTCTCATAAGCCAATAATACATGTAGTAGGCATTCCCACCTTATAAATGAACTATTGAACTCATGAACAGGCCACCTCTCTCAATATCCTTTCTCGACTCTTTACGCCCACGTGAAAATTGCCATTAAGTTGACACTAACAAAGTTGAACCTGACTTCCACTTTCCAAGTCAGAAGCCATGGGGATGGGGCAGAAAGGGGGGGTGGGAGGAGAGGATGTTGACAGCCACCTCTGTTGCTTGTAATGAGTTTTTGACTCGTTAATGAGTGGACTTGGTAGGAACAGGTTACCAATGGTGTGTAGGTGGTGAAGTATAATTTGACAAGGCTGCTAGAGATGCTCAAAAGATGGGTATATATTGGATGGTAACAAGCCCTGTGTCACTGAATATATTAATTACATAGTGCATTTGTACCAAGACTAGAGACTGAGGCAAGTGAAGTATGGAATATGAACAATGATCATTGCTTAGATGGTTCTGTATAAAAAATGATCACTGATTAATTACTTAGGTTCAGTGAATTTTGACTAGTTAAGAGCATAATTTTAACTTGATCATAACTCCACTTTTGACTTCCGGCACTCTACAGGTTTCACTAAATGGTACATTAGAGACGCTCTTGGAGTACTGGAAGTCAAATACAAGTAGTAGAATACCCCCTTTGTCCCAAAAATAATGTCTTTTTGATATGATGCACAGTTATTCAGAAATACAATTTATCAACTATGAAATTACTTAAATTTGATATTATATCAATATTTCCCTTCTAATACTTATTGAAAATATGAGATAAGTCTGTCTTATTAGAGAAAGATTTGTTGGAAAGATGAGAGAGGATAACATGAGAAAAATATATAGGAATAACAGATAAAAGGGACAAGAAAACTTCTTTGGAAAGACACTTATTTTCGGATCAAGGGAGTATTTCGTTTGTCTTGATATAAAACAATAATATTAAACCTTTCTCTTGGAAAGCAAGGAAACGAATTCCTACTCCAGTTCTACATTGTGCAACTTTATTGGCTAATATTTCCTGAGAGCACGTACCATAATTTAAATGAATTAACAACTGCATTTGGGCTTTTGAATATTTGTTTTGAGTTAAGGATTTTCATCAACCAAATATACTTATTTTGATTAATATGTTTAGAAAGGCAACGAATTATTTCACTTGATACAATCATCAAGGGGGAGATCGAACTGAACTTGCAGAACAAATAGTATTACCAAAAACAGCACAGACTCAAAGTCCTAAATTTGTAAATTAAGAATCACTCCCCATGCCACATAATTAACAATACGAGTATACTGTACATTCAATTTGAAACAATATCGATTGACAGGTTAAGCATCAATAAAGAGACACAGTAACAACATCAACTGAAAGGCTGAGCACTCATATGGAGACGTAATAACAAGCGCATCAGTAATGATAAAGGATTACCTAGCTGGAAATTTGCTATCTGCACGTGCTTCTACTCGAAGCCACCACAGCATCACTTTGCGCCCACAACTTCCTAGGGGCTCCACTACTGCAGGATCTTTCAATAGAGACAGCGGACTCTCAACATTTTCTCTGCCCTGGAAAACAGTGTCCAAATCCTTGACCCAATCTGACTTCTCTTCTGCTTCTTTCCATAGCAACTTTGAATTCAACACAAAACCAGCCCATTCCATTTTCCTGGGTAGCACAACTGCCCTATCACCAATGTACCTTGCACTCTTCATCGCATATGGTAATGAATTAAAGGTATGCCAGCCTATCAATTTCTCCGACGAATTACATGCAGGACCTTGAATTGGATAAATTGAATCACTCTCCTCAACAGTGTTCTTAACTACTGAAGGTTCTTCATCAGAATTACTGGACTGGACAAGAATACCAACTGAAACAGCACCAATTGCCTTCACCGTTTGGATCTCATCAAAGAGTTCCATGCTATGCATATTACTATCATCCGCAAACATCACAATTCCATCTAATTTCTCTTCTCTAACAACTCTGCTCCATAAAAAATCTACCAATATAATTACAACAATAACAAAATGCTAAACACGATTCAGTCAAAACCGCAATATAACTAGAATCAGTAACTTACCTCAATCCACGAATTCGCATCCGAGTCTCCATCTGGTGGCGATCCTCCCATAAAAGTGGCATCTTCTCATTGAATCCAATGTGCATAATAGAAAGCCCCGACTTGGCAAGCAGTGAGGAAGTCTCACTGGTAGTTCCGCCAGCTTCCACCACGATCCACACGAGATCGTAAGGAACATTCATCAGCGAATGCATTAATCCAGTTAGATGCAGAGTCTGAAATGTCCTTACATATGTAGGAGTGATAACAATCAAAGTTCTAGGGTTTTTGATTCCATACCGAATCCTCTGTTCTCTCTGAACTCTTTCAATTATCTTATGAGCTTTCATGACTTCCTCGGGATTCGGATGCGGCCAAGGCCGTATTAAGATCCCGTGCCGGCCGACCACTACGCCACTAGTGGCGACGGCCGTTCTGTTAACCGGAGATTCTAGATTCGGAATTGAAGTTGAAAAGGGCATTGGTCTTCTACCAACCACCATATCACGGGCTCTGCGGAACGGCGTGGTGGTGTAGATTGTGGTGGTGGTGGAAGTGGTGAAAAAGAGGAAGAAGACGAGACGAGAGAATCTGAAACCGAGAACTAGGCTGATTAAGCAGCATAGTCCGTGAAAGGCAAACCAGAAGACGGTGGCCGGAGATTTGAAGGGGTTGTCGGAGGAGTCCAACGGCGATAACCCTCGGAAGCTGTTACTGCGGCGATTGAGATAGCTCTGCTGCAGCGCAGAGAGCTTCATTTTTTCCCACAGAGACAATGACAGAGAAAAAGGGTCAACTGGGATTTGGGAATTGTTGATGAAGCAGTTGTAACTTGGAAGAAATTGGGGAGGATTTGGTTAAAGATGGTGGGTATGATAGCTTCTTGTTGAGCTAGAGCTAGCAGGTAAGGTGTTCAAATTTGTAGTTTAATCAAAAAGTAGAAAACAAAGAATGGATTGCTTTAAGCTTACGGATGAATGAATAGATATGTGTGTGTCTAACATATAGGTGAGTTTAATTAAATTGTATTGTTAAAATTTTCAGACATACCAAATACTAGTAGAAATAGTTGGAATACCGTGTAAAGTGGTTTTCATGATCTTCTGCTGTTGGAGAGGAAGATGGTTTGAAGATTGAACTGCAGAGAAAGGGGTTGGATTGAGAGTTGAATCGGGATCCATTTTCATGCTCGACTTTGGACATGAGAGAAGCTGGTTCGAAATTCCGGGAGAGAAGATCTAGGGTCAGTTTTTTATTTTACTTAAAGCCAAAAGTTAATTGATAATCATTGTCAAAATTAATCTAATTGAGTCCACTAACGGGTAACCTGAATTTTAAAAAAAAAATACTCAATTTGATTTTTTTATTTATTTTAAAGTTACATACGAGGCTAAACATTTAAAAAATAATAATAGTAAATAAATAAAGCTAATTAAAGTATTACAAAGCGTATGAAAGAAACTCGTACATAATCACCTTAAATCAATAATGTAAAATCATTAGTAATATAACAGAGATCAACTCTACCATTAACACATAGTTGATGCGTTGATTTGTATACATATTTGTCGACGAATAAATATATTATGGAACATTATTTATCGTACAAAATAAAACAACATCAATGTCAACAATTTCTTTAATCCTAAATTGATTGAAGTTAATGATTAAATTAGAAAACTAAAACTATAATACAATAATAATAATAATAAATAGAAAGAAATTTATGATAAGAAGATTTTTAAAAAATATCGATAATTATATTTAAGAAAAAATAAAAAAAGATAGAGACAAAACGAGTGTTAAGAATAAATTATAAAATCAAACTTGAATTGTTAACGATTCTATTTCAATTTTGTTAATTCAACAATATTTTGATATTTATGGTGTACTTCCTCCGCTTTCGTAATGTGATAACTTCTTACATCGATCAACTATCATTAATTTGACTTTTTTTTTTTGCTTAATATGAATGTATTTAAGAAAAATTATATTTAATTCACTTAGCATAAATCGAAGTGACTAACATAAAAAAAAAAACTCGAAAGCAAACCAAAAAGTCCAAAAAGAAGAAACATATATAATCTAGCTGTAAAATCTTGTACTTTAAATTTGAGGTTAATTTATTTAATTTTGATTGATGATATAATAATATAATATACCATTTGAAAAGCATAAACATTATTAGATCTAACATAAATTCAAATTCTTAAAATTATATACATAACATAAATCAAATTCTAAAATTTTATACATGTACCATAAATCAAATTGAACATTCGAAATGTAGTGCTATTTAAAATTTATAACTATTGTTTTGCTTTGTAATTTACGTTCTATTATTAATTATGGCTTTAGATAAAATAATAGCTAAACATATTTACGAACTCGATGTCACAATGTACGAGGTAACTCAGTTTAACAAAGATTTTGCTTTTCATATACAAAGCTGAAATTGCTAGTCGGTCAAATAATCGAGTGTTAACTTGATCGTATATTCCAGAATTGCTCAAGTATATCAAATTATTCTACCACACATGCAATCATATCATCTTTTCCTTCAAAGCTTACTTAATATTTTAAGATTATATATTCCCAAAATAATAATAATACTACAACACTTCATATAAGCAAGTTGAAGATAAGACATACAATTAGTGGTATAAACTGCAAAAAATTGATATAAGAAAATAAATCTATGTAGTTTTGCTTAAATTTTAAGATTGCTTTGATATAAGAGAAAATAAATGTTTTCTAGAACTAATGTCACAAACATGAGGCACAATGTTAGGCATGATGCCTTGTTGTGAACTATTAAAAAAGACTTGAAACCAAATTCATGATCCAACAGGGTATGTACCTTATAATTTATTTGGTGGTTGCTACAATTTCTTTTTTCTTTAAACATATATATACTGGAGTATCATTTGTATACCTTGTCTATGCGTAAGAAGCGATCCAGTTTTGAGATCAAAGTTGTTCTAAAAGAAAATTTTAGACCTCTTTACCTTCTGTCTAATTAAGAGCTTCCTTTTTCCCCTTCTTTTGGCCTAGCGACCAGTATTAGCTTGAAAATATTTTCTAAAAACTAATACTTACACGTGAGTTTTTGGTAAATTAATTTTGATATTTATGTATAATAAGATTTTTAAGTTATACAGCACAAGTATATTTAAAATGAGAAAATTACATATAAACTATTAGAAGTTCATCGTGAACAATTGTTTAATTTGTATTTCTTTTCATTTATTATGAGTTTCGAGTCGAGTTATCTTTTATTTATGTTGTATTCGTATTTATTTTCACAAATTTATATGTTATGTAACTTTCATTTAAATATAATAATAATAAAATTGAACTATACCAACGTTTAACTCTATAAGAGTCAAATTTTCTTCAAACTTAACAAGTTTGATAAACTTAAACTCTTAATAAATAAAAATCGTGTGCAAAATTGACTTAGTCAAGCCTCAAAGAATAGGAGTATGAGTCAAATTACATGCCTGCTTAATTTGCAATGATATTCCCTCTCAAAATGTTCAAAAAAAATATCCATAAGAAACTTTTAGTGCATAAATTGGAGTGTTAGTGTTACAGGATCTGGTACGAGGCCAGGGGATTATAGACAAGCCCATCTAAGCTTTTTTCTCACACAGCTTGCCATATATTGCGTAAATTGGTGATGGAAGGGAAATGTTTGCCACAATGTGACACAGTAACAACTCCTTGTGAGCAAGAAGTGATAAGGTGAGACATACGCACACTCGCAGATACATGTACATTTTTTTTTTCTTAAAGTTATATAAATAAGCCATATAAAAGAAATAAATATAGAACGTTGGATATGTGAGAAAAGTAAAAGGAAAGTTGCATCCAACTCAGAAACGAGGGAAAATATGGGTGAAATAAAGGTATAAGGGATGTTCTAGTATGATTATGTCCAAAATCATATTAGTAACTCTTTCTTTTAGTTAAAATAAACTTTAAATTGATATCATCGTTGGCTTCAATAATCATCGATTACCTTATCTCAAAAGTGAAAAGATTAGAGTTTTGAACTTAAAAACATGTAAGGTAGGTGATGTGTGTGTGGGTGTGTATATGAATTTTTAAATAATGACATCTTATATAATAAAAAAAAAAGGGACAATAATATATTTGTGTTGTAAAATTACTAATAATATAATCTTAAGATGAGAAGAGATAAAAATAAAATAGAGAATTGTTATCTCTTGATATATATTTTCAACTCATATGCATGACTATTTATAGATTAAGAGATACATGATATACAATAAATGTGATAGGTATTTGAAAAGCCAAAACTTTTATACATTAATGAAAGAATATATTAGAAGCTTCTGGAACTTGGAAATGAAGGGACATCCACATTATTCATGACTCTCTACCTTGGATGTCCATTTTCAAAAAATTGTGTCTCGTTAAAACCTTTTTAGAAAAAAAAATTCAATGGGAAAAAATCATAGTAAAGGAAAAAAAATACACAACCTCTGAAAACGAATCTATTTAGCATCATATTAAATCTTTAAGTCGACACATCACAATCCTATGTACCAATTTTTCAAAAATTATAGTGGGTAGTGTCTTGAATGAATCTGTTGAACATCAATTTCACTACTCTTTTGAAACTCACGAGTGAAAAAAAATTTTGGTTATATATGTTTCGTTCTATCTCCTTTGATAAAACCTTCTTTCAACTGTGTTATGCATGTTGTATTATCTTCAAATAATACTATTGAGACTGTCTTGTTGTAGTTCATGCCACATGTTTCCCGGATATGCTTACAAATTGACCTCTACTAAACACATTCTCTATGGGTTTCATGAATCGCAAGTATTTCTACATGATTAGAAGAGGTAACAACCAAAGATTGTTTTACAGAGCGTCATGATATGATTGTATCTTCATAAGTAAACAAATAATCCGCTTGTGATCGAGTTTTATGTGGGACAGATAAATAACATGTATTTGCATAACCAGTTAGTACTGCTTTTGATTTATTAGAATAAAATAATCTCATATCAGTTGTTCCTTGAAGATAACGAAACACATGCTTAACACCATTCCAGAGTCTTCATGTGAGATCAAAACTATATCTTGCTAATAGATTTACAGAAAATGCTATATCAGGTCGTGTATTATTAGTAAGTTACATCAATGCACCAATAACGCTAAGATATGGTATTTCAGGACCAAGTATTTCATTATCTTCTAGAGGTCAAAAAATATCCCTTTTAACATCAAGTGACCGAATAACCATAAGAGAACTAAGTGGGTGTACTTTGTCCATATAAAAATGTTTTAAAACATTTTTTGTATATGTTGATTGATGAACAAAAATTTCATATGCTAAATGCTCAATCTGCAAACCAAGACAAAATTTTATTTTTCCAAGATATTTCATTTTGAAATCTCTTTTTAGGTAATCAACTATTTTTTGAAGCTCTTCAGAAGTTCCAATAATGTTCAAGTCATCAACATAAACAATAATTATAGCAAATGAAAATCCAAATTTCTTTATAAAAACACATGGACAAATAGGAACATTCTTATAGTGTTTCTTCAACAAATATCCACTTAGACGATTATACCACATTCGTCCAAATTGTTTTAATCCATATAAGGAACTGTACAATTTAATTGAATAAAGGTCACGAGAATGTGAACTATGTATTTCAGGCAATTGAAATCCTTCAGGGATCCTCATATAAATATTGTTGTTGAAGGAATCATACAAATATGCAGTAACAACATCCATTAAACGCATTTCTAATTTCTCAATTACTGTTAGGCTAACAAGATAACGAAATGTTATAGCATCTATTAGAGGAGAATATGTCTCTTCATAATCAATGCTTGATCTTTGCGAAAATCCTTGAACAACAAGACGTGTTTTATATCTTGTAATTTTATTTTTATCATTTCTTTTACGTACAAATACTAATTTATGACCATGGGTTATGCCTCTTCAGGGGTCTGGACTACAGGTCCAAAAACTTTGTGTTTATCAAATGAGTTCAATTCTTCTTGTATTGCTTTTTTCCATTTTGGGAAATCATCTCTACGTCGACATTCATCAACAGATTTAAGTTCAAGATCCTCATTTTTCATCGTTACATCAAACGCTATATTATATGTAAAAACTTCATCAACGATAATATCGTTTCGATTCCATCTTTTTTCTATGACAACATATTTTATTGAGATCTCTTCTCTTTCAATATTTTTAGGTACCTTAACCTCTTCCAAGATTTTATCCATCACGTCTCATGTATCTTCTGGAGATTCTGTTTCTTTTATTTGGGCATCTAGATTATTTGCTCATTTTCTTTTTAGAGAATTTTTGTCTTTGGAACCAATTGGTCTACCACGCTTTAGATGAGATTTTGACTCATTTGCTTTAGTAGTCTGTCATTCAAACGCATCAATTTTTGCAAGAGCATTTTCAACTGATACATGTAACTTGGTCACTTTATTAATATCATTGAATGAATCAAGCAATTGATTTGAAATGCATTTATTTTCTAAACTTCTAGTTCACATTAATTTGTATGAAGATCAAATATATTTAATGATAATGCATTCCATATAATTTCATTTTTCAGCTATTTATTCTCTCCTCTTGATCTTGAGAATATCTTATTCTCTCCCGTCAATTTTGAAAAAATTGTTTCATCAAAATGATAGTCAGCAAACCTTGTCGTAAAAATATCACCCGTCAATGGCATAAGATATTTTATTATGGAAGGAGATTCATAAGCAACATATATTCTCAACCTTGTTTGAGGACCCATCTTGGTATGTTTTGGTGGAGCAATTGAGACATATACCGCACACCCAAAAGTTTTGAGATGGAAAATATTAGGCTCACTTTCGGAAGTGAATTGTAAAGGAGAGAATTTATGATAACTTATAGGTCTGATGCGTATAAGTGTTGTTGCATGTAAAATAGCATGTCCCCAAACCGAAATAGGAAGATTTGTTCTCATAATTAATAGTCTGGCAATTAATTTGAGTCATTTGATAAATAATTCTGCAAGACCATTTTGTGTATGAACATGACGCGCGACACTCATTAAAGACTTGTGAAGTAAACTCTCTAGCATTATCTAGGCGAATTGAACCAATAGGATAATCTGAAAATTGTGTTCTTAATCAAATTATTTGTGCAAGCAATCTTTCAATTGTCAGGTTGCGAGATGATAAAAAACATACATATAACCATCTAGTTAATACATCAATTAACACTAGAAATTATCTAAATGGTCCACTTGATGGGTGAATGGGCCCACATATATCGCCCTGGATATGTTACAAAAATTTAGGAGATTATACTCTAACTTTAGTTGGAGAGAGCCTAATAATCAATTTTCATTTAGAACAAGCAGCACACGAGAATTCATTTGATTGAAAAATAATGGATGCCCATGTGAATTCTCAATAATTCTACGCATCATTATCGATCCCGGATATCCCAACTGGTTATGCCAAATAATAAAATTATCTGTATCAATACATTTCTGGTTTATGATAGCATTTGTCTTAATAACACGTATATTTGTGTAGTACAACCGAGAAGTGAAAACGAGTAATTATTCAACAACACATTTCTTACCCGATATAATGCATGTGATATAAAAAATTCTTTATTTTCTTTATTTACTGTTTCAACATGATATCCATTTCTGCGAATATCTTTAAAACTTAATAAGTTTCTTTGTGACTTGGAGGAGAGTAATGCATCAATTACGGCTAATTTTGTTCCTCCAAGTAACAGCAAATTAGCACTTGGAGAGCCTTCAATCAATTTTGTACTTCTGAAAATCGTACAAATATTACCATTGTGTTTTTGCAAAAAAGTGAAATATTTTTCATTTTTAAGAATGATGTGAGTAGTTGCACTATCTACAATACAAATATCTTCAAATTTCATGTTATATCAAATACGAGAATTAGAGGTATCCATATCACTTTAAAGAAAAAAAATTATAAAATTAGATAGTAGATAAAGTACTTTAGATAAATATAAACACAAATTACAAGTTTTAAATAAATAAGGAGATACATATTGTTAGCAATATTTTTATTGTTCATATTGCCGCTTCTTTCAGGAATTTCATAAAAATCAAACACATCCAAATGTATCATATCAGAAAAATTATACTCATTATCATTACTTTGAAAAACCAAGTTCCTTTTAACAATTTTTTCTTTTTTCTTCTAGGATAGTTGGTAAACTTCAACAAAGTGCTTAGGCGTACGATAGGTACACGACCAATGGTCATTCGTACCACATCCATAACAAATATCTTCAAAATTGTTTTGTCTACAATGACCATCATTTTTCTCCAACTTCTGGTTGTGATTTGTTTTCCTTTGTTTAAAAGATGGATTATTCCTGACTTGATTTTCTCGACCGCGTCCATGACCATGACAACAACCGTGTCCACGCCCAAAATTAAATTTAGTCGTATTCATTTTAGGGAAAGGGCTTAAGCTAGTTGGGCGAGACTTGTGATTTTTCATCAAAAGTTTGTTATTTTGTTCAGCAATGGGAAGACAAGAAATCAACTTTGAATATTTTTTAAAACCTTTTTCTCAATATTGTGGTTGGAGGAGTACATTTGAGGCATGAAAAGTTGAATAAGTTTTTTTTCTAACATATCAGCATCAATAATATTTTTTTCGCATAATTTTAGTTGAGAAATTATTTTAAAAAGTGTGAAATTGTATTCACTAACAATTTTAAAATCTTAAAATCTCAAATGCATCCAATTATAACGAGTTTTTGGAAGAATCACAGTTTTTTGGTGATCATACCTATCTTTCAAATTATTCCAAAGGTCAAGTGAATTTTTCACTATAAGATATTTAGATTTTAGTTTTTCATGGAGATGGCGGTGAAGAAATATCATAACTTTTGTGCGGTTTGACTCAGATTCTTAATTTCCTTCTTTAATTGTGTCTCCAAGACCGTCATCGGCTAAATAAATTTCGACATCCAATATATAACAAATAATTTTTTTCCGTAATATTAAGAGTGTCAAATTCAAGTTTGGTAAGATTTGACATGATAAGAAAACTACAAAATAATGTATCAGTTAGATGTAAATAACAAAAACATTAATAATTACTTTATACTTCTTATTATAAATAGGACATGACAAGGAAGGTATAAAATCATGATAATATTTGCTAGAAACAAATAATAATTGTTGCAAAATTAAAAAGGAACAAATTACCATAAGCAATAGACATACATATTTCAGAAATAAAAGGAAGATTTCTTCAAATGTTAATCGGAAGAGCTAATTGTACTGATAAAGTGTTGTAAAATCACTAATAATATAATATAATACAATCTTAAAATGAGAAGAGAGAAAAATAGAGTAGATACTTGTTATTTCTTGATATATATTTTTAAGTCATATATATGTCTATTTATAAGTTAGGAGATAAATGATATATAATAAATGTAATATATATTTGAGAAACCAAAATTTTTATATATTAATAAAAAAATATGTTATAAACTTTTGAATCTTGAAAATAAAAGGACATCACATTATTCATGACAATTTGTACTTAGTTGATGCGAACAAAAAGAAACCAAAAACAATATGATCATCCTAGCTATTGGGCTTGGTAACATCAACAATACTACTACAAAGCACTCAACAAAACATACAAAAGGGCCATTATATCTTAAGAACTTTAGTCTAAGTAATAGACCAAGCTCAACCCACCCCTCCATTATGTGCTTACAAAGTTACAAATGATCAAGACAGCAATCTAAATTATTACAAAGTAATCAAATATATAGTGGAAATGATATGACAGCAACATCAGTAACTCCAAAAACCGAAGAAAATTGTTTTACTTGAGATGGACTAATAACAATACCACAAGTTTATGCATGTAGTCTTGTACAATGTGGGCCTTCCAAATTCTTCTGTTGCATGTGCACTACTCCAGTAGTTATTTGACAGCTATCTTTTGAGAAAAATAATTCAGCAAAATTGACTTTCTATATATTCTTCATCCTAAAGAACAGTACTATTCTATATTCTATACGTACAGTAATATATTTAGTCAATTAAGCTATCCTACATAACAGTACATAATACTAGATCGTAAAGATTATTGCTACATGATTATATATGGTGAACACATCGCGAAATTGAAATAATGCGTTTGGAAATCATTCTCACTTTAATAATGCACACACGTACGTATGTGTAGTGCGGAATACAGAAGCTCTAACTTATTTTTTCTATTTTATTCTGTTTTAAGATTTTATAAAAAATTCAATCTTGTAAAGGAAAACAATATTGAATAATATAAAGATTTACTCCATAAATTTTCGTAAGGACTTACTATATGCTCCATAATTCATATATTTAAATAGTTAATTGATTCATCTATATGATAAATTTTCTTAAATTATTTGTAAAAAAAAAGAACAACTTATACTTTCAAAAATAAGTTCTAACCTATTTTTCTGTTCTCCATGTACAATCGGTTAAAACGACATATAATACTACCATCGGTTAAAACGACATAATTTGTCGGAATTATTAATAATGGGGGATAACTTATAAATGCCATTTGAACCCCCTAAAAAAACCGAAATTATTACATCATTATGATGACTTAATGCTATAAAAAAAACACCATGGAGTCGTACACAACTACACATGCTTCAAAACGGAAACTCAAAATTTCTAAAGTTTCACGTGACACCCACACAACAAACGCTTACTGCTGTTAGTGTTACCGCACTAATACTAGAATCCACTCAAAGCCAGCTGCTCCGCATCATCCCTTTTGTTTCCCTCTAATCAAACATGCGCCACCGCATCTTCACTCTCCTCCTCTTACTCACTGTCTCCACCGCCAAGAAATCACCGGCACCACCACCGCAGGTCAACTCAATCATCCCCTCCGACGCCGCCGCTCTTCTCACCTTCAAGTCTAAAGCCGACACTGACAACAAACTCCTCTACATTCTCAATGAGCGTTTCGACCACTGTCAATGGCAAGGTGTTAAATGCGCCCAAGGCCGCGTCGTCCGTGTCGTCCTTCAATCTTTCGGCCTACGTGGCATCTTCCCGCCTAATTCCTTGTCCAGTTTGGACCAGCTCCGAGTTCTTAGACTCAGTAACAACTCACTCGCCGGACCGATTCCCAACCTTGCCGGACTCGTCAACCTCAAATCCTTACTTCTTGACGGAAACTCCTTCTCCGACACATTCCATCCGTCAATCCTCTCTCTCCACCGACTCCGCATTCTCGATCTTTCTCATAACAACTTCTCCGGCTCACTTCCGGTCGACCTCACCATTTTGGACCGGCTGAACTCTCTCCGTCTCGAACGGAATAGATTCAACGGCTCCATTCCACCGCTCAATCAGTCATCTCTCGTTATCTTCAATGTCTCCGGCAATAATCTTACCGGACCAATACCAGTAACGCCGACACTCTCGCGATTCGGCATTTCCTCTTTCTTATCAAATCCTAACCTCTGTGGTAAAATCCTAAACAGAATATGTCACTCCACGACTTCTCCATTCTTCGATTCCCCAGGCGGAGCGCCTTCGCCGAAGGCACAATCGCAAGGAGGAGCCATCGATCTCTCTCCTCCGTCGTCGAAAAAGAAATCGAAAACCGGCGTAATCCTAGGGGTTGTTATCGGATTTCTAATTCTGATTGCTGCAATCCTAAGCGTGATTGCGTTTTGCAGAAATCGAAATCGACAACAAATTGAATCGAAATCGACGAATTCCACTGCAGAACCGATGAATTCGAACGCTAATCAGGACACTTCAAATGCAATGCAAGTTTTGAGTAGTGAATTACAGAAGAAAGTAGCAGTAGCTCAACGCGAGAAGAAGAGTGGTAATTTGATATTCGTTGATGGAGAGACGCCGTTCTGTACTCTGGAGCAGCTTATGAGAGCTTCGGCGGAGTTGCTAGGAAGAGGTACGATCGGAACAACGTATAAGGCTGTGATGGCTAACCAGCTTTCAGTGACAGTCAAGAGACTAGACGCCGGGAAAACGGGGATTATGAGCGGTGAGGCATTCGAACGGCATATGGAGGCGGTGGGAGGATTACGGCATCCAAATTTGGTGGCGATGAGAGCTTATTTTCAGGCGAAACAAGAGAAGCTTATTATCTACGATTTCCAACCTAACGGCAGTCTATTGAATCTCATTCATGGTAAGTTCGTTTGTATATGTCATGACTCACTGATTTAGCAATGAGTTGAATAAACGGGATGAGTCAACTCGAATTGTGTAGTGTGATTAGTGTTGTAAAAGTTCAGCCTAATTTGAAAATAAATCAAGGTTTTTGTAGGATCGATTGTAGGAGGCACACCGGGGGTCTGATGTTTAAAAAAAATAAAATAATAAGTAAATATAAAATTAAATTCTCAATTTGATAGGTCACATGTCTAAGTACTAAACATTCTCCTTCAGCTTAGCGATTAAATCCAATTAGTCGTCCCTTAACTTCACCGACTTTCATCTAAAGGCTTAAGCTTGGTATATTCCTCGTCGTACAACATTGATAGATAGAGCGTTTGATTTGATAAAATAAAATAATATAATAATAAAATAAATTGTTAAATTTTTTGTTAAATCATTTATGTAGAAGTTATTTCTTCTTTTATTTCTTCCTGTTATTTGGCATCATTTTTTCGGTATCTTCTTCCAAGTTTAATAACTCGGTATCTTCTTCCAAGTTTAATAACTCGGTATCTTCTTCCAAGTTTAATAACTATAAAACGTTTAGTAGCAAGTTACCTTAAAATCTTTTTTGGACAGCTTCCAAGTTTAAGAACCCGGTATCTTCTTCCGAGTTTAATAACTATACAAGGTTTGGTAGCAAGTTACCTTAAAATTATTTTTGGACAACTTTTCACTGGTTGGTTTTATTATAATTAAAATTTTATACACATTTCACAATTTTTCATACTACTATTGTAATTTTGTTATATTTATCTTCCATGGCTGTTCTTTTTAATCCACATATTTTACTTTTAAATCATTCTATTGGATCAAACCAAACAAAATGAGATGCGTCATTGCGTGGAAAAGCCTTCCTTTTGGCAGTGATAGGTCTTAGCTTTTAATAACACTTCCGCATTGCTGTCAATCACGGTATGGGGTGTTTAGTCTGAATTGCTTTTAACTGGCCCTACTAAAGTAGTAACCTTTTACCGTACTAACTACTGAGAAGTAGTCTTCCAAAAAGAAAGAGAACTGGGGAGAAGTATGGTGTATGCTTCTACGGTACTCCGTACTCTAATGGCCGAATGACTATAGCCTATTGGCATTATAGATGCTATATCTATTATCTAGTTCAATTTTCGTTAATGTTTCTGGTGTTCAGGATATTTATGTTAACTGTTTCATTTATAATCCAGAATCTATATTTTGCTTAGTCAACTTAGTAATTAGATCTAGCTTTTTAGATGTACTTGCTGGCATCGAGGGAGTTTTCCCAGATAAACCAACTCCTCTCAGGAATACAAGTGCCTACGTAAAAGAAAATTAAAAGCTCATGAATTCAATGAGAATTGAATTTGAGATTCTTTAACTGCTTAACCATCAGGAGATATCATTGGCTTATTCAATTCATGAACCTGGTAATGCTTTAGCATGACATCAAGTGGTACTATTGTTTATAATCAAAGCAACTGTTGAACATAATGCCCTTGGGATTATATGATAACTGATTGATCCTAGACAATTGTTGATACGTACTGTTTAAGTTCTTAATATCTTATATATCTAAAGCTTTCATGTAAATGGATGTTAGACGTCCATGTTCTCTTCCTCACAACATGATTTGATTATAAGATTTTCTATTTGTTAAATATATTCCCTGCTGGTTACCATATTTTATGCACATTTGAGGAGTCAAGGAGCTACCTTACTTATAACTACAAGCTGCTTCTCCAAACCAATCAGATGCTTTGTAAGGACAAATTAAATTAATACGTTGAAAACTTTGTAAATGAATAATTATCGATATATGGAGTATTAATTATTCATATGGTGCTCCTATGCCACAACTAATAGAAGGGTGGTTATGAAAACAGGTTCAAGATCAACAAGGGCGAAACCACTACACTGGACATCATGCTTGAAAATAGCAGAAGATGTGGCTATGGGACTTGCATACATCCACCAAGCATCAAGGCTCAGCCATGGCAACCTGAAATCCTCAAATATCCTCCTTGGCGCAGATTTCGAAGCATGTCTCACAGATTATTGTCTTGTCAACCTCGCAGACTCTTCTACTTGGAACGATGATTTGAATTCTGCAGGCTATAAAGCCCCAGAGATGCGCAAGTCAAGTAATAAAGCTTCCACCAACTCCGATGTGTATGCCTTTGGCATTCTCTTGTTAGAGCTACTTACAGGTAAACCTCCATTACAACATCCATTTCTTGCACCCACCGATACGGAAGACTGGGTGAGAGCAATGAGGATGGAGGACGATGTTGAAGCAGATAACCGCCTAAAAATGCTTGTTCAGGTTGCTGTATTTTGTACCGCGACATCACCAGACCAGAGGCCCACAATGAGGCAAGTGGTGAGGATGGTACAAGAGATTAAGGAGACTGCAATGATAGAGGAAGATTCAAGAGAAGCTATTATTGAATATTTATAGGTTTTTGTTTTTATTTTTTAAATTAAGAAAAAAACATTTTGACTAGGTTAGCTCTTGAAGAGAAGCAAATCAAACTAATTGTACATGTCATCATAGAAATCGACCATGGTGATCAATAGAATTTGCTTGATCATATTTTGCTGAGCCAAAAGTTAGAACAGTTCTACCAATAATTGTACCGAATAGGTGTTTTTTAGAGTTGCTCACTTTTCTCATTGTATAGTACATCATTTGCTTTTAATTAATTACTTTATAACAAATAAATGATACAAAGGACAATTAAGTTTTGTTTCATTATCATAAAGCTTGTATAAAGGATAATTAAGTTGTGTAAAAACCTTAAGGAGTGCTAATTACAGTGGAGGTTAGATAAAAAAAATTAATGGATGCTCGGACTCTTAAGGTTGCTGACCTTCAGCGGTAATGTCAATTTCAAGTAAGCAGTGTAGTATTAAGCCTTTGAAAAAACTTGCATTCTGTCTAGGACCGGGGGAATAAAAAAACACACACACAGATTATTGCTCAAATCTATCTCCGAATTCTTTTACGAGAAAGTGATAAACTATTTGTGAGTTCTCTATCGCACAAAAAGAATGTTGCCTATCATGCAAAAAAGAGCCCTAACCAACCAGCCAATCGTGTTATCCTTACCTTTCCTCAACAAAATGGAGAGGTAACATTAGATCCGGTGACTTGAGCATTGCCAAAGGTCAACCATTTATTCCAACTCAATTTCTCCTCACCGTTAATTATTTAAAGAGAATTATCTCATCTTTTCTGCTGATCAAATGCACTGTGTTGTAACTACTAGTTAGATTCCAAGGATTCTTTAAAAAGAATGCAAAATATTGTTGCTCAATGTATCGATAGTTGAAAGAAGATGGAGTACAATACCACTGGCAACTTTACTGTTGACGATACCGAGGGCTAAAAGACTTGGCACACGCTTCTCCGTCTTCACAAACCTTTAAACGAGTGTGTTGGGGCAAGAACCGAGAACTGTTCTCTTCGACATTTTTTATGAAAACTACTCTATTAGATAACAAATAACCAAGATACAATTAAAGTTAAAAGTTACAAATAAAAAAATAAAATTTATGGTGCTCATCATCTTTTGATATAAGTTAAAAAATTACAAAATGAGTGGAACAAGCATAAATGATTTCAACTACCTTTTTGAAAATATAATGGGGGTTTTAGAAGTTCTCATTTTTCTTAAATTCCAAAAGCGGAAAATTTTCGACCCGTCAAATGGAACCGTAATACATTCCTTTGCATAATATGCACATACATTTGAATCAACTTGTCTGACACAATTGTTTGCGTTCGAGTCCGAAGAAGTGAGATCGCAGTGAGCACCGGATGCAGCTTCCAAGATTATTTTCAGAAGATAGTAGTGTATAATACCCTCAAAAAACAATGAATACTGTTTATCTAACTTTTTCAGAAGATAGTAGTGTATAATACCCTCCAAAAACAATGAATGCTGTTTATCTAACTTCTGTTAGATGTCCAGAAAAATGAGCCAAAAAGCGCTGGATTCTTGTAGCTAAGCACCTGCTGCCTACAATCGGGAATTGCGTTATACATAATTCATTAGTTTTCCCGATTTTAAAACTTCATCACGAATAATGACAAGAGAGAAATTACCGGGTAGACCACCGTTTGCGCTCTCTGAGCCGTGCAGTTCATTAAAAGGAGTACTCACAAGGCCAATAGTGAAATAGAAGGCTCATCGGACCATCATATAATGTCCTGAACTTGAGATAATGTTCTCACTCTGTCTGATCCATTCTGACAGTTTCCATGGTTTCTGCCACTTCCATTTGAATTGCAATAGCCACCGATGGTGGCTTCTCTTCCACCTCCAAAGTTTTCCTCTTTGTCCAAGATATGCCATCTTCTTCTTTAACGGTAGGTTCCCAACTGGTCGCATCTGTTTCAGCACGCACGTCATAATCATCAATCAAGCATAACATTTCAAAACTGGAGAGGTGTGAATATATGGAGATTTACCTTTCGCAGTCGATCTAGAAATGCTGCTGAGTCTGTGATTCGCTTATTAGCAATTCCAGCTGTAAGTTTCTGATTTGGCGCTGGTAGCAACTTTGGTGATTGGTCAGGCATACTGTTTTGATCAAGTTTCAACGATCTTGGGAATTTTCCCTGTTATAAGGCATTCATTCACAGGTGTAGAAACCATGAGAAATTCAATTATTCTCATTACAGCTTTTACTCTTTATAGAAGATGAAGGTCAGGAATATAGCTGAAAGTGGCTGTCCATTATCATATAGAAGTTAACAAAAATTACTACCACAAAACAATCAACAATAGAAGAACCTGCTGGGGAAATACCCTCACCAAAGATGAAATTGCTAATGCAATCGCAACAGCTTGCTCTTTCAGTTTTTGCTCTTTTATAGTTTCTTGTCTCTGAGCTTCAATTTGTTGCAATGCAGTTCCTAGCTCATTCAATCTTACTTTCATCTCCTTCATTTCCAGTTCTGTGTCCCACAATCTACACCTGACCAATGAGGCTCAGAACTTTTAGAAAACATGCATAAACAAGCAAAAAGGTGGAATAAGCATATGAATATACTAACCTATAAATACAACCAATGAAATCAAGGCAAAATAAGAATTTTCCAGAGTTGGTAGAAAATATTGGCAATTGATTAGACAGATTGATCTGAACAACAATCAAAGTAAAATTAACAATTAAGTTTGGCCATTGGATTAAGAATTGATTTGAATAATTTGATTTGGTTAAGAAAACCAATGGACTCCTTAATCAAATATATAAAATTAAGTTATGAGAAATTGATTCCAAAAAAGTTATAAAAACAGTATAAGAAGCACCAGGTATTATGACAACTTGATGAAAAAGGTGGCCAAAAGCCATCCACAGGATTAATGAAGACATTAAACAAAGAGAAGAAATGCATGTCCATATGCCTTTTTATCACATAAGTCTGGTGCATTACACACAGCCATTTAGGAAGCAAAAAACGCAACTCCCATCTATCTGAATTTTTCTTTTTCTTTTTTCAGAATTGGATGTTTAAAAGTTACAATTAATAGAATCTTATGTTTTATAGTTTGTCTAAAAGTCATGAGATAAATTTTGAATTGAGAGGTAGTTTATATTGCCTTTTCCAAAACCCGATAATGATCTTTTATTTTGAAACACAGAGAATAGCACAAAAACAAATTATACAATGTGAAAATTTATATACTGTAATACACTTATCGAAATATTAGTATTGCAATATTATGATTGTAAAATAGAAGTTACTTTATACTATAATTTCCTTCAGAGATATATTATAATTGTTAATTTATTATTAAGACTAAAGATTTCGTAGGTCATAATATACTTACTAAAATACTTTGTAAAATCATAATTGTATTATTAATTTATTGTTTTTATAGTTATGATGATTAATGTAGTAATGCTTTCTCAAATAATTGTTTATAGATGGGAAGAGTAGTATACTATCATCTGATGTTGAATATAAATGCAGACTAAGCTTTACATGACATAGTGTGTTTAAGCAGAAAAGAATTTAAATTAAGTACCGACAAGAATATATGTGCTTATTTAATAAAATATAATTTTTAACTTTATTACTGAAAGAATTTGTGGGATACGTACCAAAAAAATTAAAAATAACCATGACACTAGTCTTTGTATTTAGGGCAAAATGTATTGAACCACCTATGGCTTGAGAACCCCCAAATACAATGCATTATGTGCATTTATAATCAGCCATAGAAACGTAATGCACATATGGGGTATATGTGGTATATCTTTATGATGAGAATAACCAGTACATTTTTGCCTTGTTTCTCATATAAGCAAATATTTCGTATATTAATCAAAGAAGTAAAAACAAAGATATTTTCAGACGAAACAAATAGTTCACCTTGCATCTGTAGTTATGCTAAACATGTATTGAAGCAATCTCTTTGCATCTCCCATTGACCTTAAAAGGCTCCAACGCCGACGACTGTTGGAGCCCCGGTCGCGCCGTTCTGCCTCAGAAAGTTGTGAAGCCATTAATACAAGGGCATCTGAAGAGCTGCTCAGCATTTTTTCAAGTGAAGCAATTCTAGCCAATCGTGCATTTGGAGTCATGGGGGTTACACTAACAAATAAGAATTTAGATTAAAACATTAGAATGAATTAAAGGAGCACAACATTATATTTAATCATTTTCACAATTATTTTGACTAAAATGATAATGCTCTAGACTTAATAACCAAAAAAACCCTTAAACTTTTGGGATAGTATCAATTTAACCATCCAACTACTTTTTTATCACTTTCACCATTGAACTTTTATTCAAGGTTGCAAAAAGACCAATATTCGTACTATATCACCAACTATAGGTAACTCATATATTGGTCATTTTGTAAGCTAAGGTAAAAGTTTAATGGTTAAAGTGATAAAAAAAATACTTTAATGGTTAACTTGAAAATAATCAGAAAGTTCAATGGTTTTTTTGGTCATTGTCTAACGCTGTATGTAATTACATTAAATTTCAGATTCAAATTCTTCAGTTATCTTTTCTGAAGTCAAGTGATCTTATATTTTGGTGTAGGAGAATAAATAGTTGAAAGAAATTTCACTGAAATGAAGTAATGAACACTTTAAGTACCTAGGACAGTTTTCTCTATTTTTGGGACTGACGCCCCTGAAGGAAACTTGATCCGTTGATTTTAATGAAGCTAACTCATCTGCTAGTGCAGCTTGCCTAGGCAAAGATTGAGTTGAAGTGAGCTTGTTAAATCAGCTACTTTCGAGGAACTTGAAGTTTGCTGAATATATATTACTTACATCTTTTGCTGTTTCTCATATTCAAAACGAACTGCATGCACATTCACAGTTACTTCTAGCTCATGGTCAAGCCACCCTTGCAGGGTCTTTTCATTGCTCTAGAGATCAAACTGAGGTTAATTATACCCATCCTCTAATGGCTATAAACCAAGATTTGTGCACTAAATTGCACAACAAGCTAATTTAATATTGCTTAATAAATAATCAACAACTATTTATTCTTGTAAATCAGGGTGATGACTATTATAATCAGGTTAGAGGTTAAGAGAAGATTTACACAAGACAATAGAGGAATGCAAGTATGGACATATTACCTGCTTATTGGGTGTGTTGACAACGGGATAAACTGAAATATATAAATAGAACATATTACAAGCCTCCAGGAAATTGATCAAAGAAAAATTTCACAAAAAATATTTACCCAGGTTGTCACGTGCTGTAGACTTGCGGACTTCTAACAACTGCTTTAGCCTCTTGGTAGCCATTGCAGCTTCTTCTGTCTTCCTCTGAACAACCTAGACAAAGAATCTTATATCACGTTACCGTATCATTTTCTTTGTAAAGCTTTAGGGACTCATTATGTCATTCTGCAACTGATGGACCTGATAAAGAATGTGGTCCTTTTTCAACATAGTTGCAAACAAGAATCCTTACCAATTTTTGACGCTGATTCAGAGTTTGCAGTTTATGGCGTTCATATTCATTTCTTCTACCCTCTTTCCTTAGCTTCAGAGAAAATCCAGCATCAATAATGTTGCAAAATGATATAAGATTTCAAATCAAGGTGACAGATTTAGCGTCATTGAATCAAAATTGAAGCTCAAGGAAAGTTATGCTCTTCTGCCATGATACATTTTTCTCATTGTTTAAAGTTAAAACGGAGTAGTGAAGCTGATAAATTATGAAATCACGTATTTTCTGTTAATGAAGAAAAAAAATATTTGTCAATAAATATGTGAATAGGATATAAATTTCAGCAGGTTGCCCAAAGTTAGCACCCAAAAAAACAAAAACAAAAAAAATATAATAATAATATTCTGCCAGAAGAGAGAATTCATGTTGATATTCATTACTCCATAATAAGAAGATTACCGGTAAAGATCAACTGAGATGTGCATAGGTGATCAAAGCAAAAAATTTATTTTCTAGAACTAATTAGACAACAAAGTACTAAAGCGATACTGATTGGAGATGGAACAGACCTAAGCAATTCTAACCATTTTATCAGCAAGTTAGCAGGCATGTATAAAGGTTGACATACAGTAAATAAGGACGACAACTTTTGCTTTGAAGTTTGATCAAGCAATATACGCTTAGAAATTCACTTAAAGGACAAATTATAATGGAGTGATATTTGAACAATAAAGTTGGCTAATCTCCAGTGTGGGTCAATATCTCAATAATTAGTCCCCAGATTGATGGTGCACACGCAGTAAACATTCTAGTCTGTGTCTAAAGAATAGGTGAGAGTAATAGCTACTGTGCATGCACATGCGCACACAACAGAATCCATAAATATGACTGTCTGTGGCACCTGCAGCAGTTCCTTCTCATGAGAGGCCTTCCATTGCCGAAATCGTTCAGCCTCTTGCTTCATCTTATGTTGCAATTGGACCTGCAATAATAAGTATAGCAGGAAATTTTCTTGGACGTCATAGAATACATTTCATATGTAACAGATTATGTTTACGTGTATATAAATAAGAACAACCTTCTGAGCCTTTATAGAATGTATCTCAACTTGAAGACGTCTTGCTGCTTCTTCACATCTATGTTTTTGCTTTAAAAGATGTAGCTGACTGTCTTGTTTCTTTTTAAGGTCTAAAATCTGGAAGTTGAAAAGTTCATGAAGATATTTAACACGTCAATTTCAAGACATCATGAGATTTAGAGAAATCGTAAAATCACCTGCACCTCAAGTGCTTCCAGTTTCTGAGTATGACCAGATGTTAGTCTATCACATGCGGCGAGGTGATCAATCTCAGCTAGTAAACGGTCCCTCTCCTCCTGTGATTATTCTACAACATTATCCCTAGACTTAGATATTAAATTAAGGCAACAGAGACCCACTATAACTTAGAACAACCTGCACAATTCTTTTCTCCTCCTCAAGTTTAATGATTTTCTTCCCATAGTGCTGCTTTAGTGCTTCAGTATCAGATAATCCAATAAGTTTCATCTCAGACTGCACAAAGTAAATGACCACCAAGGTAATAGTCAAAAATGAAGAGATGTCAAATCAATACTTAGAACTGACAATTGTTGATATACATCAAACATACGAGCAGGGGGGAAGAGGTCACACCCCCATGCTCTAAACATGCCTCGAGACATTAGCTTGTGAAGTTTATAATTAATCAAAAATTATTTTCCTTGCAGATGATACGTTGTGACTCCCCTTGCACTGCCATTTAATGCCCCTTACTGTATCGTTAATTATAAAACAAACAGAAAAGGAAAAGGTATCTCTAATTTTGTATGGAGAGAGTAGTAACTAAAATGATGAAATATGTTATGCTTCTTCTGGTATTAACTTTGTGCCAATAATCTCCTCCCTATGCAAATAAATTTTTAAATTTTTCCTAGTTTGTGAATATAAATTTCATCACGGTTAAAAATGTTAATATGTAAACAATGAAGTTAAAAACATTTATATACAAGGATTTCTTTAGTGATTCTTAACAACAAAGACCAAAAGAACAATTTCAATAAACTTTATGCCTGTGGATTTTGGAAATATCAAAAGTCTGATTTGTAAGCAAGGCTTACTAACTACAAAAAAAGGTTATTATATACATGTATCGAAAGTATTTCCTGCTTGCTTGCAGAACATGAATACTAGTTATTGCAAGTATTTTGTTTCCTGTAAGCCAATATTTGAATAAAATATATAGAAGAATTTTTATGAGAAAAAGCCCATAGCTGAAACCTCTTTCTGCTCTAAACGTTTATTCAACTCATTCAGCTCTATGCCCATACTATTCTGCAAAATTGTGTGTTCCCACTCCACCGCTAACTTATCAGCTCCCCAGTAATTTTCATCTGCAACATTGGAGTAAATTAAAGTAGAATGCTAAGACATTTTGAATGTATAGACTTATAGTAGAGCCTTTCTGGAAGATTAGTGATGCACAAAATCAATAAAATGACAAGGCCTTCAACTATAACAACAAATGCCAATTTCTTCTATATCAGCATTATTCTTCATAATGTAATTTTGTCTATTTGATGGAATCAAGTGGCTTACCTTCTGTGGTTTCATTCATTTGATAGTTAGGATTTATACTCTGCAAGCCCCTTTTAAGACCATCTCTTTTCACATAATAGGTGCAGCCTTCCTGTAACTGAATCATATTGCAAAACCCAAGGAACTAAAATGAGATGGTACTAGTCGCTATTAAAGACTACAAGACTGAAATCTACATACATGCTAATAAATAGGGGGTGTAAACAAGTCGAATTCGAGTGAACAACGGTGTACTCAGATTCCATTCTAATAAACTTTTCGATACTCGAATTCGAACTCGAGTATTTAATCCAATAGGATTTTGGTGTTCAAATTCTATAGTCGAATTCGAGTCAATTACGAACTACTCACGAACATATAAATTTGGCGAAAATTTTCTTAATAATAAATTTTTTTATTTCTTTTAGGATAGAAATTATATATAATAATTCATTTTATTTATGGAAATTGATTTTAGAATAACTTATTCAATATGAATAATATTTAAACATATTATTAAGATATAATTGATTACATATTTTTAATATATGTTATGATATTTTAGTATAAAGACAGGAATCGAACTATTTACGAGTAGAATCGAGCGAATATTGATGTGCTCAGATTTTGTTAATTTATAGAACTTTAAATTGAGTATCAAATTTGACTCATTTTTGTATCAAATCTGAATCAAGTCGATTAATTTTTGAATAGAGTCCGAGCGAATCACAAACCGTTTGGTTCGATTTATAGCCCTACCGATATAAGTATTCAAGGAAAGATATGATGGCATACTTGCGATTCTCGTTCGCACTGCTTGAAGTCTGCATATCTACAGCGGTACTCATGGAGCTTTTGAGTAAGGTCCTTATTAGTTGTCTCAAGACAAGAAACACGTTCCTTCAGAACCTGTACCAGTAGTCAAAGTCTGAGGCTCAATTGGTGTCACAAAAGGTATATATTCTGTACTATCATTTTATATACTAAATTGATTTAGCTATGTTAAACATGAAATCAATTCTGTTATATAATACTGCATATCTAAAGCATAAAGAAAGAAAAGTTTCTGAACTACAACTGGTATTTACCAAAAGTGCTATCTCTTTGTAGAAGTCAGTACCTGCACTTCATCATATGAAGCTTCCTTCCTACTTATATTAAGTTCTTCCTGCAAATACTCTAGTTGCCTGCGCAGGATTTGCGTCTCACTAGACAGAGAATCTCTATTTACCTGTCCAACAGATAGAAGATTCTCAACAAGCCGTCAGCTTCACACTAGAATAAATATCTTCAACCACACTAGGGAAGAAAATGTAGTTGATTTACATAAACTTACAATAGGCCTATTTTGAATGTTGCGAGCACGATTAGCATACTTGAGTGTATTATGAGTTTCCTCAGCATTAATATCAGCAGGACTGACACAAGCTGAAAAAGACCCAAATAAAAGTCACTAAACCACATTCGAATCATATCTCTATCCATGATAAACTTGCTTCTTTTTCTTTTTCTTTTTTATATTTTGTGTGGACATACAAATCCAACTCCTTTGTCAAAATTAGGAGGGAAAAAGTGCTAGGATGATAACTGATTCACACCCTGAGCTAAATTTTGGAGGTAGTTGTGTACTTTTAGGTTAAATTAGGTAGTCTTATGATGCATAATGATGAGATCCTGCCATGCATGGTGTTCAGTTCTATGAGAGATTGTATTTTTTTGCCTCCTTGAATAAGGGATTTTTCCATTCAGTTTTCTGTCTTATTTGCTTGGTTGTCAGTTATGCTTTCTTTTCCAATATGTTTCATTGCATTGTTACTTTGCTAACAAACAGAACTAAACAGTAAATTTTACAATATTGAGCGTAAGTGATGCAATATAATTTTTGGAGCTTATGCTCATTTAAAAGTCTAACTACTGTAAACTCACTTCAGGGTAAAAAAGAGAAAAGTAAAAATAAAACAATTTAAAACGGGAGGAAGAACAAATTAAGACAATAAAGAAATTACTCTCTCCGTTCCAAAATTAGAGATACATTTATAAAATTACAGTTTTTAAAGACATTTTTTATGTTCCAAATATATCCCTATTATCATGTTATTTAATAGTAGTCAAAATTATGATAGATACCACCAAGCAGTGGATGTAGTGAAGTTAATTGAAGTAGTAGATGTAGTGGAATGATATTTAAGGAACTCCATTACTTTTTATAGTCCACAAATAGAAATGTATCTCTAATTTTGAAACAACCAAAAAAAGAATATGCATCTCTAATTTTGGATCGGAGGGAATACTATAGAATAACACAAAAAGTAATGAAATCAATCTGGAAGTAAAATATTTAAATAATAATAACTTTACTATCCTATCACCACACAAAAGCCTGAGTTAGTTTATTGTTAAGGCATCCTTATACTATACGGGTATTAGTTCAAAGTTAATAGGCAGCGTGCTCTAGTTTAACGTGTATGGCAGGTGAGGAAGGGTTGCATGCAGCATGGTGCATACAGGGTGCAGGATTTGGCATATTCCCAAAAATTAATCATGGGTGCTTTGGGGGGTGTCAAGGATAATGATGCTTCTCTGCTTCTCAAGGTGCTTCGATGGCCAAAAGATGAAAACAAAAAAATAATAGTATAATAATATTGACGACACCAACAATACTAATAAATACCTAAAAAGAATGTGCTTTGGCGAGCATCTCAGGGGTACTTCTTGGGGGTTCTCTCTGTGTTGTAACGTGTAATATTTTTGTTTGGACTTTGGTAAGATGGTGAATCTATGTCGTGCTCCCTCCTTTGCTAAATAATACTCCCTTTGTTCCAAAAATGAGAAACATTTGAAACTGAGATTTGTTCCAAAAAAAGAGCAACATCTGTATCAACTTTTTATTATGATGATATATCTTCTAAAATTTGTCACTAAAATCTTCTTATCTTATGGTTACTTGAACATTTAAAACAAATTTTATGAAAAAAATTATTATTTGAAATGTAATTATCAATCAAATATGCAATATTAATATCCGTCAAAAACTCAAATATTGCTCTTTTTGTGGAACGGAAGGGGTAGTCGTATTTGGAAGAATATATATTTGCTCCATATCAATTGTCTGTTTTATGATTTCAAGGAGAATAATGTCTGCTTTCCTG
The DNA here is from genome assembly GCA_014636745.2 of Centella asiatica. NCBI lineage: Eukaryota > Viridiplantae > Streptophyta > Magnoliopsida > Apiales > Apiaceae > Centella > Centella asiatica. The sequence continues at coordinate 19,807,047 of CM025785.1, forward strand.
TACTACCTATAACTTCAGCCAACTTTCACGAAACCTTCTCGCTTATATTATTTCTCCTATTTCTCTCTTCAGTTTATTCTAATAAAATGGTAATGGAGGGATGTCTCATCAGAAGTTAGAACATTAACCATTTTTCTTAATCGATGTGCAAGACGCTAAAGCGATTATTGTTATGGAATGGAGAGATTATTATGCCATTGTGCTACACTAATATTAAGTTCTCATAGTGTGTAATTTGTTATTTTTTCAATTTTATATACAAATATAAATAAATAATAGTTATATAAATATGTAATGCATGGCTGCCACAACCAAATCTGCAGTTCTTAGAATTTCATAAGCCTCGTTTCTCCGTATCATGCACCTCCACATCCGGACCTGAATCCTTGAAGATTCAAAGTATCCAGTCCTCCATGCATGCCCATCCAGCCAGCCAAAAGAGGAGTAAAAATATAATAGATAAACGACAGCTTAAGTTAACTTCTAAAGTTCACTACTAGCAGGTGACTATTTATGCAATGGAATACTGTCCTTAATTGGCATTGACATTGAACATAGACGGAAAAGCAGACACACTGGGGTTCTATGGCTACCTCAAAAAGCATAAGAATCGTAAAAAGGTGCAGAGATGATTGTGTTAAATATATTACTAATTAGACAAAGGTAAGTTTTGGGGGTTAAGTTAGATAATATTGTGTGTGTGTGTGAGATATATATATATATATATATATATATATATATATATATATATATATATATATAGAGAGAGAGAGAGAGAGAGAGAGAGAGAGAGAGAGAGAGAGAGAAAGAATTGGTTTGGTTTTGAACCAAATCTATGCTTAAGAATACGAAATGGAGCAAATTAGCAAAATAAAAATTTTCACTCGCACTCTTATAGTGCAGCCAAAAATACATCTGAAGTTGTGAACTCAGTGTTTCTGGAAGTAATTACAATTTAAAAAAAAAAACAAATGACATTTAAAAGGAATGCACAAAACTTATAGAATGAAATAGATCTCACAATTGTTTGAGATTAATAAATGCAGAATAATTTCTAAAACAGGGGAGTCAACAGTTCACTTTTTTTTTTCTTTTTTTTTTGAGACTAAGAGTTCACTTTTATAAAATTAAACTGAATTTTATTAAAGTGAACTGTTTTGTCTAATAAGAAAACAGTCAAGACTCAAATGAAAAAGAAATCCTTTCAAGAAAGGAAACATCAGGTAATAACAACCGTCAAGATACTGAAGCCTAAGCTTGTTCCCACCATAGTTATAACCGGACCACATTGGACCGACCGGTTGGACCGGTTGAACATGGAACCGGTGCTTAAAGCACTTCGGTTAAAAAAAAATACCAGATAAATGAAAACATTGGAGCAAACCAGATGAACTGGGAGGTTTTTCCAAAAACCGGTGAACCAGATGGTTTTTTAAAAAAAGGGATCAGATTTTCTAGTTCACCAAAATGATTGTTTTAAAATTGTATTTCATATTTGTAGTCAATAACAAAATTAAACATGTAATTTACTTATTAACACTACTATAAATTCATTAATAATAATAACTAATGTCTGAAACACAAATATTTTGGATAAATGATTAATAATAGTCAAAATTGTTTATCTTATCTTGTTAATATTGTATTAATTTATTTTGTGGTAAATAATTTAGTAATTAGTTACTAGGCTCATTTATCTGTTTAAAACATAGTTATGATTTAATTTTGGTGGAGTAAACTAAAATTTTAAGTATAAAAATTTTAATTTTATATTATAATAATAAAAATCCAGCTCAAATGGTTTAACCACTACATCATTGAACCAGTACCTCGACCGGCTCAATGTCCAATCTGGTTCTGATAACTATGGTTTCCACCTGGTACAATATAGTATTTCCAAAATAATAATGATAATAAATAAATAAATCCAGGACCACATATAGCAACATGATTAATGGAATTGTTCATAAATATTTAAGGATTATAGAAATAAGTAACTTATTATGAATAGAACATAATCACCCGGGCAAGCAGTTACGGATGTTACCTATCATTACAGTTTTGCTGTTTCCTCCAAGTGAATCCTGTAATGCATAGTGGATTTACGTCATAAAAATTCTAAGTAATTTGAGAGCTTGAACAACATTATTAAGGGGGTCATATTTTCCTAAACAGTTAACAACAAAATTACAGTGTATGGTCAAGGCTCAGAATAGATTGAACTTCATTGTCCACCATACTAAAAAGGGGTCATATTTTCCCAACAGTTAACAACAAAATCAAAGTGTATGGTCAAGGCTCAGAATAGATTGAACTTCACTGTCCACCATATACTCCCAAGGTTTTGCCAAAACCTAAGCTTCTAGGCAACCCTGAGCTGAATTAAGTTGCTAATGGAGGGAAGGGGGAGGAAAGGACAAAAGAAGCTGGGAAAGCTTACAGTTACTCAAGTAGTTTACTAATATATTGGGTATTGTTTCATTGGTTTATTCAGTTAATGAAGACTATATTCGACCAAACGAGATCACTTAATTACTGCTGACATTGACTTAGACTTACTCAAGTAGTTTACTAATATATTGGGTATGTTTCATTAATGGAAACAATATGAGGCTAAAAGAGATGACTTAGTTACTGTGGGCATTGAACAGCTGCAACATGTATAAATTAGGGCATGGTAGGAAACTGGTACTGTTGTTATGAGGGAACCAGATTCAGCCACGTCAACAGCCATACAGTCATTAATTACTTGCAAACATGAAAAAACTGTTAAAACGAATTAAGCATCTACTGAATAAATGGAAGTTAAGGCTTAACAGTAATGGGGAACTTTACCAACAATGAGGCAATGGGCTACCAAGCTATGGTTTTTTTCTTCATTTTCTTATAACTCCTAGATTGGAGGGAGAAAAGTAGGACCAACGTGAACGATTAAACAAATCACCTTTAAACAAGTGAAGCATCATGTATATCAGTCAAGTATTTAGCATGGTGATAATGTTTGAGTTTCAACGCCATAGAGCTGTCCAAATTACCATCACTTCTTTGTAATTCCAAATTTGAATTTCAATGAAGTTCTCCTGATTCTTGAGTGATTAGTTTTTCTCCCAAAATTAAATACTCTTGGACATGAAGCTAGTTATCAATTTTATCTGCTTTTCTTTTTCTAATCCAACGAGATAATTTTATGATATGAAAACCCATATACTATCCTTTAAAGATTTACAGCAAGCGAGTAGGGGATTGCATTCTATGAATGTTTATCACAAAATGAAGGGGTGGAGGAGGGTAGGTGTAAGATTATTTCTAGATTTGAGTAGCATACAAACATGTGGTCTTATCCCGAGTTATATGAATGTGGATGGAGTCTGACTGTGTACAGGTACTGTAAAGATTCCCACTTGGGTGTTCCTCAATTATACCAGTTTTCAATTTAATGAAGTTTTCATCATTTATACACTTGTTTGAGTGTTGATTCTCAGACACAAGAACCTCAGGGTAAAGTGAGATGAAGGGTCAATGGAAGAAAATCTTATGGGGTGATAAATAGAATAGATTTGAGGTAGGTCCGGTTTACATATAAAATGGAAGAAAATAGTGTGAACGTTTTTCGTGAGAAATAGAATAGAGAGAGAGAGAGAGAGAGAAATTCTTCATTCCTTCATTTCCTTCTCAAACACAATAGTAATGATAGTAAAATGTTAAAACAAAAAATTATAATAGCGGTAGTGCTAGTAGTAATAAACAAACTCCAGGAGACCAAAAGAATTACACCTTCAGATAAATTGGATCCAGTCAAACCTGCAATAATCGGGTAAGTTTACTGTCTCGATAAGGAACATGCAAACCCTCTTTCCGTTTTTTATCATCTCCTAGTGCGCTGATGACATTTCCCAATGCTAGTAACCCCTTATTGATGTGAATACCTGTTAAGGAGAAAGTAGCAGCCAATATTTACAAAAGCTATTTCCCTGAAATGTGATGCTCAAAGCACGATAAAACATGGGAACCACAATGAGAAACATTTAGACGACCTTCTTTCAGACGAAGGCCATCAGAACCCGTTCTTTTAGCTCTTTCAGATCCTGCAAGGTCTACCAAATGTAGTTTTGCACATAGATAATCCCCATCTGTATCGCCCCTTGAACTGGTTTCATCACAATACACAGGTGGAAGTCTACGCATCTGTTCTAATGTGATTGTGAAGATTGCATGTGATCGGCTGATACAGAACCAAGAAAAACCTTGTTCAGTAGACTAGACAACTTCACGTTAGAAAGCACATTACAGGCTTCCTTATGTTTCTCCACAATATGCACATCTTAAACAGAGATCCTGGAGGAATGTAAAGTTGAACAGAACCTAAATCCTATTAATTTGATACAAATTAAATAAATCCAAGAAATATAGTCAACCTACAGACACAAGCAGCCAAGAGTTCATACATGCTATGATTTTGAGGCTCAAGATGTTTCAAATTTCAGTAAGATTTTTTGAAGAATTAAGAATTATTCAGTAATCCGATGTGAATTCAATAAGCATAAACCCTTATAGGGTATCCCTAAACCCTCGGTTACTCTTCCCTCTTCATTCTAGAGATGTGGGTAGAAACTATCCAAATATTGTGATCGGTTTTAAAAAATAGAAGAGCTGGTGCCAGATGCTTCAAGCCTGGCAGGGATCCAGAGACCATGTAACATAGATTTTACAGTGTAGTTTAAGTAAAATTAGTGCATTATCACTGTTGGAGTGCCAACTACAACAAAACCAACCTATGTCTTTGATACGTTCAAAGACCTTTCAGCAGAAGCAAAAAAAAAATTTTAACTTAACTTCTTTTCTCCTCTTTGGTAACATGAGGCATTGTTCATTCTACTCGGACACTTAAAAGTTAGAACTTAGGGACTGATGAGCAAAACTGTTGATACAAGTCAATCCTATTGCCCCAAAGTCCCAAACCTAAGCTACTTTAATTTCAGGATCCTCAATCAATATTCATAGTACCGTTATGGATAATAGTTTCTGATAAGTACTCTCCTATAATGATTTCTAAATACACAAGCAAATGTGATCCTTAAACCACGAGCAGGTCACTAGAATATCAAAAGATTTCCTTAGTACATGATCGATTTAGTGAGATCCCTTAACAAATTAACCTAACTTGGCAGTGTCAGAGAAAGACAAGAAAGTACATGGAAAAAAACAGAACTGCATTTGAAGAGAACATTTTTTGGGGTTGCACCTTAAGTTCACAATTTGCATGGATTTAGTAAAGATTTTGCCATTGAAGATAATATCAGTGACCATCCTTGTCAGTGCGCCAAATCTTTGGTTTGAGGAAGAAGCTTTGTGCTTCAATACTGAAGCACCCATAAATTAACAGATTGTGCTGACAGCATATAGATGTTTGAAAGTTCAAATCTTCCTTTATAATATGTAAGAATTTACCTTGACTGGTTATTCATATTTGTACTCCCAGTGGCCCTACTCAAAGAACCTTGCTCTAGGAAAGCAGCCATATCTTTAAGAGTACTGACACTAACTTCAGTTGATCCTGCGAGAGTTATGACTCCATTTGATGCTTCACGAATTTGTATTGGGGCCTTCCCTGGGATATTAAATTTTGCAGCATGCCTATTGCTGACGTGACTGGTATCAGGTTTGCTTACATATGTAGAATCCAACAGGTCTCTCACTTCTTCTTTTAAAATCTTCAAAGACAAACCCTTAATTAAAAACTAACTATAATTGCATGGATTGAAGATATAATGATTAACAACGATAACAGAACACCATAACACCTTGAAAATTGAAAGCCCTGACAACCAAAATAAAGAAGGATGAAATTTAAAACTGAAAAAAAAGAGAGTAATAACCTCAATGAAAGAAACATGCAACTGAAATTCAGTTTGGTGCTTCAACGTTTCAATCTTGTTGAACAGGGCAATCATAACTTGAGGAATCAATCCTGTCTGACCGTTATCTTTCAGTCCTGTTCCCATGGTATATGTTTTACCCGATCCTGTCTGGAACATATAGAATGTGAACCAAATGTATGAGAACAGAACACTAGAAAATGTAGTTCTGAAATTTATCAACATTACCTGACCATACGCAAGAACAGTACCATTGTATCCTTGGAACAGACCATCCACTAGCGGTGCAATGCAATCTTCAAACATGGCAGATGATGGCGAACCTCTTTCTCCATAAACATGATCAAATGTAAAAGAATGAGTACCTATTTGCACCTGCACCGTGAATATTGAGTACACAAGAAGAAAGCAATAAGCCAATAACATATTATCATGACTAATTTTTAAAAGATGGCATCCATTTTCAAACATCACATATCATAATAACAATAATGATACTTTCCATTCATGACTTATCCTTCTTAGGATTAACTTACTTTTCATGTTTAGTTGTAAAAATTTTATTTGCTGAGTAACACTGGCCAGAACTTATTCAGCCTATTCTAACAAAAACTCTAAACTACGTTATTATATTAAGACATATGCAATGAATTAGCTGGAACCTGTCCAAATTAATGTGAAACACATGAATGGAGTTTTTCTTTTCTTTTTAACTATATCTGCTAAAAGGAATTACAAAAATCCAAAGTGTTTGCAGAAAAAAAATTGTATTGCACATGTTATAAGGCCAAAATGAGAATCTACTCCAACTGTATGAAACCATCAGCTGTTACACCCAGTGTAACATTTGATATAACAATAACATGTTTTATAATTGTAAAGAGCCACAACCATATGTATTTTGGATCCCACCACCAATTGAACAATCTGAGGTATCATTTCCTCGTTGATGATATATGGAGGGCTTTACTCCTTTTACTATCTAAGGTATAATTTCCTCGTATCTAAGGGCTTTACCTCGTTGATGTTATATGGAGTGTTTTACTCCCTTTGTTACATCAAATTGGATTCTCAACTGTATATCTGTAAACCATTAATTGGCTGAATAGTGAAGTAGATGATTTTGGCTGGAATATTCGTCACTAATTACTGAAGTGTAGAAAATTTTGGATAAATATACTCAGCGCAACGGATTAAGTATGATTCAGCTCCTACTAACATAGGATAGTAAGCAGTAAGCACCCGAGCACCGAATCAAATTAGTTTCCAACACAATTAATAATCAAAAGTAAGAAGTAAGATACAATCAATACTTTCCATTCAGAATATAAAGTTCAAACTAGTTATTTACATATATACACTTCACCCTTCAAATTTATTTAGAGATACATTTGTACTTCTAGGGGCACTTTTCAACCTAAAATTCAAAATTCCATACTAATTAATTTAGTTTTAATCAAATCACTTTAACAATTACAGATTTAACCAAACAAAATCACCAATCAAATAATTCGTAACAGTATGAAATTCGAGAATTAACAAATTAGCTCCGCAATGTGAAGATATATGGAAATATCAGCTATATATTATATATGTTTGAATGATAAATATAAGATGTTAGAAAATCGAGCAAGGACGAATAGAAGATGCAATGAAGAAATAAATGTAACCTGAGGTTTTCCGGTAACAACGTGAAGGCAATTTTTACAGCCTCGAAGCCTCTCGTCGCCGACCAGAGGACGAATGTGCACGGCCACCTTCACGTTGCAATCGTCGGTTGAAGAAGCTTCTTCCATTAAGAAAATAGTAATATTTGGAAATATGAATTTTATGAGAAACTAGGGAGATTAACGAAGATACATGTAGTTTTTTTTTTTTGTTCGATGTAAATGGAGTCGGATTTTGGAGAAGAAAACAATGCAAAAACTGAAACGAGAGAAAGGCGAATCGTAGAGAGAGAGAGAGAGATAGAGAGAGGACACGCGGAGGGATTATGGAGAAGAGACAAATTGAGGAAAACAAACATTAGAAGCCTCATGGTATCATCTGCTATCGGTACTATTTTGTAGTTGCTTCTTCAATCTCGTCGAGCCATGAAGTTAGCCATAGCCTAAGCTTTGAAAAGACCGTTACTCCCCCAAATTATTACTCCTCGATCTATCACACTTTAACGCCTCCTTCCCGCGTCCCGTGCCTCCAGCGACTCAAATTTCCGTGATTTATTAGTTACCGTACCGGTTTAGTTCGATAAAGTTCCCAACTACAATTCTACAAAGAATTAAGTTTTTAGGATGAGGTTTGTTTTATTAAAAAATTATAATATTTTCATTACAATGTTTTTATTAAAATCTCCTTATCTTATCATTATAAATGTCATAAAATATATTATTTAAACATATAATTTTCAATTAAATGTACAATATTAATATATTTAAAAACTTAAATGTAACTCTTTCTATTAAACGGATGGAGTATTCTTTAATTCGAAATATATATATATATATATATATATATATATATATATTCTAGTTTTTATAATTACTCCATATTTGTAATTTTAAATATTATTTTGAGATATAACTTTTTGGGTGTAATACTATTTTGCAATCCCATAATTTAATTTATGGTGTGAGTTTATAAAAAGATGAAAATTCTAAATTTATATTTAATTGTAATCTTTTATGTGCATCATAATATTTCATTTCAAAATTAAATTATTCTCTCTGTTTTAAAAAGTAAATATACATTCCAATTCACATAAAATAGGATTATGAAATCAAATAATTTAAGATTAAATTAAAATTCTATTACTTTGAATTTTATTGAACTGAAATGTTATGAAATATATAAAAATTAATTTTAAATAAAAAGATTTATACTTTCATATTCTTAGTAAACCGTATCATAAATGAAATTAAAACTTTCAAAGTGGTAGACTATTAAAAGATAATGCATCTTTATTCTTTGAACGAAAAGAGTAATAATGACTCACTTCTTTAAAAAATTAGAAATATATTTTTCTTTTAATACTGTACTAATTGAGATGTTATAAATTTGTTTGTGAAATAAATTTTTAAAATATATCGAATTGGATGTTATACTAATTTGAATGTTCGTGCATAGTACGAGTATTTTTATTTTTATAAAGGTAATATTAAGAGAATTATAATTTTTTATATTTATTTATTTCTAATATTTTTATATATGTAACAATAGATATAAGGTGATTTTTTTAACTATTAACTCATTCAAAGTCAAAATTAAATAGGACTTGTTCTAAACATGAAAACAAAAACTCATTCAAAGTCAAATTAAACAATATTTGAATTTGAGTCAATTAAAATTTAATTTTAGCAACAATAGAAAAGGAAAAGAATAATCGAACTGACTGAGTCAAAAATTTACTTATTAGAGTCGATTATATTCCTCAAACATGATTTATCAATTCCAATTAAATTTAGTTTTGTAAATTCTCTAATTACATTTAATTTGGTTCAATTTCACTTATCTTTTCTCCAATTAAATTTTTCCCTCCAATTAGAATTTAATTTTTAACCAACTATAATTCTTATGTAATAAAATAAATTAATTTTTTAACTTTTTACTATAATTAAAATATTTTACAAGTTTTTAAATAAAAAATGATATTACATGGCACAAAAAAAAATTAAAAATATAATACTTTTTTGTGCAAACACAAAAAGGTTACAGAAAAAATCATAAAATTTACAAATCCCCACATAATATAACTATAACAAACTATTATAATTGAAATTAATTAATTATTGACTGTACATCTATTAAAAAGTATATTTCTCATGACACAAGAAGTCACAGTTCAACATTTTAACATAAGAAATTAAATAAATAAAACAATCTTACTTTTTAATCGAAATATTTTTTTAAACAAATCTTCATGTAATATAATTATACCAAAAATACATTAAAGTATGACTTAATTATGTTTATATACAAATTTAACTAATTATTGGTCGCAAATTTATAGAAAATATTATTAATTTTCACTACATAAAAATTTATAATTCAATAATGTATTATAATTTTTAAAAAATATTATCATTACTATATATTAAATTACCATACTTCGCATAAAAGCTAGTAATAATAAATTGATAGATATTCTTTTGACGGTCAAAATTAAATTACAATTCTACATTAAAACGTATCGAATACATAGATCATTAAAGAAGCAATTCTATCCACATTGGTTCAGGGTCCATTCTACAACTTTTTGTTGGTCAAAAATTACTTTTTAGTCAAAAAATCATTTTAGAGTGTTTGTTTTTAACTTTTTTTTATTACTTAACTTTTAACTTTTAGTCATAATTAAATAAGTAAGAAATTTTTGCTTTTTAAAAAGTCTGATTTTAACTTTTCTGAAGAAGTAGGTTTAACCAAATGTAAAGACAATACTAATCTTGAACAAAAAAAATATTTTATTTGATAGTGCCTATTTTAATAATTTTACAATTTATTTTAACAAAAAAGTCACTCGCAACCGAACATTTTTTATTGAACTTCTAACTTTAAGTAAAAATTAATATCTAACACTTTTTAACTTAAATTTCTTTTAGTTTCTAACTTTTAGTCACAAATTAAATTTTAACAAAAAGTTGTAATAAAAGAAGTAGAAAAAGAACCGCCCTTAAAGAGATAAGCAGATTTACTCGGTGTAATGGCCAATAAATTGAATCCTCCCTATTGAAACAGAAATGAGTACGAACCAATTCATTTGATGAGAAGCAATATATGTGTTAACCTTGTTCACTTTCATGTTCCTTTGGTTTTATCAATCAAAAAATTAATTTTCATGTTTTCAAAATTCTCCATGCTCCACAGGGTCGAGGGTCGAGGGTCGAGGGCGAATGAGAAGGTCACCCGGGAAAGCCTGTACGTCCTGCCATAAACCAACTGATTCCCCATTTACTGTACTAAAAGTCAGTGTCGTAAAAATCAGGCTATGCAAACACCTAAGCAGAATCGAACCATATACCTCAAAATTATTGAGAAAAAAACGTTATTAGGGTCTTAAGTACTCTTATGCGTGTTCAATATTTTTTATTTTTTATTTTAAATAATTAAATTAAGATTTTTGCATTACTTTATTTTTATTTTCTTATAAAAATATAAACACAAATACCTTAAGATTTTGGTTTTTAAAAGTTCAAATAATACATATATTAAGATTTTTGAAGCATAGTTTAAAAGATTTGTAATTTTATATCTTATTGAAAATTTCACTAGTTTTAGTTTTTTTAAAAAAGATTATAATTTCTTTTTAGTTAAAATTTATTTTTTGATTCTTGTTTAAATCTTAAAATAATATGAAAAGTTGAACTATGAAATAAAAACATAACAATTAAAATAGAAAAAATTTATTAAAATAATCACCTATATAACCTACCTAAATATCTGTTTAAATCCTAATTACTAAATCTTGATTATTGGTACGTGATTAGCGATAATAACCATAAAACTGAACAAAAAATTGCTTATGATTGATAAGGTGATTAATAAGGTCGCATTAAGATTAAGATCAGATAGAATAAAGATTAAATAACAAAGACGTTATGTAATAGAGATTACGTAACAGAGAGATTATGTAACAAAAACGCTACGTAACAGAGATAAAGAGTTTTTTTTATTGTAATAATGTAGCAAATTCTTAGAATTTGAGAAACAAGTTCTTAGTATTTGAGAAGCAAGTTTTTAAATCTTGAGTAGTTAGAAATTATTTTTTAGAGTTATAGATATTCTTCGCGAGCAAAAAAAAAAAAGAAACTGGTTACTTACACCATAAAACTTTTGTAATTATTATTTTCGTGATTAATAAAAATTCAAAGGTATTTTTGATATATTATGTTATATTAATTTCACATTCTTGAATATAATATATTTATTGAGTTTATTAATTTAAAAGAATTTTATAGTTTGTATTTAATCCTTTCTGCAAACCATCAATCAAGGGATAAACACATATCCGAATAGCTAGAGTTTCAAAATCAAAGATAATTTTATGTAGTTATTGAAAAAGACATGGAACAATCATAATGAGCATTTGGGTGTGAACAAAATAGGGAAAGATATCAGAAAGAGTCTGATTCACCGACCGAACTTTATATATCTAATCTTGTTTTCTGATAAATTTCTTTTGTCTAGCTTCAAAATTTGTAGGTTTATATTTTCAAGATGACAACTGATAAAGTTCAGTCTCAATACCCTCAACCACTACTATAATCACAAAATCAATTTCAGCCTCCACTTAAAGGTTCTCAAGCAGAAACTCAAAAAGAATAGCCTAATACAATTGAGGTAATTCATTTCAAAGGTAACGAAACTCAACCTACAAAGAGAAGATCACGGGTATGGGATCATTTTACTTGTGTATAGAATATGGTTGATGCAAAATGTCCTTATTGTAAGAAAGTGAATAAGTGTCAAGCTAGAAAAAATGGGACAAGTGCTTTGGGGACTCATTTAACTTCTTTTTGTTGTACATCACCCGTTTATAAATTAAAGAATGATAACAAAAGGCAAAAGACTCTAGCATTTTTGCCAACTACACCAAAACTGGAAGAAGGTGTTAAGGTTGGTCGTACTCTACAAAACTATACTTTTTGTCAAGAGAAATGTAGAAAGGCATTAGGTAAGATGTGTATTAAAGATAATAGGCCTTTTAGTATTGTGGAAGATGAAGGATTATTGGAAGTGAATTCAAATGTTAAATTACCTTCTCAGTGGACGTTAGCAAGAGATTGTTTGGTTATTTATAAAGATGAAGTAAAGGTCTTAAATTTTCTTTTGAAGGATCAACGGGTGTCTCTTACCACCGATACATGGACATTTTGTTCAAAACATTAATTGTATGTATCTCACCGCACATTGGGTTAATGATAATTGAAAATTACAAAAGAAAATTTTAAACTTTTGCCAAATAGCAAATCACAAGGGGGAAATAATAGGCAAGTTGGTATATGCTTGTTTGGGTAAGTGGAGAATCAACAAAGTTTTTACAATAACCGTTGATAATGCTTTTTCCAATGATGGTGCAGTTAGATTCTTGAAGAAAACACTTAGAGGCCCTGATTCTATTCTAAATTGTGCTTTTATGCATTTGAGATGTGCCCATATAATCAATCTTGTGGTGAAGGAAGGATTAGAAGATCCAACATGCTTCCATTCAAAGAATTCGGAAAGCCGTACGATATGTTAGGTCATCTCCGTCGAGACTTTTAAACTTTCAAGAATGTGTGAACATTGAAAAAATAAAATGTGAAAAAAAAGTTTGTCTCTATATGGACACTAGGTGGAATTCCACCTATCTAATGTTGGAAACTGCGGAAAAATATACAAAAGCATTCACAAGACTCGAATGGGATGATAGTGCATACTTAGATTACTTTGTGGTTGGTGAAGATGAGGATTTTGCTAAAAAAGAAAAAACTCAGAGAATTAATGATTGGAATAATGCTAGAAATTTCATCGAGTTTTTAAAGATATTTTATATAGTGACATTAAAAATTTCAGGTTCTGAGTATATAACATCAAATTTCTTTTTCAATGAACTTGTGAAAATGTATATTAGAATTGAAAAAATATGCTTGAGCGGGGATTCTAAATATCGTGAAAAATATGCTTGAGCGGAGATTCTAAATGTCGTGAAATGGTATGGGAATGAAAGATAAATTATGTCAAATATTGGGTGAACATTGATAATCTAAATTTTCTATTGTATGTGGTCGTTCTCTTGGATCCTCGTAGGAAAATGCAATATGTAGAGTATTGTTTCTCACAAATTTATGTCAATAAAAAGACATGCATTAGTCTTCTTTTAAAAATTTCTAACTATTTTACCATCAAAATGTATATCATTTCATATTTAACAGATTTATTATTTATTAACAGTTACCAAATTCCTTCTAATATTATAATAATATTTTTTACATTTTACTTTATTTATAAAAATTAAAATTAATATGTACAATGTCTATATATAACATGTGTCACAAGACTATGTAGTATATTATGTAATATATTTAATTAATATAAATATTATATATATATATATATATATATATATATATATGAGGTAAATTGATGTGTTTATGTGAGTATATAATTGTTCATGCACATTACATTGTATTTCTATTTTTTATTTTATTCTGAGAACTTTCAATGTATAGATTAAAAAAGTATTTAAAACATATATGGTCATCAAGTTTTTTTTTTAAAATTACTATAAAGTGTACAAAAATTGTACTTTTTTCTATATAAATAATCTAAATATTACATTCTTAAGAATTTTAAATATCACCAAAAATTTTACACACACACATAAATTATACAATATACTTATATATGATATTGTAATATTTATTATATACATTATATAATAACTGTAATATAATGTATTGAATAATATGTTATAATTAATAAGATTCTTCTCCTATTATATTCTAGAAAAATCTTAAAGATGAAAATAACTCGGCCTTCTTAGTTTAAAATTTTCAAGAAGGCATTATTTATTATATTTTCAAACACGCGTAAACCTTTATTGACATTTACAATTGAATTTGAATCAAAATAAATTTTTTTATAAAAAGTACAAGAACTATTTTGTTAATTAAATTGTACATGAACAACATTGAAACTGAACAAAAAATATATGTACTATTTTAGTATTTTTGTCCATAATTAAACAACAAAAAATTTATTGCTGGGATACATTTTAAGAATGTGTTTGTTTAATTAAATTTTTGAATCTAAAAGATTTATCAGATTTGAATTTGTTGATTCAATAAAACATTTATATTTGAATTTGAATACAAAATTTATTGTTGGTTTAATATTTTGCCTTAAAAATTTAAACTTATCTATTTTATTATTTTATTAAAAAAATAAAAATCTTAATCAATTGAGCTCCATTTTAGTAGCTTCCTGACTTCGGATAACACAACCTATTAAAAATCCAACGATAAATTAAACAAATAATATAATATTTGACCGCACTCGAATTCAAGGTATGTTAAAATCTATTAAGAATTAAACAAGTACCGCCAAGATTCTTTCAAAACGTCATGGGTGAAGTTTTATCACATTTTATTTTCCTTCCAATAAGGAAAATTAAGAAGCAATAATACAAAAATAATGAAAAACCTTTTACATTTTATTTTTTACTATATAAATATTCCCTCTATCTTTTTTATTTGTTGTTTAATTTTTCGACACATTATTTTACGTGAATTTTTATACTTACTAAATATTTTATTTAATTTTCAAAAAATTATCAAATAAATTTTTTTTACTTAAGAATTAATATAAATAAAGGATTAAACATTATATAAAATTTATTTAAAATGACGTATAAAAAATTAAATAAAAAATAAAATAATATTTTATTCACAAACTAACTCACAAAAATAATTTACTAATTAATTACGATGTGATGCGTACATGAGTTGGATCAGATTATTTGTGAATTTATGGGTAACTTAATTTGTGAGCATATGTTCCAGAATAAAATAAAAAGAGGGAGGGAGAAATTCTCAATCCGATTTACAATTGACAAGACTTGCGATTCCCAAGAAGCAGACGAAGGAGAAAGTACTTTGGGAAAAGAAAAAAGTTAGCCGTCTGTGGCCATCCAACTCTCGTAGGTAAATGGGTTAAACACCAAGAATATCTTACTTTAAAATTTTATTGGTCAGCTCGAAGTCGCATTCTTTCGCACCCACCCCCATCTCTCTCTCTCTCTCCCTCTTTCCCAAGTATATATATATATATATATAGGAACTCTTATTGACCAAACGCATTTCAATCTCTTCTGGTTTTTCTGTTCAATTCTACTGTAGGGAGTGAGCGAGTAGCGCGAGAAAAATGTCTGGAGGTATTGCTCGTGGTCGTCTTGCCGAAGAACGAAAAGCATGGCGGAAGAATCATCCTCATGTTCGACTTCTGTTTTCTACTCAATCCGTTCTTCTTTTTATTCGACTGTGTTTGCTCTATTTGCTTTCTATTGCGTGTAATCCGTGTTCGATTTTCTGTATTTCGTGTCTAATTTTGAGTTGGACGTTTCGGTTGTGTTTTTTTTAGGGTTTTGTGGCAAAGCCAGAGGCGCTTCCTGATGGTTCAGTGAATTTGATGGTGTGGCAGTGCACTATCCCTGGTAAGGCTGGGGTAAGTTCTAATCATCGTTTTCCCTCTTTAATAGATGATGTCAAGTTTCTATGGTTCTTTAATTTTTCACTTTGTTCCTGCTATTTGGTATGGTTATTTGCCTCTTTTAACTTTAGATTTTAATTGTATGAATTCGATGGTGTCATGTCTTTTACTTCACTCTCTATGGTCTTGTGCATTTCTAATTTAGTTCGTTTGTCTTCGCTCGGACAAAAATGGGTGGTTTGTTGGTTAAGCTAAAAATGCAGTCTTTTACTAATTGTGCTTGGTTATTGTGTTGTTTATCACTTGCTAACATGATTTTCAAGGTCTCGTGATTGTTGCTAAAGGTTAAGGAGACATTAAATGCTGATATAACATCTAATGCTGTAGAAAGATTAAATGTTGATATGTTTCTGAGCTACTTTTGCATCATTAGTGTTTATTTATCTATTTAAATGCAGATTATGGTTCTGCACCTGTGTTGTTGATAAGCTGTTTGTTCTATGTGCTTTTTACACATTGTCTTCCTGTTTGAAGCTGAGATTAGTAACCGAAGTTCTGTAATTCGAAGTTTGTGATGGAAAGTAGTTTGCAAGTTTTGTATGGAGTATTAAACTACTAGAGTACCAAGGAATAGATATTAGACCGGTGAATTTTGAAAAATATCTTAGCAATCGGTATGTACTGTCTCAAAGATGTTTTGTTAGATGGTGAACTTCTAATCAGGTTTTATCTTCCGTTGCATAATTCATGGAACATGAGCAGACAAAAAAATACAGGACATTATGAAAAGGCATGTTGTTGAGAGCAATGCTCTAGCATTGAAACTGTGTAATTGCATTCTTAAGGTTTGATATGCTAAAACATTTCCTTTCGTGGGCAGTTAAGAATCTTTTTGCAATGTCACAAGTAGATATAAGTTGATTTCAGTGCTAGTAGAGGGCTATATAATGCAAGGTGATAAGTAGGTCTGTGAAAGAGTCAAGCAGGGCCTATTGTGTTTTGGATCGGCTAGTTTAAGGAGTCGAGTGAGCCAAACTGTGTAAATTACTCTATACTTGCTCAAGCTTTCGTAATCAGCCGATCCTAAATACTCTCATAATGCTTTTTGCAACGGACAAAAAAATCATGTTTGAAATCGGCTCATTTAAATAAATGAGTTGTGCTGAACAAGCTGAACTTTTTTTACTTTTACGTGTTAGAAATCTTTACCTTTACCCCTGGTATGCATGTGCTAATATGAATATTCATGAATCCTATAGAACTATCATCTATATTGCCAGTTTGACATATGTAGTTGTTGTTACTTTGAAGTTGGCTATCAATTCTATTTCAAGATTTGGTTACATGTCATGAAGATTTCATTAAAGGAAATTCCAATGATAAATTTGGGTCAAAGAGAAACTATTTAGCTATTTCACTGGGGGGTTTTCGTTCTCTAGAAGGTGGTCTTGAGTCATAGGGTCTGTTTGACATTGCTTTTTTTTTCCCCGACCAAACCTAGGGTTAAATTACCTTTTGTGGGTTGAGTTAACAAAATTGTGTTTGACAGTGCTGTACACCTCAACCCAAACCTATCATTTTGTGGGTTGAAAAGAAAGCTAAAAAGAGCTACTTCTATTTCATCTCAACCCAAACTGACAAGCTAATCTCACTATTACTCCAACCTCACCTCACACTTTTTATAAAAGTTGTGCCAAACGGACCCATAGTATTTTTGCTTCACACCACAAATATTTCACTTTTATTTTTTAATTAAAATCTTATTCTGTTCACTAAAACAATTGTGAAGATATAATTTCCCTTAGTGTGAACTTACTTTTTGAACTCAAGAGGTTCTAGGAAAACAAAAGGATTAATTGGGCACATTCTTAAGGATTAAATTTTTTTGTACTTATATTTGTCAGATACTTTCTTTCCCTACATTCTGAGTCCAGTTGACAAAAAATCAGAAAAGCCTTATATAAATGTTATAGCCTTAATAATTATTATGATTATATGTTATACACTTATGCCCCGACAATTTCTGCAGACTGACTGGGAGGGTGGATGCTATCCACTTACGCTGCACTTCAGTGAAGATTATCCCAGCAAACCTCCAAAATGTAAATTCCCAGCAGGATTTTTCCATCCTAATGTTTATCCTTCTGGAACTGTATGCCTGTCAATCCTCAACGAAGATAGTGTGAGTAGTCTTAAAACTGTGTCCCATATGTTTCCCAAAATTTTGAAATGATCATGATGGAATTATTTGTTCTAAGCTTGTTTGGTGTGGATGTAGGGTTGGAGACCAGCCATTACGGTGAAGCAGATTCTAGTAGGCATCCAGGATTTGTTGGATCAGCCCAACCCTGCTGATCCTGCACAGACGGAAGGATATCATCTCTTTATCCAGGTAAACACAATTCTGCTGAAACTTTCTTCCGCCTCAAAAATACATGACCTATGTGGACTTTTTGCAGTCAAATTATTTCATTTTCAAATTCAAACTCAACATGATTCTTTAGAAATTCCAAAATGGTTAACAAATTTGTGATTATTAGTTCAGTATTACTTCACACATACTCCATTTCAGAATTAGATTTACATTTTTCTTTTAATGTAGTTCTATTTTGAAATTTGATAATTCATTTGTGGTATGAATTTATTAAGATATGAAGGCATAAAAGTTTGTAATTAAATCACTGAAAATTTGAATTATAGGATTTCACGAACTTTTTAGGTGAAGAGAAATGCATCTCTAATCGGAAGAGGGTAGTAGCTTATAATGATTGGTATCATTTTTATTGCAAGTCAATTTAAATATTAGGACATTGTTAAACTGATGTTAAAAGTAAGAGATATATTGAGATACGAAAGTCAGAATTTGTCTATTTATTTTAGGGAGGAGGGAGTAGTATTTACATTTCTACTACATTCCTTTAATTATTGCTGTAGGTAACATTTTTTAGGACACCTGAATTTAAAATTTATGAAGAGGCTTTGTGATGTCAAAAACCTTCATGTTTGGTAGGATGTGATGGATATACAGAGATCTAGAAAATATTTGATGTCTTTTTACAGAGTTATACTACCTCTGTCCCCGTTTTATAATAATGGAAACTTGACTTTTTTACACGTATATTTTGTATAAGAATCAATATGAATAAAAATGTTAACTAAAATAAAATATTAAATATATAAATAAATTCACCTAACATTGGGTGCAAAAAAGTCAAAATGATAATTTTTATTAAACGGAGAGGGTATCTTTGAATGGATTAACGAAGTATCTTTTGTTAAGATTCCTTGCCGTCGCTACAATTAGCCATTCACACTCTCAGGGTCTGTCAGATTCAGTATTAGAAAAATCAAAAAAGGTCCTGTCAATTATGGATCCATATCTTTGTCATTCTTGCGCCTATTTACTTATTTAATCTATCCTGTGTGTGAAGAAATTGGCTTTATTAAATGGTTTTAGGCCTTTTGCATTCCGATTGGGGAATGTATTCATTATGAGAGTATTTTGTATTCGCTCAACCACAGTAATTCTTGCAAATACTGCTGATGCATACTTATTGCATCCCCCCCCCTCCCCCCCCCCCCCCCCCATGAGCGAATACAAAATACTCTCATAATGAATACATTCCCCAATCGGA